>OU015500.1:32601774-33196774 GCA_907164885.2 Dolomedes plantarius
ATTTATTTCACGAATTGCAGGGGAGGGGGGAATGAAGCGTACATTTAAGTAACCACAAGAATAAATAGAAATGTGAGCACATTACAATGACATTCATTTGAAACATGAGCCACGTACAACATGCTTGTATTCCTCTCCTACCAATGTCTGATCATTTTTCAGCATTAATGTTTTAAAACTTAACAATGACCTGACAATTCAGTTCCTAGATACGGGCGGATGTTACACTCTTTACATAAGTTTTTAACAATAACTAAATCTTTAAATATTAAAGCCCACTGACATCTTTGCAGCAAGAACATAAAAGAGCACAATTACCATACGTATTCAAACTAGACATACCTAGATATATCTATATCTTTACCTCAATTTTAGCATAACATCTGTAGTTAGATCAATAAACATTTAGAACCCACTGGCTTTTTTTTACAGAGCCAGCGAAACATACTAGAGTACAAGCCTTTGTTTAATTACCCACATGACAATGACCGACGAGCATGAGCCCATTAGGTTCCTGCTTGGGGCCCCCGACAAGGTTGTCCTTTTCCACGTGCTACTGGTTCTATGCCCCTCGAATAATGAGGAAGTGAGTACACACACATCGTGGAATGAAGCGGCGATTCATTACGGCCACACACTCACTGGAAGGACGTTAATTAGGACCGTTCTTATGTTACCGAGCTCCGAACATGAATTCCCTCCGAACAATTACGCGCACAGACGTAAAAGTCTGTATGCAATGTTCTTACAAGACGAATGTCCCGATTAAGGGCGAAGGGAATTGTCCGGAAATCAGAGCAATGTTGACCATATGGATCAATAATTAAAATTTTCAGCATTGTAATGTGATACCATACTGTTAATGGGTAACCTATTATAGCTTTCCCTTACTGAAATGTAAAGATATTTTTTTTATTATTTATTTCCAATGGCATGTCAGTAAACGCCAAGAAAACAAACAAACAAAAAGTATTACAACAAAATGCTAACAAAAAGTATTACAACAAAATGCTAAGTATAAAAATAATCCAACTTCGTCAAACTTAGTGACTTTAACAAAACAATTGTGGATTTTTTAGTTTAGACACACACACACACACACACACACACACATATATATATATATATATACTATATATATATATATATATATATATATATATATATATATATATTTATTTATTTATTTATATAGGCTCTGATTTTCCATTAGACCCGAGCCTAGGGGCCCCCGAATGTAGGGGCTCTCCCTAAGATTTTTATTTAAAATCAAAAAAGAAAAAAGATAAAAAAGAAAAAATTCCGAATTCAATTTTTTTTTTAATTTTACCTTTTTTATAGCAATTTTTTTATTTATCCTTTCAAATTTGATTGATTGGTTCATTATATGTATAGTTATATGTATAGTTCATCATATGTATGTTATAGTGTACACTGGTGTCCAAAAGTTAAGCAAAATTCGGAAAATGTGGAAGAACGTGAGTAAATATTGGTCAAATTGTTCAAAATCACTTGTGGAGAATTACTGTTTAAAGGTGAAACAGTATGTATATTCAAAACATTTAAGTCGACGTCGGCATGCGCAAAACATGGGCGCACGTCAGAAAGATATAAAACCGGTTCACGTGCCATACAGAGATCAGGCAGGTTATGTGCAATTGCTGTGCTGTGGAGAGAGTTAAACGATCAAAAAGGCCGAAGGATGACACAAAGACGCCAAATGGACATGTTTTTGAAAGGAAGAATTATTGGAATGCTGGAACGTGGGCGATCTTAAACCGAAGTGGTGACCGAATGTGTGAACTCAAGACTGTGGCAGAGGTTTCAAAGTACGGGAGGTGTTACCCGACGACCAGTACAAGGTCGACCAAGAGTAACAACCGTTCGTCAAGACCGATATTTGGCAATAAATGCGCGACGTCAGAGGGACAGTTGTGCCAGAGAACTCGGTTCAGCGCTCACAGTCGCCACAGGAGTGCGAGTTTCGAGGCAAACCGTTTATAGAAGACTCAATCATTCTGGTCTATATGCTAGACGACCATCCGTTTGCATTCCTCTCAGGCCTGCGCATAAACGCGCTCGTCTAAACTGGAGTTTGGAACACCAGCACTGGAGTTTGCAACAGTGGGCCAATGTGGTGTTCAGTGACGAGTCCCGGTTTACTCTGAAGACTGATTCTAGTCGGATAACGATATGAAGAGAAAGTGGAACTCGTTTTCACCCAAGAAACATCACGGAAAGACATAATTTTCCTTCAAAGGGAGACATGGTGTGGGCAGGCATAATGCTGGATGGCCACAGACACCTCCACGTATGTGACACGGGAACTATTACTGCTGAAAGGTACAGAGACGAAGTCCTTGAGCCTTATGGTCGCCTATTTCGAGGTGCTGTCGGTCCTTGATTCATGGATGATAACGCGCCTTGTCACCGTGCGATTCTGATCGACAACTTCCTTGAAAGTGAAAATATCCAGTGCATGCAGTGGCCTGCTCACTCTATAATAGGATCTTAATCCTATTCAGCATGTGTGGGATATGCTCGGGAGACAAATTGCAGCCCGACCGCACCCACCAAACTCCGTTCCAGAACTAGAAAGAGCTCTCCTCGATGCTTGGAACTCTTTGAGGCCACAACTCATCCACACTCTCGTAGCACATACGAGCAATCGTTGTGCAGCATGAGTAGCTACCAGAGGTGACCACACACATTATTAAACTGCCAAATAACCTTTTTATTTTAATTTTTTTCACTAAAGTATAAACTATTAGTTTGCGCTATCATGTCCCCACAATGTAGCTTCACTGCCGAGGACGTATATAGCGTTAAACCGAGCCTGGCTAATCTCTAGCCAAAACATCCACATAAATTATCCGAGAGGAGACCGACTTAGAGTAAATAAAATATTCTTTATTCAATTATACATTTACACATATGTACAAAATATATACAATACTGCCCTTGCAGTAGAGAAGTGGCTCACCGCCAAAGTTAGCAATTTCATGGGGACGCGACCCAGTGCACGCGTCTGATCCCAAGCCTGTCGGCCAAAAAAATTCCTCTCTCGGAAGACAAACGTCTGCCTCTCAGAACGATCGCTGTCCAGCGTCGTCGGCAAAGTCTGTTTTTCGAGACAAAAGGCTACCGCCTTTTATCACCTCCTCCCCGGTTCATTCTCGAAAAGCCTGGAATATTCCGGAGACGATTAACAGTCCTCATTTCCGGGTCTTGTACGTCACTTCCGCACGAGCCATCCTCTGTCATTTCTCACTTGGGCGACACTCGGGACCAACCCACATTGTCAGGCGAGGGGTCCTACCTTTTCATAGGTCATTCATCACTCTCTGTCTCCCAATTACTGGACAGTTGCCCTCGGGTCCGTTAACCTGCAACAGATGGGACCTTCTGGAATAGGAAACATCATTATTCCTTCCTTTTGAGTTCCTCCGCCGCCAGGAAAATTTATCGGGATGCCCCGTACACATCTGAAACTCTTTCAAACAGTTCTCAAAAGAACACATGTGGGAGAAGAGACAATTAAGTCCACTGCTTGTGGAAAAAGGGGGCTGCCGACGGGACAGCGCTGTTTTCTTTCAAACTCTTTCTTTCGATAATAAAAGTGATTAATATCCTTCATTTGCATTGTTTTCTTATGGTATAACCGTATTAAACTTGTATGTTACGTTTCCCGTCATTCTGACTTATATTTCCTTAAATATTCCCATAAACATCAATTATGCTTTACTTTTGGACACCAGTGTATATAAGGGATTAATAAGTTTTTCTGGTTGCATTGTACTGGTGTTTTAATGATGAAGTTAATATGTTGTATTGCTTTTTGTTATTTGATAATGTTCTAGGCTTCTACGCTTCAAATAGCCAATTCTTGGTAAAATGGTACTTTCACAATGATTCATGATTATTTTTTTTTTGTGCGTATGTGTCAATTTTGGAAATTTTACGCCTACATCAGTGTTAGGGGGCCCGCATCCCGAGTTGTGCCTATAGTCAAGAATTTTCTAAATCAGGCCCTGTATATATAATAATAGCAGTCAAATTTCAAAGTTTCACGCTCATTATGGACTACTGTAGGAGATCTTGGGCACATTTACACATGACTGCTCATTATTAATTACGCTATTCACCATAACACAACACATGAAAATAACATAGTAGCAGCTACTCTGTATTACCTTACTCTTTCACTAAGGAAGGAATTTATTACCGTCACGAAACAGCCCAAAACTTAAAAGTCAAAATTAACTACGTAAGCTTTGAAGCTTTGTAATATATCCTAAGTAGGTTTTATTTGAGCCTCAAATCAGTGACGTAGCGAGCATAACTGCCACCCGGAGCACGATACCTTTTTGGCGCCCCCCCCCCCCCCGAAAAACACCAGCATCCCGGAAAATCTTGTATGTCTTGGAGACCATTTGGCGCCCCTCTGCGAGCGGCGCCCGGGGCATGATAGACCCCCTTAACCCCCCCCCATTGCTACGCCACTGCATCAAATATTCAATTTTGTAAAGTTTTAACTGATGTTAAATTTTATTCCAGTCGTTAAACAGCTTAGATATCTGATGTTTCAGCTATCTGTGTCGATCTGAAAGCTGTTAGCAAAGTTAGACATCCAGCATAATATGCAACTAGAATCCATAGGTCTAGCCCTCATTATGAGCTTTTTCAGCACACCGTAGCTGACGAATAAAATTCAGGCAACGGAATTAAAAAATCAGATTTTCTTTAAATTTTTATTGGTGATTAGAAATTTCTAGTCAATTACCAAACGACGATAAAATTTCTACGTGACTTCTACGTTTTGCTGTGCAAAATTTAGATCGCTTGAAAATGACTCATGAAATAGGCATGTCTGTTTAAGCTTTAGCTATCCTTCTTACGTGGGGGATCATACAATTTTGACTCCGTACTAGTATGATATAATAGTCTTTATTTGAAACCGAATTCCTTAATGTTTTTAATACGGTAGGAATATTCATCTCTATCAAGGCTAGATATTTAAATTATAAGCTGGCTACAAAAGGTCTGGAAAAACCAAATACTTCGTATAATGGGCCAAGTAGCCTTTATCTTATCTTGCTATTAACCGGCGCTATCTGACTGCTTGCACATGCTTTATAATTAAAAGCTTAGCTAAAAACATGAAATTAAGATGGATGTGTTGTTATGTTTACTTATTCCTTTAAGGAAATTCCTTTACGATTTCACCCGGGAAACAAAAAATTATGCCTGTTAAAACAGTGAACTTCCCAGAAAAGTTACCCTATAAATTTAAAATACGTATATGCACGCATACATTTCCCTACTCGTCTGTTTATTAAAATTTGCCATAATTTTTCTCTTGAATTGTACTAAGCCATATCCTCAGACTATCGGCATTTAGTAGCTAATTGTGATCATAACTAGGCGACCAGATATTTATAAAAAAATTAATTCATTAATTTAAAAAAATCAAGGACTTGAATTTCCTCGAATTTAACATTTACTTGGGGACAAACAACAAACTGTTATGCGGATTTTGGAAATAAAAATAATAATAAATAATAAACTATTAAGTTTATTATTGAATCTTATTATTATTTCCAAAATACAATTTTAATTTTTTAACAACTGACATACAAAATTTAATGTCTAGTAAAAATAACTTCTTGAAAAAGTTAAAATTTCAATAACTACTCGCTGTTTATTTAAACGTCTACTTTTACAAGCAAAAAGTAGTTTACAATAGCTAATCTTCGATTAGAAAAATACTAAGTGGCTCAACATGGGCCATGGACATTTTCAGTGGCGCACACCCCCCCCCCAAAGAAATATAAATTGCATTATAAATATTTTATCCGTTCATCTCGCCCCCCCCCCCACCCTCCTAAGAAAAAAATCCTGGGTGCGCCACTGGATATTTGCGATGCCATCTGATACATCATATAAAAAATTTCTCAATCAGACATTCATCCATCTGTAGCCAACTGAATTAGTGTAATTTAGGCGCAAAATCATTAAAAGTTTGATGCCTCAACCACCGATTTATGTCACTGACCGTGCGAATGAAGCTTCACGACCACCTCACAGTTCCCGGTGCCTTGCGCAAGAGCTCTGATTTTCATGAACTGCCAGGACTCACACGTTTTCTTTCAAATTTTCCCAGAGAAAAAGGGGAAATGAAATGCTCACGGGTGAATGGCGTTTTTTTCGGGCTCTAAGAGGACGTGAAAAATGCTCCGCTCCACCGATGAAATGCATTAAGTTTAAACAGTCAGGAATTGCTTCCGCATGCTAGCAAGAAGACAAACCTAAGGGAAACGCGGAGTCGACGTCACTCCTCGTTTACGATAAATCGGGAAAAGAAAGCCAGCATAACGGCTTGCATGATGGAATTTTGATCGAATCTGGGAGGATGCAGATTATATGCGCATACAGATAATGTGAGGGAGCCGTCATGGTATTACTCTGCGATTTGCAAGAATTTATTGTCATAGGGTTTGGCAAGAGTTTGTGCCATGGATTATCTTAAAAATGGCTTTTCTTTTTTTCCTCTTTACATGCAGTTGCGCCATATTGTTTGAGGATTTTGAATATTATAATGAAATTTAGATTCGCATGTGCTCCTCTATTTTCATTTTTTTCTCTCTCTGTATGATGTTGAAATCATTATTATGTTTATTACATGTACATTTGCTCCATATGCTGAGATTTTCTTGGACATCTTAAAAAAGTTACTTACGAGATTGGGACGTTTTTGCTATTGGAGCGTTACATATAAAGAATGTAAAACTATGAATTCCCTATAAGGTATTTTCCCCTCTTTTTTTCTGTTTAGTTTTAAAATTATGCATTTCTCTACAACATGCAGTGAAAATCTGGAATTTATAGCCTATTAAGGTTTCTTTTTCTCATTAACTAATTTTGTATCCCATATCATGCAAACATTACAAATTAGTAGTATTTTTAATTATCTTATAACGGAGTTTTTTCTGCCCACACGAATGTGGAATAATGGGCATCAATCTAAATTTGTGCGAACAAGTTGAAAAAAATGCACTTCTCCGTCCAGAGTGTAAATTCTTTCACGAATTGCAGGGGGGGGGCGGGGGGAGGATGAAGCGTACATTTAAGTAACCCCACGAAGAAATACAAATGTGAGCACATTACAACGTCATTCAGTTGAAACATGAGCCACGCAAAACATGCTTGTATTCCTCTCATCCAATGTCTGATCATTTTTCAGCATTAATGTTTTAAAACTTAACAATGACCTGACAGTTCAGTTCCTCGATACGGACGGATGGTACACCCTTTACATCAGTTTTTAACATTCCGACAATAACTTGATCTTCAAATATTAAAGCCCACTGACGTCTTTGCAGTAAGACCATAAAAGAGCACAATTACCATACGAATTCATATATCTATATCTTTATCTCAGTTTTAGCATAACATCTGTAGTCAGATCAATAAACATTTAGAACCCAGTGACATTTTTTTCCACAGTCAGCGAAACATACTAGAGTACAAGCCTTTGTTTAATTACCCACATGACAATGACCGAAGAGTCCACTATGCCTATCTTAGGAAGATGTTTCTCTAAATAATCCTGCCTTGTCGTTATTCTCTAGAGGGTAGAAAACTCATTTTTAGGAAAATCACCAAGGATTCTGCAACGCAGATGAATTGTCCTGGATGATTAATCCTGGTGCGTTATGGAACACACCCAGGATTTTCCTTGAGCACAGCTTGAATTTTCTCTGCGGAAGCGGCTGCGAAGAGTATTTTTGATAATACGTTTGGCAGCTGCAGAGGATAATGGTATGCCTGGCTGCAGCATCTGAGATCCCAATTACCAGCCTGTTCATTTCCGCGAATCCCTAAGTGGCTCAGTATCCACTGCAGGACAACTCTTTTACTACCTGATTTGATTACACCATTTATTCTTTCAGTGCAATTTCTTACGAATGCAAAAGAAACTGGTTCTCTGCTAGTCAGTGCCTGAATAGCAGCTCGAGAATCGACCAAAACAGCAATGTCTTTATCTGGTGGTTTTTGACACATCTCGGCAGCAGTAAGATTGATCGCAGCTATCGAACCATCAAAATTTGTGGCCAGCTTTCCAACAACTGCGTACTTGTAATTATTTTTTCAATCCTACGCCCATCACCAACCTCTCGGCGATAAATTGAGTAGTCCAGTAAAAGTCTGAAAGATTATAAAAGTCCTTGAAAGTACAAACAATGACATTGTCTTCAATATTTACAACAATTCTGGGGTAGCTCTTGAGGTGATCGCCATTCCTTTCACCCAGCCAGCATAAAGGGCAGATAAGCGTTTTAATACTTTGTTTAAAGCTACGAAGTGGTAATAGGGAACTTGGTTGGGGCATTTGAGCACCAGTTTTCGTTAAATAATCGGCCTACTCATTTTTATAGATCCCACAGTGACTCTGAATCCATTGAACACTTGAAAAAATACATGAATATACTTTACCAGTGAGGCTAAGCTTAGAGTTTAATAAGTGAAAAGGTTTCTGTCGTTTCAAAGTCTGTAATTAAACAACAAGGCTAGATAAACAACAGAGGTACTTGTATAAATTTATTTTCTACTATTTTCTTGAGATATCTTCTATTTCAAAGAATTATTGAATTGAAACAATCCATTTGTTTCGTAACAATCCTTCATTCTCATCAAATAAAAATAATGGTAAATAGGGTAGATCACAGTTTTAAAATTCATAATATGTATTTGCATCAAAATAATGATTTAGTAAAAAATTATGGTGTCTGCTGTTATGGGAATTTAATCAAACAGCAAATAGAATAGAGTTTTTTCTCATCGTATGTAAAAATACGAGTAAATTTATGTTTATTAATACTTTATATCAACGAATTCATAGTAACTAAAATACTAACAAAAAAAAATCAAACAATATAGTATTCTTACTTAACTAATATCCTAAAATAGTGATAAATATATTTCGAGGGGGAAAAATCTAAAAAGCGTAGTACAAATTATTAGGGTATGTGTCCCAAATATCGCCTACTCTAGCTTTTTTTCGACATTTCATCCACTTTTTAGTTTCTGATTAGGCTGGAAACTCAAAGAACACCCCTAAGAACTATTTCCTTTGGTATCCTGAGATCAACCAGTTCCAAAACCAGTGCCAGTTTAAGTTATGTAGCTAAATTGGAAAAATTGAAATTTTCAGTGAACTCCAGAGCGGTTCCTAATATCGCCTACCTCTGTCCCTCTTACCGCCTACCAGGCAAATTAGGAACACCCGTTAAAAGGCGTTGCTAGCAAAGTCTCTGTTTAATGTACTTTCAAATGGTATAAGCAAAATTTGAATGTGGATGCACCTACCTGGTCATTCACTGGATTCTGATTCTTTGGAGCCAAAATTGACGAAGACAACGGCCAAACACAACTTCAGACGCCATATAGTTTCTGTTGTCAGTGATAAGAGCGCTGTCGCTATCGCCGCTGTTAGTACAGATCCAGAACTAAGATGTTACTGCATTTTCTCATACACAGCGCGAATCATACTTTAGAAACACGAGTAGGCGATATTAGGCACAGGGGCGATATTTGGGACACCCACCTTATACATTATTAAAAATTTACCGTAGGGTTATTCTTTGGTTTGACGCTGATACAAGAGTCAAACCACCGAGTTTTTTACAATAACTATTCCCGCTGAAATATGAGAAACACTCAAATTATATACTACACCTATTCCTATGGTTCTCGAGGCTTAAAATATCTAATGGAAGTTTCCACTCATTATTGAAGTTGAATACTGAATTTATCCTACTTTACCCAGAACATGATATGTGACAAAATGCTTATTTAAGGTATTGTCTAAAATAAGCATTGTTGAAAATAAGTATTGTTTAAATTAACATTGTTTAAAATATATAATGGAATTTTCCACCAGTTATTGAACCTGAATATTGAATTTATCCTACTCTACCTAGACCATCATTTGTTACAAAATAGTTACTTAAAGTATTGTCTAAAATAAGTATTGTTTAAAATAGTATTGTTTAAAATATCTAATGGAATTTTCCACCCATTATTAAACCTGAATATTGAATTTATCCTAAACAACAAAGACCATGATTTGTGACATACTTACTTCATGTGTTTTAAACTTAACTCAAAACAATCAAAAAAAGGGAAGAAGTTGTTTTGGTTTAGAGTTTTAAAAATGAACAGATATTGATGAAAATATCGACTTCAGTCTACGGCAGGGGTTCCCAACCTTTTTCCTACATCAACCCCCTTTAAAAGAATGATTTTCTTCATTGATCCCCTCACATTTTCCTCTATAATATGCAGCATACAACATAATTATAATACTAATAATTGCATATAAAACACTTAAAGTTAACAATTTTACTAAGAATATGAACAAAAATTTAGAAAATGTGGTTCATTAGGTTTATGTTTTATTATTTTTGTACTATTTTAATTTTTAATTTCACAAATATAAACAAGATTTCAGAAACACAGATTATAATTGCACAAAAAAATCGATTTCAATTAATGTGGTTGTCGTGCTTGATGCATTGATACAATTTTTTTTTAAATGTATGGCCTGAAATTGCTTATCATCGTATAGTCACAATAACTAACATAACGAATATAAATATATATTTTACTAAACAATTTTACTGACTTATATGTAATTATAATATAATTTTATTCGGCACATATAAAAAATCGTCATGACATTCGACTTTAGATTGGTAGATCACTCCGCCCTATGCAAATCTATATTTATACATATTAAAACGGATTTTATTATCAAATAATTACATTCCTAATGAATTAAATTTTAAAACATAAAAATTTATCACCGACCCCCAATAGACTCCTGGAATACTATAGACCCTTTTTAAACTTCCATCGACCCCCAAGGGGTCCACCTGGACCCCGTTGGGAATCCCTGTCTAAGGTAATTATTATTTAAAAAAAATTTACAGCGACAATTCAGTGAATTGTTTCTCTCTCCATATCGTACAATCCCACAGTTAAAATTTGATTTAGGGACTGTATTTTAGATTCATTAGAATAGAAAATTTAATTAGTAACACCTAACTCAACATTCAGTATTAATGAAAAAAAAATGTACCGAGATGGTAAAAGTAAGTATTGATGAAGTTTCACGCGGCCTTTTAATTTCTATGCCACAAATGGTTATAATGAAATGTATTGCTGTAAGTTCAACTTCAGTTACAGTGAACGGAACAAACAAGCCGAAGAGTGATTAATCATGCCAGTCCAACCCAAATTATAACAAATTAATAATACTGGTTTTGGGAGAAGTGTTGTTGTGTCTGAAGAAACCAAAGGTAGTTTTCCTGCCTGTAGATGTAATAACTTTTAACAAACTCAAATAAACATAGAACTTCCTTTCCTCATTTATTTATTTTGGGCATGCAGCACGATTGTGAAATATAATGGTTAAGGATACGTAATTTTCGTATTTACGAAATAGATGCGAATAAATGCGAAATTTGCCGATATGAGCGAATAAATACGAAACTTATTTGTTTACTACTTTTCGACGAAAACTCGGTGATAAACGGCATTTTAAGCGAAATTAGATAGTAATAGTAATAATTTATTAACATAATTTCTTAAGTAAGACCATCAGCGGTCTTTAACTGAGAAATCTCACTCTCCTTCGGATTTACCCCGAATTTCTGTTTGTCCTTACCGGAGACGAACCTAAAAATCTAACTGTAAAAATCAACCATCAAGTTTTGTGGAACAATTTAGTAGATTTAAGAACGTCTCTTGAGCGCTAAAGTCAAGGGTATTTGAGCTATTTACAGTAGTCAACCAAGAGACTCCTGTTGATGTTATACAGATTTTAATTACAACGAAATGCTGCTACTTTAACTTTGCAAAGACTATACAAAGCTATTCAAAGCCTCTATAATCCCGTTAACAAAGTAAATGCTAAGATATTTTAGTATGTACAACATAGTAATTAATGATAGAAGGCAAAGACTTAAGGAACATAATGTGA
This sequence comes from Dolomedes plantarius, assembly GCA_907164885.2. NCBI lineage: Eukaryota > Metazoa > Arthropoda > Arachnida > Araneae > Dolomedidae > Dolomedes > Dolomedes plantarius. The sequence goes on from OU015500.1 coordinate 32,613,821, forward strand.
AGATTATTACAATGTTAGCTTTTAACTAAGAATTTTAATACTTACTTATACAACTAAGTAAAATTGTAATTTTTTTAATAAATACGAAATTTCTGAATTCATATTTTTTTTTGCGAATAAATGCGAAATTTTATATATTGTATATTTTGTTGTTGCGAAATTTCGATATTTTTTATTCGAAATTTACGTATCCCTAATAATGGTATACCAAAGAGTGGTTCAAATGCAGAACTTTAACAACTGTAGCAACTCACTTTCTCCGAAATTAACGTGTTTAGGAGCAAACACACGTTTTTCTTTTTAACTTCCTAGTCTTTCACAAAGCAGAGAGGGAAGAGCTTAACCATTTCCAGAGACATAAAATCACTTCTGATATCCACGACATGTTTCGTTATATCACCCTTTCTTACTACATCGCTTCGAGAAATAACATTTATAGCATTCCTTTTTTCCGCGGAAGGAGGTGAAAAAATAAAGTAAAACGACTTCGGTGAAAAGCCATTCTTTACGAATGATTATCAGATGGGATGAGCTGGATGAGATTCAGCTTTGAGCAGGTCAATAAACAGTTTTCTGTCCTGAGGCTAATGACCGTAGCCATAGTGACAGTGATTTGTTTTCCGTTCGCATATGCAGAAACATATGCGTATGTATCCATAAAATGATTCATGCTATCTTACTAGGCACGAAAGGAGAAAAAAAGAAAGCGAATGAAATAATGTAAGGCTAGATTGTTAATATCATTTTCTTTTTTTTTTAAGGCGAAATGAAACATATTTTTTGCTTTTATTTACAAACATCACATGATGATTTTTTCCTCTTGATTTTTATTTCTTTATTTACGCACATTTTGTGATTGATAGATTTTTGATGATTTTTTTTATATCACCAAAAATCAATCTTTGTTTTATAAAGATCATGTAATACACTGCTGGCCACCGTAAATGCAACACCCTGAAGGAAACATGCAAATAACATGAAATTTACAACATGCATTAGCGGAGGTGAGATATGCAAATGATTAGAATTTCAGCGCAGACGCACATCACGCGCGCCTGTGGCGCCACTTCAAAGCGCTATTTAAGGCTTGGAGATTTCGACGATTTCAAGTTCGGCAATTGTGTTTTTCTTGTGGTTTTTTCAAAAAAACGATCAATTATGCCTCGTCGAAAACAGCGATCATCTTTTGATCAAGTATCCGAGTTCGACAGAGGAAGGATAGTGGCCTACCGAGATTGTGGATTATCTTTCAGGGAAATCGGTAGTCGTGTTGGACGAAACCAAACAACTGTAATGCGGATATGTGATCGTTGGATGCAGGAGGGTACGACGGACCGGCGTGTTTGATCGCATCCACCTCAGCGCACCACTTCACGTGATGACAGGCAAATTGTGCGCATGGCAGTGACGGATCGCTCAGTCACATCACGAACCATAGCACAGCACATGCAGTCTGTAATGCATCATCCAGTGTCTGCGCGTACCATTCGACGCCGTTTACAGCAGAGTGGTCTGTCCGCAAGACGTCCATTGCTTTGTCTACCCTTGACGCAGAACCACAGACGTCTCCGCCGCCAATGGTGCGATGACAGAAGGATGTGGACGACAGAATGGAATGAAATTGTCTTTACTGACGAGTCACGCTCCTGTCTGCAACACCACGATGGTAGCATTCGAGTCTGGAGACACCGTGAAGAGAGGATGCTGAACAGCTGCATTATGCACCGCCACACTGGTCCTGCACCGGGTATTATGGTATGGGGTGGTATTGGATATCACTCTCGCACACCTCTAGTACGCATTGCCGGTACTTTAAACTGCCAGCGCTATATCTCCGAGGTGTTGGAGCCAGTTGTCCTTCCTTACCTTCAGGGCTTGCCCACAGCCATATTTCAACAGGATAATGCGCGACCACACGTGGCACGCATTGTCCAACGGTTCTTCGTCAATCGCCAGATTGAATTGCTTCCCTGGCCGCCTCGCTCTCCGGATCTTTCGCCGATAGAAAACATGTGGTCCATGGTTGCTCTACGATTGACCCAGATTCCATCCTCAGCTGCCACAGCAGATCAACTTTGGCAACGTGTGGAAGCTGCTTGGTCTACTGTACCCCAAGAACTCATCCAAAGTCTCTTTGAATCAATGCCGAGGCGTGTGGCAGCGGTGATCTCCAACAATGGCGGCTAATCTGGCTACTGATTTTGGCAGGAACCACACTTCACAGAAGCCTATAAATTTAATCATTTGATACTTGGTCAACATGTTATCTACAAAATAAATTTTGTTGTGATATCTCTTGTCTTTCTTGGTGTTGCAAATTGGGTGGCCAGCAGTGTATATAACGATTAATTACATGAATGAGCTAAATAAGGCTAGATTGTTGATATCATTTTCTTTTTTTTAAGGCGAAATTAAACATATTTTTTGGCCTTTATTTACAAACATCAGATGATGATTGTTTCCCTAAATTTTTATTTCTTTATTTATTCACATTTTGTGATTGATTGATTTTTGATCATTTTTTTATATAATCAAAAATCAATTTTCGTGTTTTATAAAGATCATGTAATTTATAACGATTAATTACATGAATGTAATTTTAAAATATCATTATGCATGCAAAATACACTAAACCAGTTTAATTTTTTTTTTCAAATTCAAAATTTGAAGCATGTGGACTTTTAGATATTTCCATAGCTCTATTTGAAAAGAATTCCCACTTCTGTACACAGTAAATATTGCACAGGAATCCTATATGACGTAGGCATGATATTATCACTTAAAAAGTCCCATGCTATTATTACGATTTTAATGACAAATTTAATTTAATTTTTAACGTAGGATTACGTTCCTCAATAACGGTCCTTCAGACAGAAAAAAAAATTGTCGTGCGTCACGAGTTATAATTTTGGCAGCGCGACAAACCCAGTAGCAGTAAACAGTTATACAGAAAAGTACAAAAATGCGTTTAAAAAAAGGGTAAGCAAACGATAAGTAATCCAACGTTAATACCACGCGGTAGTTTCGTTAGAGGAGACTACCCGAAATATATATATATATATATATATATATATATATATATTTAGCTCTGACGAACCAGCTGAAATTTTTATCCAGAAAACTACACAGATACCAGCAGTTATTTCAAAATTCCGGAATTTAGCTTTAATGCATGAAGTATTATTCAAAGCCTACTTGCAAATTCGATGGTAAATAAAGCTTTTGAGCTCTGAAACTTCCAAGAAAAAGTCCAAACTTCGAAATGTTACCCCGAGAAAATTTAATTCCGAACATACTCATAAACAGCTATGCAAACATTATAGAAAGATAAGAAAGTTTTGCTTCTCTGCACTGAGTGCTTCAGCGAGTTTAGTTGATGTGGAAAAAGCCTAATGTTTGAAAACTGAACTCTTCAGATTATTAAAGTATTCAGTTAAAATGCAGGTAGTGATTATAAACAAGAAATCAAACAAACACTTCAATTTTAAAAAAAAAAGCCAAACACGTTTCCGTAGATATCAGTTTAAAAATCAAACCCTTCAATTTTGCTTTTTTAAGGTCAAAATATCATAACTCGAATATATAAATTATATCTATAGCCTAAATAACTGACTTATTGGAATCTTATTGTATTTTTAAAATCCTGATTTCATGTTAAATATAAAGGTTTAAATTTGGCCCGTATCATTGCACACAGATTTATATGTGAAACTGTAAAAAATATATCTTCCACTTTATTATTGACTCAGCCTCTCTCAACAATAACTAACAATTCTCGTAAAAATACATTTGACTTCCGTGATTTACGTTAAAATATGACTTCCGTATCTCCCTCCTCATCGCCTCCTGTTTCGGAGAAACAAAAACGGACAAAAAGACAGCACAAGTGGTTTCTCCTCACGATTGTCTGGTGGGATGAGGTTTGAGAGAGTTCTTGTGCGAGAGGAATCAAGTAAACAATTTTTTTTCCCCGCAAGAGTTATACGACCGTTACCACGGCAACGTTGGTCATGTGTTCCCACATATGTTAAACAAAAAACACGTAAGCAGCGGTTGTGGAAACCCAGAATTACGACTTGGGCACGATTCAAAATGCATAACAAATCATCACGGACAATCCTAGGGGGTTAGGAATGCAGTGGACCGCAACTACGGTGCTCCAGAGGCCGCGTTTTTACAATATTCGGGGAACCGCAAGAAAAATAACCACTTCTGTCGGGGATTTTCTGGGCTACTGTGCAGAGATTCTTTCTTTTTTTTTTTTTTTTCGAAATGCCGGTTTAAATCGGGGATTTTCAGAATATATGGACGGCGAGGGGTCGCAGGAATTTTCAAGGATCAAACACGACGTGAAATAATCGATGAGTAATGGCCGATAAATATTTCATATCGGGTGGGTTTAGCGCTTTTATTTCCGAGTTTTCCTTAGGTGGTGTAATAAATTACAAGTAACAAGCCGAAGTGTCAGCGAAATAACGCGATTCTTTTTTTACACACACTGTAATGAGTCGAGAGACGCCGAGAATATTTTATGCTTTGATTATAAACTAAAAATATAGCACGATACGGGAAACCTTGGAGAGGTTTCATAGCTGCGAACTTGAGACCATATCAGTGTACAAAATCTTCCGAGCCATAATGCTAAATTACGCATGCCCATTCTTTACATATAGTACTGTAATTTTCAGCGGGAGCTATTTATTTCGTACAAGAATAGCATAGGTTGGAGACTTTAGTTTTAATGTGGCATTAAATTAAATAAAATTGATGAAGGACAATATATTTGGATCATATCCTGGCCCAAAGGAATCACAAGCACGAGAATCTTGCCCCCTCGTTCACACCCCTTCTCATCCTTTCATGAGTTACTTGTTTTAGATCAATTCTTGTCAGAATTTACTCTCAGCTCGCAATTTTCTTTCTTAATCAAAGCACAGGTGAGAACTAAAAATTGGAAAATACAGATAAACCGAAATTGCACTCGTATACCTTTAATATGAAACTGTTCAGCGTTTTTAGTTTACCGCACAGGTTGTTTTAAATGAGGTCTAATTAAAATAATAACATAACTTATAGAAGAAGTAAGCATTTCTCTAGGGAAAAAAATCTGTTATATTATAAGCTGTTTCCGAGTAATGTTGACATTCGCTAGAAATTTTTTTAAATTTTATTTCTAACATTTTTTGACAAAGCACGGATAAACAACAAACCCGATAATTTTGTTCACGGATAACTGCGTATTCAACGAGAGAGACAGAGAGATATTGTGCACTTTTTTAACAAAAATGATAAATTATTAAAAATAATAAATATATACGAAACTGATAAAGAAAAAATACTGTAAGTGAAAGAGTGAAAAGGGGTCAAAATTCATAAAAGTTGGCTGATGTAGGGTTAAAATATAGAAGTTCCAGAGGTTCGAAACGTAATACATTAATTTTTCAAAATGAATAAAGAATTGCGAACTACAGCATTCATGTTATTGATATACGATGAAGCATATAAACAATTTTTTTTTACTGCTTTAAAGAAAAAATAGAGAATTAGAGAACAGAAGACATTTTGAAGAGAATTGCTGATAGATAGAGAATTTGATAGAGAATTGCTGTAGTTCGCAATTCTCTATTCAAAATTAATAAAGAATTGCGAACTACAGCATTCATGATATCGATATGCGATGAAGCATATAAACAAATTTTTTTTACGAAATTGCTGCTTTAAAGAAAAAAATAGAGAATTAGAGAATAGAAAACATTTTGAATAGAGAATTGCTGTAGTTCGCAATTCTCTATTCAAAATGAATAGAGAATTGCGAACTACAGCATTCATGATATTAATATCCGATGAAGCATATAAGCAAATTTTTTTACGATGAAATTGCTGCTTTAAAGAAAAAAGTCATAGAAGGTAATGTCTTTTAGCTTTGAAAAGAGAGAAAAAAGTTAAGGAGGATATAAAAACCGCTCTGCCACACATTTGAAATTTTCTTATTATTTTTCCCCAATTAAAATACACAAGGCTGTCTTTACAAGGGCGGCTCCAAATTTACCGAATTAATCAAACGGTTTATCTAGCTACCCTGGGTACAGAACTCAAGACCATTTGCTTTCCTGATAGATTTCCTATACTGTTATACCACCAAACAATATCATAATCTTCATAATTAAGGGTACCGTTCTTTTCCATCAGAGTCACCGGGGATTTCTACGCGTGTGAAATCCCTTTATTTCTTCGGATGCTACTGCAAACCAATCATAGGAACATATGACAATTTCTCATACCCGTAGTAGCACAAATCGATTGTCCGATAAGAAAGAATTCACCGCAGCCGGTTGAAACGATGATCGAGCTTTATTCAAATATTCATCCGGTGCGGTGAATTCGCATCACAAACTCGACAGATAAGTCGCATTGAAACAGTTTCAACCAGTGATCGGTATTTAATGAGTGACGGTGACGGACGTGAAAAGTCTCCAATGAAACTGAGCAGCAGGTAATCGTGATGAATATGAATATTAGAAAAGAAAAAAGAAAAAAAAAAAACATAAGCTGTTTTTGATATATTGGCCGATGAATACTCCTGCATATTAGATCAATGAAATTTATCATGGAATTACACATCAAAAAACCAGAAGAAATAAATTTAGGCATTTTTATTTCTGCTATTGAAGAATAGCGAATTTGCTTGCAGCGCAATACATTGAATATATGAATATATCTTTGCTTAAATATATCCACTGAATATAATATGCTTTTTCTTTTATGCTTTTTCACCTCCAGCGAAAGATATTTGAAAATATCATTAAAAAAAACTATAATTAGTTTAAGTAAGTAGGCCTGAGGTAGCCTAGTGGTAACACGTTGGCTTTCGGTGCTGAAGGTACTTCGGATCGAATCCCGACAAGTGCCATTAAATACCTCCGTGTCTAGGCCGGATACGGACACGTTAAATCCGTAGACCGGAAGGTTCCTCTGTGAGGTCTGAAAGGGTGGGAGAGAGTACGATCCCCCAGATGTCACCTCAGGGGGTGCTCGGTCAAAATTAAGGTGGCACCTGACTAAAACGGACTCCGACCCTTGTGGTGCCATTATAAACCAGAGCTGCACCCCTCAGGCCACTCCCTTATATGGACCTGATCTGGAATACTTCCGGCCAGAGGCATTAGATACAACAACAACAACAGTTAAATAAGTATGAAAAATATTTGGTTTCAAGAATGTAATACTGGCCTTGTGATAACTTTCTCATAATATAAGTAATAAAAACCACCATGGTCTAAATTATTTAGTTATTAAAATGATCCTAGATTGGTTATTGGATCTCCAGTATATATATTATCATTAGCATAGTTATACAGTAAAAAACACAACTGTATAATAAAAATAAAGGATGTTTAAAACAAACACACACACACATACACACTTTATATATATATATATATATATATATATATATATATATATATATATATATATATATATATATATATATATATATATATATATACACACACACTGGGTGGTCATAAAGAAACTTTGCCGATATATGGACCTCTAGCGGCCGTTTCGTTCAACATATCGAGATGAGATTTCAGATATAGTTATTCAGAGGTATGGGCTCGGGATTCTGAAAACGGCAACACAGTGACGCTCACGGTTACAGTTATAGGTATAGAAACTCGAAATTTTCAAATGGCAACGCCCACTTTTTCCCGTCGCTCAGCGCATGCGAAAACCTTAAAAAGCGGTACGCGGAACGGTATGTGTATCACAAAAAACGGACGCGTTATGCACACACAAAAAACAGCTCTGCGAACGGCCACCAAAGACACGAAAGGGGCGCACGGAGGAAATTTGCATATGACAGAGGCTAGAAACCAATCACAGAACGCCGTTCGCCAGATATTCAGCGTAGTAAACCGATAAAAAACTCTGTGATCGTGTTTTTGTTAGCCATTCGCATAGCTTTTTTTTGTGCGTGCATAACGTGTCCGTTTTTTGTAATACACGTACCGTTCCAACGCTTTTTAGGGTTTTCGAATGCGCTGAGCATTTTGCGACCGGGAAAAAGTGGGCGTTGCTATTTGAAAATTTCGAGTTTCTATACCTAAAACCGTAACCGTGAGCGTCACTGTATTGTCGTTCTCAGAATCCCGAGCTCATACATCTGAATAACTATATCTGAAATCTCATTTCGATAGGTTGAACGGAACGGCCGCTAGAGGTCCATATACCGTTTTTATAGGCCGTTCGCAGAGCTGTTTTTTGTGCGTGAATAACGCGTCCGTTTTTTGTGATACACGTACCGTTGCAACGCTCTTTAGGGTTTTCGCATGCGCTGAGCATTTTGCGATGGGAAAAAATGGGTGTTGCCATTTGAAAATTTCGAGTTTCTGTACCTATAACCGTAACCGTAAGCGGCACTCGGTTGCCGTTCACAGAATCCCGAGCTCATACCCCTGAATAACTATATCTGAAATCTCATCTCGATCGGTTGAACGGAACAGCTGCTAGAGGTCCATATATCGGCAAAGTTTCTTTATGACCACCCGGTATATACAGTCGAACCTCCATATATCGAAGTAGCAAATTGTCGGAAAAAAATTCGATATATAGAAATTTCGATAGTTACTTATTATTTAATTGGACATATTTAGTCTCGTAGTGTTCACGTGTCCCCGTCGTCCCACGAGGATTAACTAATTGCTAGATCACGCGCTTGCTCTGCGTTTTATTAATAAGAAAGGATTTGAAAACAGGCCTTATTTATTATATACAAATTGAATGAAGCCATCGGGTTCGGACAAAATATAGTGAAATTATTGAATTTAGATATTTCAAATACCTGCTTAATGATCTGCACGTGCCTTACGGGACAGTATAATTATAAACTACATTGTTTCTAGGTCGCAATTTTGAAGAGGGGTCGTGATTTATTAAAATGATGATTTAGAATACGCGTTAAATGTAATTTAATAGGAGGACCCGTTTTTTCGTTACATACATACATACATACATACATATATATATATATATATATATATATATATATATATATATATATATATATATATATATATATATATATATATATATATATATATATATATATATATATATATATATATATAGAAAGCAGAACTGAACTTTTAACTATGAACTTTAAACTTCATAAAATGTTATTTGTAAAAGCATATAATGTCTGGCGCAAGAGGGCGCCGCTAGCACGAACATTATCACGACCCCTCTACTCTGTTTGGGGAGAACATTAAGACTCCCGCTTTGGATTCCGTCGTAGACGGACTACGTTTTTTTTTCAATTCGTTGTTAATAAACCTTAATTGTTTTTTTGTTATTTACGATGGTTTTTAGTCAGTTTATGTTGTGGATGTTTTATTGCAACCCCGCGTCCCAAACCGTGGTGTCAGAAGAATGGGATGAGGTATGAATTGAAAAATAATCAACGAACACACGACGTGAATCCCCAGCAACGCATTACGACGCAAAGGACTTCGAACTGAAGTAAGATCCTTCTAGTTTTATGAATTACGATAGTGACTGTTTTGTTTCTTCGAATTACGGCTAATTACGATAATTCTATTTATACGATTTACGAGCATTATTTTATGTTTACGAATAATTACGATTTTTGCTACGATTAACGATTCTAAATGGAAAAAATGAAATTAGCTGATATTCCCCGAATCAAAGCAAACTTGAAGTCTGCTTCTGTTAAATCTATAAGATGTTTGCATAATTTTGTTTATGAAACTGAAGGTGACCGATTAAACCGGAAACGGTTACGAGAATTTTCTGGCTTTGACTACCAGAAAAACGACGAACATTATGAAAAGAAATTAACTTTTGCTGTGAAACACGTTAGGCTTGCGAATTTAATTACAATTTGCAATATTTTATGTATTGATTGTGACGAAAATATTGAAACGATTAAAACCTTGATTAGAAAAGGGAAAGGATAAAGAACATTTTGTCAAAAATGGAATTTTATATAAGTATAAAAATGGAAGAGAACTTTTAATGGTGCCTCAAGAAATGGAAAAAGAAATAATCAAACGAATTCATAGTAAAAATCATTTTACATCATCCAAGACCGAAGACGTTTTGAATCAAAATTATTACATACGTAATGGCAGAAAACAAATTGATAACGTCATTGCCAACTGCGTAGAATGTATTCTATGTAACAGAAAACGTGGCAAAGGAGAAGGTTTACGTAATCCTATCCCAAAAGAAAATTCACCGTTGAGCACGTATCACGTTGACTTTATAGGCCCTATGCCTTCTACGAACAAGAATTATCAACATATTTTCACTGTCGTCGATGCCTTTACGAAATTTGTATGGTTATACCCAGTAAAATCGACATCGTCAAGCGACGCAATAGAAAAATTAAAGCTACAACAAACTACTTTTGGAAATCCTTCCCGAATTATCAGTGACAGAGGAAGCGCATTTACTTCAAATGGTTTTGAGACCTATTGCGTAGAAGAAGAAATAGAGCATATTAAAATTACAGCAGGAATTCCCCGTGGTAACGGTCAGGTTGAAAGGATGCATGAAACTTTAATTCCTATACTCTCTAAACTTTCAATTTCCGATCCAACGAAATGGTACAAATACGTGTCTGATGTTCAACAAATAATGAACAGTACCGCTTCTCGAAGTACTAAATTCACACCATTCGAACTGTTGACAGGCGTGAAACTAAAAGGCATAACAGACATACGAGTGAAAAAAGTCTTAGAAGAAGAGTACCTTAACGCGATGATGAAAGAGAGAGAAAAAATGAAGGAAGAAGCAAGGCAAAATATTCTTAAAATTCAAGAAGAAAATCGGAAATCTTATAATAAGAAGAGGAAAAGATCGTACAAGTACTAAGTAGGAGAACTGTGTACAATCAAGCGCACGCAGTACGGAACTGGAATGAAGTTACGACCGAAATTCCTAGGTCCCTACCAAGTGACCAGTGTTAAGCCCCATGACCGGTACGATGTCGTCAAAGTCGGACAACACGAAGGTCCCAACATCACGTCCTCTGCTGCCGACTACATGAAACCGTGGCATCCCCACTATCCCGATTCAGACGACTGACGAGTTATCCCGCAATCCGATGTCAGCAACAGAGCACTGCATGGTCCCGTGTATTGTAAGTGTGTTCCATTTTATTTATTTTTCAGAGACTGTCAGTGCCTATTTGCTTAATGTCATCCGAGGTCGCATGATAGCTAGGATGGCCGATCTATAGAAAGCAGAACTGAACTTTTAACTATGAACTTTAAACTTCATAAAATGTTATTTGTAAACGCATATAATGTCTGGCGCAAGAGGGCGCCGCTAACACGAACATTATCACGACCCCTCTACTCTGTTTGGGGAGAACATTAAGACTCCCGCTTTGGATTCCGTCGTAGACGGACTACGTTTTTTTTCAATTCTTTGTTAATAAACCTTAATTGTTTTTTGTTATTTACGGCGGTTTTTAGTCAGTTTATGTTGTGGATGTTTTATTGCAACCCCGCGCCCCAAATATATATATATATAACATTATAAGTTTGAATCTCGTCTATTTCTATAATTCGGGTCCCCACATCTGTTAAGATAGGTCCCTTTTCTCAGAATAGCCCACCCAACAGCAAGTAAACATCTGCAAGTCCCAGAAAAATACATTCAGGCAAATAACCGCAGCAGAGAGTGAAAAGTATGGGATAAACACCACTATAAATCCAAACCAGTTGATAGAAATATAGAGCCGTGCCGCCCCTGAAGGATTAACAAAACCCCGTCTCTAGTCATCTAAATCCTCAGTTCACAATATCTCAGAGATAATGGCTGCAGGTGCCAGATATAAAGCGATCAAATGTGTCAAACAATACCATAAAGATAAAACGCACCCATTTGTTTCTAAGAATTGCACTCGCTTACCACCCGCGACAAATATCTATGTTTATGTAAACAGTCGCTAACTTGTTTGGTACAGCCTCTGGCTAAGAGAGCAGATTCATTCTGTTGTTGCCTCTGTATGTGAACGCACATGTATGTTTCGCGTCAGGCTAGAAGGACGCTCTGATCTCAGCCAGCAACACTAGAGAAATAAAGAACTTCAATTTTAAAGGAACTGTACTTCTTCATTTGTGCATCTTGTGTGTTATTATGGAAAGTCATGTGGTGGAATGCGACAAGTCGACAAGGACATTACTTATTGCGAAGGAACACCTAATGGATTATGAATAGGAAGGAATTAAATTTATTAAACGAACTTATGCGTTTACAGCAGTAAAAGACAAGAAGGACAAACATGGCGGACGAACTTACATTTCCAACTCCCCACACCGAACCGAGGAGGGTTTCGTGTTTCACCCGTGTTACGAACGAAGAGGTTGCTGTGATAAATCACTGGTGATATAGTGAAAAGACGTTTCGTTTCTTATACAATATGGAAGGAGTTCGGTGATAATCGAAGTGAGACAGAGATAGGGAGTTTGTGGTTGTTTCACAAAGTATAAGATGTTTCCTTGGGTGAAGTTGATTGCAATTATGTTTCGAATGAGAGTTCGTTGACACTAGCTGCGGACAAACTAAGTGTAAGGGGAGAAAATGAACTTTCTCTGCAACCTAAGACTAGAGGGGCTGACAAGAGATCGGGACTAAACCCATTTGAGAGTAGCAATGTTTCTCCAATATTCAGAAGAAAAGTATTCGTGTCGGAAATCTGTATAATGTTATGTGGTGAGTCCTCGAGATGCATTTTACCTGAACAGAATGTGGTGGAACAAGAGAGTAATGAATGATCACAGAAATGTGTTAGTGATTCGACAGACCTCCACCGATTTCGCAGATCAAATTAGGTTGTGTAAAGGTGAAATATGGATCAGTGTGATTATGTGTGCACGTCAAGTATTATTTATGACGGGCAGTGCGATTGTCAAAGGTTCTGGTTAGCCTTTGTTGTGGTCCTAAGTGACATCGAGCGACGAAGTGTTATTATTTTAGTGTTTTTTTGTGTGTATTTATGATCACGTTGAATGATGTGTTTATCTCATCGATTCTTGCTGCAAAACTTTAGTGAAGTGCATAGTAATTAACTGTGGTGTTTCAAGACATTCTAACGGGTGAGTGAAACTATCTTCTATTATGCAAACATTTAATTTCATGGTGTTTATGTGATCCTGAGCACAGTGTTTTACATGATCCTGATTAACCAAAATTTGTGTGTTGTCATCTGTACATCTGTTGAATACCAAATAGTAGTACGTTATTTTTTTAAAAGTGTTTTACATGATCGTGAAAGGAATTTTGAGTGGTGTCATCTGTATGTCTGTTGGATTGCGTTAGCAGTATGTTTTATTGTTATTATTAACTTAAATTTGTGAGTAAATGTTGATTTACTATTTTTCATGTTTATGAGTAGTATTTGTTTAAGTATTGTTACATAATTGTTTAAGTGACATTTAATTAATTCAAATTTGTGAGTAGAGGTTAATTCAATACTTTTCATAATTATAATTAGTAATTGTTTAGTGTGTTGGTATATAATTGTTTAAGTGACATTTTATTAATTTCAATTTGTGAGTAGAGGTTAATTCAATACTTTTCATACGTATAATTAGTAATTGCGTAGTGTATTGGTATATAATTGTTTAATTAATATTTTGTTAATTTGAATTAGGAGTAACATGTATTGATATATGTAGGTCGAGTAGGATGATCAATGAATATTCTGGTGATAATAACTGTGCTAAATTATATTATGGTCGTATTGAAAAAAAATTGTGATGATATAATGCTAATGAATGGCAATGGAGAGCATGAGCATCAAAAAACGTCTAAGCAAATCAGGAATACACTTGATTTGACTGAAGACTCTAAGACTCAGAATGCCATCCAGGGTAAATTACCTGAATTTGCTAACATGAATCTATCTCCGGAGCTCATTCCTCTATTGTCATCATTTATTGGTATATTTGCTAAAAGTAAATATGATATTGGGAGAGTGAATATGAAGCCTGCTAAAATTATTACAACGTCAGAATTACCTATAGCATTGAGGCCCTATAGAGCGTCTCAAAAAGACAATTTAGAAATTAAGACCCAACGGAGATGCGAAGAGTAGGAGGGTAAACTCTGACCTCACCCAACAGAAGTAGGTCAAACGACGAGTAGGGAATTATTGTGTTTTGGAGGGGGAGGCGAAAGAGCGAGTCTCCGACCGCAGTTTTCACGCATTGACAGATAAGGGACAGATTGAGTGTCGTAAAAAGAGACGAATAATAATTATACCTTAACCAAACTAGCTGAAGTTGTCAGAATTATTTTATTATTTTTTTATATAAATTATGAAGTTAAGGAAGAAAATGGAAGGAGGAAATTTATACCTTTCATTAGAATCTTAAATTCAGTTAGAGGGGACAGGCTTATTCAAAGACAAGCGCTATCATGAGAAGTTAGTACTCTGATTAGCAAATGTCATCATAAGTCAAAACACTACAGCTATGTTAGAAGGATAAGGTAATGCAAAAAAAAATGAGCTTGAGAGAGATGGATACTGGAAGGGTGAAAGGATTAATTTTCGCTCAATGAAGGGATCTAGAAGAGTATAGGAAAGATATTTTGAGATTAAGAAAAATAGAAGTTATTCCCCTGTATTAAATAATATAGTGAATTAAAAAACATGAGAGAATTTAAGTGGAATGAAAGAGTTGAATAATCCAATAGTTGTAAATAACATTGTGATCATATGATATATTTGTGTCTTAGTAAGGATTTTATTATATTATATCACCTGTTATTTATTTTTCATTATTACGCACTATTATCATATTATCTATTTTATGATCATACTGGTATTGTAATTGTATAAATAGTAATTATTATCCGCGTAAACCAGTGCTCTAGAAATGTAAATAGTATTGAGTTATATTTTTCTGAAATGAACTAATTTAGTGCGTGATTGTCAATGTGCCTTCATATTTGATTAATGTTGAGTTACATTTACATGAATTGAAGTATTTAATGTATGATTTCTGTGTATTGATTTAGCATTGATTTACAAGTATCAGAATTGAATTGTTTTTGTGTATGATTTCAAGCAGATTACTAGTGAGTTAAAACTGATTTTCGGTATAATGTATCTGCATAGAGATTCAATTAAGCCATATCACTTGCCATTTCTATGTTATTCTTTTCATGGCTATACCATTATATTATCTTATACCTTATTTTATTCATAATTATTACCAGACTATTGATGTATTTGCAGAGAGATTCAATTATGCCATATCACTTGCCATTTCTATGTTATTCTTTTCATGGCTATACTAGTATATTATCTTATTACTTATTTTATTATCCCACTAATATTGTTATAATTATGTACTTTTTAATTACTATTAGACTATTGTTGTAACTGTGCACCTATTAATTTGAGGCCGAGTAATTATATTGTTACGGTATTGAACAAGATGACTGGAGATGGAGGAATTTAGGTAGGTGGAAAACTTCTCCAGAGATACGGAAAGATTTATAATTCCAGCTAACGTATGTCGATATATGGAGCTTGATACTACAGATCAAGAGTTTTATATCGATTATATGACTTTACTTAAAAATTGATGTAAGAAAAATTATAATGTTGATCTTGCAGAGTGAATTAGGTGAGGTCCCAACATACTCACACTCAGGTGTCTATCACCCTATGCAGGCATAGGATGAGAGCCTCTTGGGAGGGGGGATATGACATTATAAGTTTGAATCTCGTCTATTTCTATAATTCGGGTCCCCACATCTGTTAAGATAGGCCCCTTTTCTCAGAATAGCCCACCCAACAGCAAGTGAACATCTGCAAGTCCCAGAAAATACATTCAGGCAAATAACCGCAGCAGAGGGTGAAAAGTATGGGATAAACACCACTATAAATCCAAACCAGTTGATAGAAATATAGAGCCGTGCCGCCCCAGAAGGATTAACAAAACCCCGCCTCTAGTCATCTAAATCCTCAGTTCACAATATCTCAGAGATAATGGCTGCAGGTGCCAGATATAAAGCCATCAAAAGTGTCAAACAATACCATAAAGATAAAACGCACCCATATGTTTCTAAGAATTGCACCCGCCTACCACCCACGACAAATATCTATGTTTATGTAAATAGTCGCTGACTTGTTTGGTACAGCCCCTGGCTAAGAGAGCAGATTCATTCTGTTGTTGCCTCTGTATGTGAACGCACATGTATGTTTCGCGTCAGGCTAGAAGGACACGCTGATCTCACCCAGCAACGCTAAAGAAATAAAGAACTTATATATATATATATATATATATATATATAATGTATAAAAATATAAACAAAACAACATAATCTAAAAAAATAAAATAATAAGGCGGGCATAGACTGCCAAACATACCCAAGCATTTAAAACATAAATGACTTTTCAATAAAAGATTGCGCAGTTGCTGCATAACTTCACATTGAAAAAGGCAAATATAACTAAATTTAACAGAGCTAGATAATTATAAGGAGAATGGAGACAAAAACAATAGAGAAATCAAGCACTCAGGGCTCCACGCACCAGAGGCAGGATTCTGTAATAGTGCGGGAACTAAACCAGAAGTACGAGGTAACCGACAGGTCTCGTCATCAGGGAGCCAAACCAAATCAGTTACCTCGAGGGGAACTTTCTGAATAGGATGCAGGTATAACCAAAAACATCCCAAGGCCCCGAGTTCCCCAATGAAAAAATTTTCCTTTGAAACAGTTAGTCAAAGGAAAATGAATAGACACAGACAACTTACAGTAAGGGCTCAACGCACCATACATGCAAGTACACATACAATCCTAATGAAAAGACACAGATCCATACATACCCTAATTCAGTAAGTGACGGTTATGTCGAAACAGTAGCCCAATTTTTTCCCTAGTAATTACGTCACTGTGGCAAAACCACAGCGCTACACCCCATTGAAGTTTTTAAAAAAATATGAAACCAGAAACGCTATCCTAAACGTCTTTAAAATATACCTGAGTTTAAGTGCCAATTTTGTAAAACTTTTAGATTGCCGAAATTTTTAGAGAAATTGTTCTTACTTAGGTTTTCCTCGAAAATGTTACATGCCTCCAAAAAGTCTTCAGCGTTATTACAAATATTTTTAATTCTGAAAAGTTGTGAGTAAAAGATATTATTATAGATTTTATAGTTCAAGTTGATATTGAAATTGGTAAACGTGATAACCTCAAAGTTAAAATCAAGTCTTTTATCATATATCCCAATTTTTAATTCACTATTTTGAATTTTAATTTTTAAATCCAGATAAGTCGCGAAATGATTATTTTCATTAGTCCTGTTTAAAGTTAATTCCTTTGGGTAAATTTGATTAAGAAATTGCAAATCGTTACAGTTAAAAATTATAAGGTCATCAATATACCTAAATCCGGTAACATTATTTAAGCTAAGAAATTTAGTTTCGTAGGAATGCGGGAAGATATTAGCAAAGACACTAGAAAAACTATTTCCCATATGGATACCCTTTATCTGTTTAAAGAAACTCAAGCCATTAAAGAGGTAGTTTTCAAAAATATTAAATTTACATAAATCAATCCAGTCACATTTTAAGATTAAAGTACTATCCAGATAGGCATCGTAAATTTCTGAACAGATATTCATTAAGTTATCATGGGGAATACTAGTAAAAAGGTTTTCAAAGTCAAACGTGTGTATGCTATATATATTCTTACTCTTTAGAAATTTTAGAACATCCTGATTATTATTTATAATAAAGCTATTTTCAGTAACCCTGATTTTATTTAGAATGAATTTTAGATAGCTAAAAAACTTTTAACTAAACAAAGTGTTATAACAATTTGTATTACACGTAACGAACTTAAATTTTGTAGGTACTTTATGGAATTTAATGGTGGGAAAAAGGTAATGGTATTTTAGGTTATTAATCATAATTTTTTTGCTAAACGCTAAAATCCTGTTATCTATTTCTTTCTTGGTAAAGCTAATTTTTTTATAAGTATTGTTTGAGTTGTACTCTGCTAATTTCTAGGGAATACAACTCAAACAGGCTCCCTGATGACGAGACCTGTCGGTTACCTCGTACTTCTGGTTTAGTTCCGGCACTATTACAGAATCCTGCCACTGGTGCGTGGAGCCCTGATTGCTTGATTTTTGTACTGTTTTTGTCTACATTCTTCTTATAATTATCTAGCTCTGTTAAATTTAGTTATATATATATATATATATATATATACACTGCTGGCCACCCAAATTGCAACACCAAGAAAGACAAGAGATATCACAACAAAATTTATTTTGTAGATAACATGTTGACCAAGTATCAAATGATTAAATTTATAGACTTCTGTGAAGTGTGGTTCCTGCCAAAATCAGTAGCCAGAGTAGCCGCCATTGTTGGAGATCACCGCTGCCACACGCCTCGGCATTGATTCAAAGAGACTTTGGATGAGTTCTTGGGGTACAGCAGACCAAGCAGCTTCAACACGTTGCCAAAGTTGATCTGCTGTGGCAGCTGGGGATGGAATCTGGGTCAATCGTAGAGCAACCATGGACCACATGTTTTCTATAGGCGAAAGATTCGGAGAGCGAGGCGGCCAGGGAAGCAATTCAATCTGGCGATTAACGAAGAACCGTTGGACAATGCATGCCACGTGTGGTCGCGCATTATCCTGTTGAAATATGGCTGTGGGCAAGCCCTGAAGGTAAGGAAGGACAACTGGCTCCAACATCTCGGAGATGTAGCGCTGGTTGTTTAAAGTACCGGCAATGCGCACTAGAGGTGTGCGAGAGTGATATCCAATACCGCCCCATACCATAATACCCGGTACAGGACCAGTGTGGCGGTGCATAACGCAGCTGTTCAGCATCCTCTCTTCACGGTGTCACCAGACTCGAATGCGACCATCGTGGTGTTGCAGACAGAAACGTGACTCGTCAGTAAAGACAATTTCATTCCATTCTGCCATCCACATCCTTCTGTCATCGCACCATTGGCGACGGAGACGTCTGTGGTTCTGCGTCAAGGGTAGACAAAGCAATGGACGTCTTGCGGACAGACCACTCTGCTGTAAACGGCGTCGAATGGTACGCGTAGACACTGGATGATGCGTTACAGACTGCATGTGCTGTGCTATGGTTCGTGATGTGACTGAGCGATCCGTCACTGCCATGCGCACAATTTGCCTGTCATCACGTGAAGTGGTGCGCTGAGGTGGATGCGATCGAACACGCCGGTCCGTCGTACCCTCCTGCATCCAACGATCACATATCCGCATTACAGTTGTTTGGTTTCGTCCAACACGACTACCGATTTCCCTGAAAGATAATCCACAATCTCGGTAGGCCACTATCCTTCCTCTGTCGAACTCGGATACTTGATCAAAAGATGATCGCTGTTTTCGACGAGGCATAATTGATCGTTTTTTTGAAAAAAACACAAGAAAAACACAATTGCCGAACTTGAAATCGTCGAAATCTCCAAGCCTTAAATAGCGCTTTTAAGTGGCACCACAGGTGGGCGTGATGTGCGTCTGCGCTGAAATTCTAATCATTTGCATATCTCACCTCCGCTAATGCATGTTGTAAATTTCATGTTATTTGCATGTTTCCTTCAGGGTGTTGCATTTACAGTGGCCAGCAGTGTATATATATATATATGTATATATATATATATATATATATATATATATATATATATATATATATATATATATATATATATATATATATATATATATATATATATATATGTATGTATGTATGTGTGTGTGTGTGTGTCAGTAACGAAAAAACGTGTCCTATTAAATTATATTTAACACGTTTTCAAAATTCTCTTTTTAATAAAACACAAGCCCTCTTCTAAAATCCGATCTATGAATAATATAAATGATAATTTATATTTTCCCTTAATGCACGTGCCGCTGAATCTTTTCCAGGCACTAGAAATATTTCAACCCCGCAATCGATGCTAAAATTCAATAACATCACGATATATAGTACGACCGGAAAGCCTAATTAAGTTTGTATATAAATTCCTACTTACTAATAAAACTCAGAAACGTGAGCTTGACCCAATCTGGAACATTTCAAAAATCCTGAGACATGCATAGGCATAGGCCATGTGATTAATTCTGGCCAATTAAATAATTTCAACCTTGGTGGTGAGAAGGGGAAATATTCCTTTTATAAACACTGAACAGAACACAAGCCCGTCTTGAAACTTTCGGCCGATATGAGAAGCCACACTCTTCCCTAACTTTGTGTTGTCATGTAATCGTGCGTCTTTCTCTTTCCACTCTCTCGGCAGTACGATATATATGTAACCTAGATATATTATGTACTACAGCATATGTTAAAAGTAATGTGTAAAGTCATGTGGCCACTACTGATAATATCTTCTCAATGCTTCATGATGAATAAAGTTTGTTCAATGGATAACGACTGTTCAATTTGTGAATCTCATCGCTTTTCCCGACTGTGCTCTTCCTTAATCCTAAAGTCACCTATTTTGTATGTGATTATTATCATTATATATATATATATATATATATATATATACACACACACAAAGAATCCAGTAGTATCTATTTACAAAAGTTCTACACCAAAGTTTTCGTACTTGAAATGGTTGGAAGTTAAACAAACCGTAACTTAATTCAACTTTATTTCATATACCAGGGGTGGCCAACCTGCGGCTCGCGAGCCACATGCAGCTCCTTGAAGGATTATTTGTGGCTCTCGATAAATGTACCCGAGTTCCCTTTTCATTTTTGTGTTATTATATTTTAAAAAATTATTATCGTTCCGTATGTGTTTCAAAATGTCTTTTGTGATTGGAACGAGGGTTGCTTCAACGTTCATCGCCAACCAAAACCAAAACTAAATAGATATTAAAAGCAAAACAGCGGCTGACGGCGACGACAACTATTGACAGCAGCATGAAGTGGAAACTTCACGACTTTATCCAGTGTTCGGCGTCCGACGGTCATCACTTATGGCGGGAAAGAACGCCACTAGTCAGGCTCAGCGTCGAAAATAAATCAACTAACTGGAATCAGGTCTAACGCCATCTCAGAAGGTGAAGATATTTATTTAATTACAATAGCACATACATAATAAATTTAATTATATTTACATATATACAATTTTAACATTAGGAAGAATAACAACCACATTCAACGGCATTAAAAGATCAACTACTAACCCCAACGCCTGTCTGGCGGGAGTTTTCCCCCGGAAGCCCCCTCTCCCTTTTTAAAGACAAAAATAATAAGGTGAGGACACTTCCTCGTGGCGCGTAGCGCCCTCTACTCATTAGATAAGATAGTTGCTGAGGAAAAAAGGGTTGGTTACACTTTTAAATTACTGACAACAAATATGAAAGACTAAGTGCAACGTTGTAACAAATTTCATTTCCCTCCAAGTTAAAAATGATATAACTCATCGAAAACTGCGTGAACGAACATAAACAGTGGCGTAATCGTCCGACTCCAGACTGATTTTGAATTTGTAAACTTTCATTGCAATGAACATTTGACATTGTGCTCTGGAGGAAACAATTTGTATCACTCTTGCTACGGATATAATTTGTAATCTGGAATTTTTGGTAAGTTAACTACAATTTGTTTCGTAGTACGTAGCACGTGTTGTTATTGTTTAAATAACACAAAACTTGTATTTTACAAATTTCTTTATTTGTTTCAAGTTCTTTTAAAAATATGACGACAGAGAACGAAAATAAAAAAAGAAAACACGAGCAAGAAAATAGAAGTTTTAATAATGAGTGGGAGGAGAATTTCTTTTTTATTGACAATAACGGAAAAGCATTATGTGTTATTTGTAATTCTACGGTAAAAAATTATAAAGCTAGTAATTTACGTCGACATTATGAAACCAATCATCCTCAGTTTTCTAATCAGTATCCACCAAATTCCAAATTAAGATCAGATAAACTTGCTTCTTTAAAATCAAATTTAAATAAACAACAGTCAATTTTGATTACCTTTAGCAATCAAGCTTATAATGTGGCTGAAGCCAGTTTTGCCATTGCCTGGAATATTGCTCGTGCAAAACGCCCGTATGGAGAGGGAGAGTTTATTAAAAAAAACTTGGAAGATGTACTTAAAGTTTTCGATCCAAATAATGCAGCATTGCACAAAGTTGTTTCGCAAATTCCCATCTCGAGACACACAACCGAACGACACATAACTGCAATTAATACATC
Organism: Dolomedes plantarius; assembly: GCA_907164885.2. Taxonomy (NCBI): domain Eukaryota; kingdom Metazoa; phylum Arthropoda; class Arachnida; order Araneae; family Dolomedidae; genus Dolomedes; species Dolomedes plantarius. The sequence continues at coordinate 32,636,077 of OU015500.1, forward strand.
TCTTGAATATAATTTAAAAAATGATTTGAAGAACTGTATTGCATTCAGCTTAGCCCTTGACGAATCGACAGATATCACAGATCTTCCGCAATTGGCAGTTTTCATACGTTTTGTTTCACCTGACTTCGTTGTTAAAGAAGAATTATTCGATTTAGTAGCACTTCAAGAGTCAACCCGCGGTGTCGATATTAAAAATGCATTAGATTCCATAATGAAACCTTTTCATGTGCCTCTTAATAAACTTGTAAGCATTGCAACTGATGGAGCTCCGGCAATGCTGGGTAAAAAAATCGGTCTAATTAGGCTTTTAAGAGATGATTCTCAAATTCCACAATTCATACCGATTCACTGCATAATTCACCGAGAACATCTCGTTACAAAATATTTAAAATATCCTGATGTTATGAAAACAGTGTTACACATTGTAAATTACATTCGCACCAATGCAAAAAGTCATCGACAATTCAAAAATTTCCTTGAAGAATTAAAGGACGAAGAACTTCCAAATGACATTAATTTCTTTTGCATTGTTAGATGGTTATCTAGCTACAACGTATTAAATCGATTTGTAGATTTGTCTGATCCGATAACTGCATTTCTAAAAGAAAAGGAAATAACCTATTTAGAATTAGACGATGACGAGTGGTTACAAGACTTGACGAGTGGTTACAAGACGATGACGAGTGGTTACAAGACTTAATGTTTTTGACTCATGTCATGGAACATTTGCAAACACTGAATTTACAATTGCAGGGAAAAGATAAAATAATATCTGACCTCTCACAGTGTATATTTAGTTTTCAAACTAAATTACAACTTTTTCAAAAGGACATTAAAAATAAAACATTTTGTAATTTTCCTCGAATTAAAAAAATTTGTTCCAATATTAAACAAGAAAAACTCAACGAGTATATAAAAAAGCTAGAAGGAATATTGACGGAATTTCAAAATAGATTTCAAGACTTGAAATATTTTAAATCGTCTCTTGATTTTTTTCTGAATCCATTTGAAATTAACATAATTCAAGGTGAGTTTTCCATTTCCAATATAATTATGACCCATAAAGCATATGGAGAATTAGAATTAATAGAGATGCAAGAAGATCAAGCTCTACAATTAAAATATAAGTCGACGCCAATTACTGAATTTTGGAAATTTGTACCAGAATCGAAGTATCCTGAATTAAAAAAGGCTGCTTGTCGAATTATTTCAATATTCGGAACAATGTACTTATGTGAATCATTTTATTCCACTTTAAAATTCGTGAAATCCAAACACCGATTAGTATTAACTAACCAGCATCTCAAAGAATTACTGAGAAGTGCTGTCACTAATTATTCACCAAATTGTAAAGAATTATCAAGAGAAGTAAAATAAATGTGTTTAATTTTTAATATTTAAATTCAATACACATATTTTGTACTTTTATTTATGTTTTCAATAAATATAATTTCTGTAAAAAAATTTTTTTTATACCTTTTTTGCATACCTTTTAAATACGTATTTAATTGCGGCTCGCGAAAAATTTCAAATTTTGAAAAATGGCTCGGACTATCAAGGAGCTTGGCCACCCCTGTCATATACTTTTAAATGCAACACCCAGTTCTGCAATATAGTCTAATTTCGAATTTTGTCACCAAAACACCATTTTTCTATAACTCCGCAATACATGGAGTGTATATGATAAATTTCATAAAACTTTGTAGGCATTAAATGAAGCTTAGAACTCTTGGGGGACAGTTTACGATGAATGCTATGTTTGTTATAAGAACATTTTGTCTTTCCTGACTGCTTTATCCCCTCCTTTAAAACACTTCCTCGTAAAAAAGCCGGCTCTTTTATTTTCTCTTAATATAATGTAAAGAGATAATAAAACAACATTGAGTGTCGGATGCTTCTTGGGCTAAAAGAGGATTTTCCAATTTCTTAAAAGAGGCTTCCTTTCGCCGAAATGTTGCCATGATGACAGACTCGTTCGATAAGATAACAAAACGGACGATAAAAAACAGATATTTAATCTAAGTTCTGTGCTGTATAATGGAAATATATAGGGTTATAAAATGAATGTTTCATTCGTCTGCTAAGAAAGCGGATGTATGCTTATCTTATTGTATAAATTTTTAAAGAATATATTTTAATGGATTTACAGATAATAAAATAATAAAAAAAGCTTGTAACTCTCCACTACACACACACGCACTTAAATAAAATAAAAATTTTATTTTTAATTTAGTTAGTTTTATGTTTATGGTTTGTCTCGAGGTTCCTCATGTAGTATTCTTACTACATGAGGCCTTAATGTATTCTTTGCTTTTCAGGTAAATACTTTTATATAATTATGCAAACCTGTATTAAAGATTTTCTCATGGGACATGGCTCGTCGCGTTCCGTAACAAGGAGACCTGCTGCAAGTCTTGTTCAGGGGAGTGAGGTGGTTAATGAGTTACCAGAACAACTGTTACGTTTATATAATTTAAAATTAAAAAAATATGCTAAATGTAAAGATAAAAGATGTCTTACGAGCCCTATGACGAACAGTAGTCAAGTGGGGGTTGGTTCAGGCAATAGTAGGATAGTATTGGCTGCTGTTTCGCCATAACCGTCACTTACGGAATTGGGGTATGTAAGCGTCTTTTATTTTGCATTAGGATTTTGTGTGCTTGCATGTAAGGTGCGTTGAGCCCATACTGTAAGTTGTGTTTGTCTTTTCATTTTCTTTTTGACTTATTGCTTCATTGGGGGACTTATTGCTTCATCGGGGCCTTGGGATGTCTTTTGGGCTTACCTGCATCCTATTCAGAAAGTTCCCCTTGAGGTAACTGACATGGTTAGGCTCCCTGACGAAGAGACCTGTCGGTTACCTCTGTTGTTTTATGGTTCAGTTCCGGCACTTATGCAGAATCTTGCCGTTGGTGCGTGGATGCCCAGAGTGCTTGATTTCCGTTTGTTTCTTGTCTATATTTGTATTATTTTTAACTATCTCTGTTGGATTATTTATATACACTCATGGACAAAAAAATTAGCGCACCAAGAAGGAGTTGTCAAAATGAAACGAAATTTTACATACGTAATGACTACTTTGATATAAGTAAATGATAAGAAAATCAAAGAAAAAGGATAATTTATTTCAGAGAAAAAGGCAAAAGAACGGAGGAGTTAATACTCCGTTGGATCCCCTCTAGCGCGAATGCACGATGCGATACGATCGGGCATTGAGTCATACAAGTTCTGTATGACAAGTTCTGTATGATACAAGACATTTCGTTCCATATTTGCTGTAACCTTGCCTCTAGTTCGTTCAAACTCGTGGGATGCCCAACTCGTCGTCCCAAATGATCCCAGATATGCTCGATTGGAAACAAATCTGGGGATCGGGCAGGCCAAGGAAGGGTAGTAACAGTGCGGAGACAGTCTTGTGACACCCTTGCCGTATGAGGCCGAGCATTGTCTTGTTGAAAAATGGCTTCTGGGAGCCGTTGCATGAGTGGCAACACATGTGGTTGCAGGATTTCATGAACATACCGCTGGGCTGTCATGGTGCCACGGAACAATACTAGGGGTGACCGTGTATTGTAGGCAATGGCACCCCATACCATCACACCAGCTGTGGGAGCGATGTGTCGCTGTACAGCAAAGGCAGGATTGAAGCGTTCACCACGGGTTCTCCACACACGAACACGATTGTCATCACTGCCGAGATTGAATCTGGATTCGTCACTAAAGACGACCTGGTTCCATTCCGCTGCAGTCCAGTTTCATCGTGCACGGCAAAACTCCAAACGGAGGCGTCGATGGGTGGGCGTCAAGGGAAGCACACGTAATGGGCGCCGCGATATCAACTGTCCTTCAGCCAGGCGCCTTCGTATGGTTCGAGAAGACACAGAGGCCCCCTAGTGAAGGTGCTACCTGTGCCTGGATGGCGGCCGATGAAGCAGTTGGCTGTACGCGTGCATTTCTTACGATGTGGCGGTCTTCTCGACGACTGGTCTGTCGAGGGCGTCCTGAGCCTGGTCTTCGTGTACATGACATCTCTCGGGTCCACTGGTCCCAACACCTCCTCACAACACAATCAGAGCGGCCTAATTGACGAGCTACTGGCCTAACTGACCACCCAGCTTCCATCATCCCGACGATTCTCCCCCTCTCAAACTGCCACAACTGCTTATATTGTCTTTGAACACGGCGTAATGGCATGTCTATCTCAGCTCTTCCTTTGTAAATGATTCAGCACACTCAAACAAGCTTTGGTTACCTGTTTTATACTCCACAGAGTACGATGTTCAACGCCCTCTACCGGCTATACGTAATGCGCAATCACGCTGCATTTCTAATCATTTGCATATCTCCCCGACATGTACCTTCATTGCAAGTTTCGTTACGATCCCGCAATTATTTCTTGGTGCGCTAATATTTTTGTCCATGAGTGTATTTTATTGTAATTTTAGATACGCTTTCTCTTTAAAAATTTTTTAAAAAGATATTTGAAAAGTAAAGGATGTTGTATATTGTATACCATCAAATAGCTGTACTCTTTTTGTTCTGGCTTCTTTTTATCTATAACTTTCAAATGTTTTGTAGATGAATGACAGTGTACTTGTTGTTACTTAATATCATTTCATAATTAAAACGTAGTGATTTTATCTGCAGTTCTTATCTAATAAAAAGTTGAGTGATGTATAAATGTGAATTTTTTTTATAGACTGTGGGGATCTACAACAAAAAATTAAAGTTATGGAATTGGCTTTGAAAACTGAAAAACAAAGTGGTTATTTTAAATGTAATTAGATAAGATAATGATTATTTTATGATCCCTATCATAAAATATTATGCTAAAATTTGTAAGCACAAGAGAAAACTTATCTGTGAGATAACTTTTTAAAGTCTAGTGACGAAACTGATACACTAATAGCACCAATTTATATTTAAACACTATCATTGTTTATTTGTCCTAAATGATAATTTAAAATAAAACTGTTGTGAACAACACTCCTTTCAAAAATGTTCTTTTGAAACTAAAGCTTTTAATAAAAAGTTGATTTAAAAAAAATACTGATATAATAATCTGTTAGTTTAATTTTTAAAGAAATGATTTAATGTTTTCACCCATCTTTCTTTAGAGACTAAACTTCTTGAGAAGCAACTACTGGATGAAAAAAGCGCTTCGAAAAAGAGAGTAAGTAAAAGTATTCATGATTTTTTTTTCCTAGATGGCTATTAAAATATTTATTGTTCTGTATCAGGAATTTTCTAAGGTGTAATAACGTATTGTTTTAAATTGTAAAAAATCACATCATATTTGAAGCTAGATTTGTAAATTTTGATAGGATTGTGAGATATAAGAATGTAAACATATTTCACTAGTATGTTGTTCCTTTTGAGTAGGATAAATGGAAAAAATTTTGATTTTTATTTATATATACACTTTCTACTTTTGCTATCCTTTATCCAATAAAAAAAGAAAGAAAAAAATACAACCATTTTAAACATAAGCTTGAGTTACTGTTTCATTAAAATATTTTGAAATATTCATTTTAATTAATGGATAGACCCCTATTTCATTGAAAATCGTAAGTGTACGAACATGTTTGGGAGCCACTGTATATAGATTATTTGCATACTTTTACTCTTTCACCTTTGATTCACTTATCAAACTCTTTTAACACAACAATATTGGAAAGCTTTATATCCTAATTTTAAAAATATGTACTTGTCAGTAATATTTTTTAAATCTGAAAGTCATTTATGTTTTGTAATTTTAATAAAAATTAGTATGAACCAAAAAATAAGATTAACGAAGACATAATTTAGTTTTTGTTGCATATTGTTCTACTCAGTTATTAAATATTATCCAAGTATAAGTTACATACTATTATTAAACAGTTATTAACCAAAATGTATTAATCTGTATTTATATTGTAAATGTATGCTCTTTTAATGTACAGCTTATACCCTAATTTGCTTAAAATTTTTGTTATTTTGTTATATTAGTTGGAAGACCTGCGAAAAGGACTTCAACAACTACTGAAAGATGTAGAAAGGGACATAGAAAACATTGATAAGGTATGGTAAATGTTTTGACACAGTCTTCACATAATTTGATATAGTTATCACAGAACAATGAGGTATAAACCTTGTTGACTTCTATATTTAGTTATAAATTTCTTATGTAATTCTAGGTATTCCCACCTTTTAGAAATTATTTAATCTGTAGATTTTTTTTAGATATGTTAAACTTATTTTTAAATTTATACTGCCTTTTGATTAAAATAAATTTTAAATGAAAGAAATATGAATTTAATGAAAACCAGCTCTAGGGGGGGGGGGGATTGGGATTCGATTAAAAAGAAACTTATTTTCTATGATATGATGTTTTAAAGATAATATAAAAAATAACAGGTGAGACAATCTGCTTGCTTCTAGTAGTAATTTCCTAAAAATACCTCCAAATAAGATAGTAATTTATTTTTTAAAATTTGTATATGTTGTTGTTGTTGTTTCCAATCCCCTTGGTGTAGGAAAGCCCACACCAAGTCCAAAGGACCTAGGCCCTCAAATCCTTGGTCCTTGGTTAAGGGTAGTAAGCAGCTTCACTTTAAGGCGAGGTACCACTAGGGCTGAAGTCTGACTTGACCTCGAAGAACATCGGTCCCGTAATTTTGAACCGAGTCAAGTGACGAGACCGGAACACTTGACCCCGCACCTCCAGAGGTAAATTTGAGAACTTGGAGGACATTATAGCCAAGACCTATTTTAAGTGCCCCCGGCCACCATTAGTGAACACGGCGTTGGATTTGCAGCGACGAGCTTCGAACAAGGGACTGGCCCAGATCACCGGCTTTCTGCTCCTGCCAACTGGGCCACCACGTCCTCAAAATTTGTATATTCAAACTATTTGAGCAAAATATTTAGTTTTTTTTCTGTTTAGTCATCTCTAAGCTAATGCAGTAATCTAACATCACTTCTTTAAAATTAATAAAATCAGCTATGAGTTTTCTTTCTTGTAACAGTTCGAAAAAGCAGATGTTTAGCACCTCACAGAACTTGAATCATAATGTTCTCAGATGCAGGTTTATTGTACTGTTTAACCTCTACATTTCTTACATTACAAGTCAAGCATATAACACTGTTTATCTTTTGAAATCAGAGGATATAGTTGTTTCCAGCAATGGGTATCCCTAAGAATCTTAATGTGGTAAAAAATATTCTTGTAATTACCAAACTTACAGTGTAACTTTTAACAATTATTTTTCAGGAGGAAAGACTCAGAGGTTTTGACTGAAAGCTTTCTCCAGATCGGATTATTGGAGCTACTACGGATCCAAATGGGGAGCTAACGTTTTTAATTAAATGGTGTGTACTTCTGTTAAATGGGTGCTTTTAATTTTTAATATGTATTTTTATGTCTGCTTTCTAATACAGGGTGTATACTGCTATATTTTTCATCTTTTTCCAGCTTCTTATATTATAGTTTTACTTCCTTTTTTTTATCAATTTTTCTAAAAAAAACTGTCATTTTCCCCCCTTCATAGTCAAATGTAGTTTAAGAAATAGGAGTAATTGGATAGTGGTACTATATAAATGAATAATAAATATAATTACAAGATAAGAAGAACTTTTTATATACCATGTTTTTAAATTTTCTGTTGAATCATATAAACTTGACAATTCTATGTATTAATAAATACTTTTTTAAAAATTTTTTTGATGAATTATCCCGTCAAGTTGAAAGAAAATTAAGTTAATTGGAAGTTAACTTGCGTTTAACTTTTCGTTCCCGTTCCGGGCGATAGATGGCTGCACCAGTCTACAAAACAAAATTAACTGAAAATAATAAAAACATGGTAAAAATATGCTTAAAATGGCTAAAAGTATTTAAAAAATGCATTGTCATCGTGTTCTGAGCTATTCTAAAAGTTTCAAATGTCTAGCTAGTCGGGAAGTTAGTTAAAAATCGATTGCAAGATTTGTACTGGACAAACACACAAACAAGAAAGCGAGTTAATAAAAACATGTAAAAAATAAATTACTATCTTATTTGGAGATATTTTTAGGAAATTACTACTAGAAGCAAGCAGATTGTCTCACCTGTTATTTTTGTTATTATCTTTGAATCCCTATTTCGATGTAATTACTTGTATGCATGATGTAACACTTCTGTAATTTCCAGATAAATTTAAAAAGGTTGTTGTATTGTTGTTACAATTACGGCAATTGCTTTTGGAACTTAATCCATACTATTTATACACTGCCGAGCTTGCTGGCCATTAAGGGGGCACCGTGTAGGTGGCCAACATTACCCCCAACAAACCGATCCCGTAATTTAGAACCGAGTCAAGTGACGAGACCGGAACACTTGACCCCGCACCTCCAGAGGCAACTTAAAGAACTTTGCAGCCACGACAGATTTTACGTGCACCAGCCGCCATTAGTGTACACGGCGATGTATTTGCAGAGACGTTCAGATCACTGGCCCGCTGCACTTGCCAACTGGGCCATCGCGCCCGTGATTTAAAAAGGATGGCTGTATGTTTTGAACAAATAAATAGTTCATTGTCTTGGCTAATTAAATTAATAAAATGTAGATTTTCAGTTTCCTCTTTGGCAAAGTTTGTTAGATTCCTTTGTTTATGAGATATGTTGATATTCTTTTGGACAATTAACATTTATATCCAACTTTTTCTGTGTGTGATACTTCAATATTTTTAATAGGGATTTTCTGATAACAGATAATCAAGGGTAAGTATATTGAAAATTAGATCTAGGAATAGGTTAGATTTCACCCTTTCCATGTTAGAAAAGTATTTTGTTTAAAAAAAAATGCATTTATTTTATCAACTGCATAATTTAATATTGTAGTGGCAGCTTACTGTACTTTTTTATATATTTTTTTTACTAACCATTCTGGGAATTATCAATTTTTCCTTTAAATTTAATTATTTACAATCATAAGTAAGCTATAGTCATTTTTTTTTCTTTCAGGAAAGGATGTGACGAAGAAGGTCTTGTATCTGTCAAAAAAGCCAATGAATTATACACTCAGACTGTAATACAGTTTTATGAAAGCAAATTAAAATGGCTTTAGTTATGATAATGTAATGAAAAATGACAACTTAAAAAATCCTACAAATCTGAGAGAAATAGATCAGTAGTAAGCACATGCACTTACCAGAGAAATTATGTAGTAATTATGCTTAAATTTTAATAAAACAGACTATTTTGCCAATTGGTTACATGCTTGTACAATTCGATAAAACTACGTTAGAGGGCCAGGCCCAGGCAACGCAGCTACACCCAAACTTCCTGTTTGTTCTGTATAAAACAGGCTGTGAAGTAACAATTAAATAAGGTGTTTGACATGAATTACACGACCACAACGATATTTTGCAAAGCATTCAGACGGCAATCGTTTCTGTACAATTTTTCCAACAAATTGAAGACACGAGTGGATGAAGGAGTCATGACACAATTTTTAAAACACAGATCTCTCTTATTTATTATTTTTTTTTTCACGGATGGAGTTGTTATGTGTCTATCTCCCATAGCATCAATGAATATTTAATGAATATAATGGTTATTAAAATTTATAATTTAAAAAAATTTTTTAAACAATTGTGTCTTCATCCAGACTTGTCTTCAACTATCCTAAAAATTATAGGATAATATACATAGAATAAATTGATGCTCTGAAGAGCCCATGAACTGAATGAGAGAGAGATTACAAAATATTTTTAACAAAAAGGATAAATTATTAAAAAAACAATAAATATATAAGAAACTGTTAAACAAAATACTGTAAGTGTAAAAGGGGGGGGGGGTTAAAATTCATAAAAGTTGGCAGATGTGGGGTTAAAGACAAAAGTTCCAGAGTTCTAAACATAACAGCCACATTTCTCAAAATGAATAGAGAATTGCGAACTACAGCGTACTTCCATGTTAGTGATTTTTTGAAACTCCATCCCAAAGGGGATAAATTGTGACACTCCAATACGTTTGTGTGGAAAATCGTATTCTCTGCGACTATTCTCAGCGTCTCTTCCTTGTGCGGATCTCCGTCAAAAAATGATTGAGGAAATTTTGGTTATTGACGGGGTAAATGTTCCTCAAACTGTACTATATTCTTTAGTATGTTCTATTAGATTTAATTTGAATATTTTCTTCTACATTATTTTGTCTTGAAAAATATCCGTTTTGATTTTCATTGTAATTATCCTAAAATGTACTCCGTAGCGAAGCACAGGTATTCAGCTAGTGATTTCATACAAAAGACAAATATAGAAGAAATACCATAAAGTAAACGCGAGGTAAATGAAATATTCAAAAGCCATGCAGAATCATAAATACCACAACCTTTTATCACAAATTGCCCCACAAGCACTTTACTCGGTGTTTTGGCGAAATTCGTGCATTTAGGCTATCACGGGATCATGATATCTGAAAATAACAGTTTACACGAAAAAGAAATCGTGATTCTCCCGAGCTGCTTATCTATTGTTTAGATCACACTTTCAAAATAAAAATGCAATTATCGTGAGAAATTAAACTCGAAGACAGATGATAAATGAGCGCGTAGCGTTCACATAACCTTTACAAACATTGTAAACAAAGGGATCCTTTGTATTATTTGTTAGTGAAATTGTGTAGTGAATAGTTAAATACTAGAATAGCCTAGCGGTGCTTTTCCACGCGGGTATTAATGAAATTAATTGAAGTAAAAAAGATAAGTGATGAATTCGCCCTAATTTATAATACCACGCAAACACCTTTGCAAATTATTTTCAAACCTAGCTTATAAAGAAAGAGATAAGAGTTTTCTGTAAAGGGTTCTTCCTTGTATCAACAGACAACTTATGAACTTCACATTTTAACTTTAATCTTTTCACGACTGCTAGAGAAAACATGCAAGATCATTTTTGAAGGAGATCATTGTGTGTTACTTCTATAATGCATAGCTTTATTTAAATCAAAAATGAAGTTTTTAATCATAAAAACGAAACAAAAATGTAGAGCAAAAATTAAAATTAATTTCAATGCACATTTGATTCTATTTAAAAGAATCCGAAAGAAAACATCCTCTGCAGCCAGATGGCAACACCATGCATTGTAGGGTAAAAAACGGAATCTACGCTGTCAAACTTTCATAAAAAGAATACCAATCCGTATTAATACTGAGTTTATTTGTCTGTAATGGAGTGCATCAAGAACAGCGAACGGTAGCGCTATATTTGGAATAACGGTACCTCTTCAGGATTTCCAAAAGTGGGCGATACCGCCCTCCAAGGGGCGCTGGAACGATCCAGGGAGGCGGTAGTAGCCGCGGGTGCAAATTGGGGGTGTTTAATGAAAATAAGGAGAAAGTGGAAGAATAGAAAAAGAAGACGAGAAAATTATGAAACCGACAACACTGGACACAGGGGATATGGGAATAAATTATTCAAATGTTATTCGTAATTTTTACTTTAATATTATCCCTCGTTATCTAAATTTTCTGTATGCAATGCGAATAACGAGGGTTACTATGGTTGATTTTAATAAATAATTTTATAATTTCAAGCTACAAGGCGTTTTATTTACAACAACATATTTCTTTACTATGATCTAGGGCATAGGTAGAAATATAGTGATATAAAAGGACTCAACTTTGCCATTGCATTTCTGTTTGTTCGCTTAAGAAGGAAATTTCCAGGGGGGGGGGGGGGGGGGCGCTGGGTAATTTTTTTTCTCTGAAAAGGGGGTGGTATGTCAAATAAGTTTGGGAACCCCTGCTCTACACAATGACTAGATGAAGAATGAAACAAGTTTCGAACAAATCAAACTAGAAGGTACTGAGACCTTTTTTGTACCAATTTTTAGCGAATGTCCGAATAAAGATGCAATCCACTAATTATCCTCATAACAAAAATATAATTCAACGGAGGCCAGATTTGGACAGAAACCTTCCCAAAAAGAAAAAAAACCCATATGAACGGTAGATAATCGAAATTACGAGTGGTAGCGTTGGGCTTCGGACTGGGGGATGCTCAGTTCGAATCCTCACGAGCGTCATTAAATACCTTCGTGTCTAAATCCGTAGACCGGAAAGTCCATCTATGAGGTCAGTGAGGGTGGGAGAAGGAACGAGTCCCCCAGATGTCACCACTGGGGTTGGTTGCTCGGTTAAAATTGTGGTGACACTTGGTAAATCCGGTTCCTACCCTTTTGGTCCATTAAAAATTGGAGCCTCACCCCTGAGGCTGCAGCCTATAAGGACCTGGTCTGTAATACTTCCGGTCAGGGATATATGTCACAACAAAGGCCATTTTTAAGTATATTTCACTGAGATAAAGTTCAGACGGAAAATGGGTGTACAGGTAACCCTCCCATAACACGGTAAATAGGTTCCTAGAATATGCCGTGTTGTGTGAAATCGTGTTATATGAGACCCAGAGACAGTTCAAAACAGTTCGTTCTGAAAACTTATTAAAAACAAAGTTTTTTAAAATTCCATATAAGCAATTTAATTTTTATTAAAAATATAAATGTATGTATAACACAAAACGAAGAGAAACAAAAAAATATTATTTTCATTTAATGCGACCTTAATTTAATAAATTTCTTCATCACTGCTCAGTACAATCAAACGAGAACGTTTTTTCGATTGAACGATATCACCTTCACCTTCAGAACCTTTTTCTTCATTTAGATTTTTTGCACCTTCTATCTTTAAAAAATCTGTAATTTTGGTTTATTTGCTGGTTCTTACAAGGTCATTGTAGATTCACGGTATGGATATAGACAATTTTGCCGCCCCCTTTTGAATTTTCGACTTCTTTCAGCGGAAGGGTCTGCATTCAGGAAAAATGATTCAAGATTTTCAGGTAAGCTTAGGCCTTCTTGAAATTTTATAGAGTTATAAATTAATAAATTATAACTTGTTTATGCATTTTCAAGTAAAGCCACTATAGTTCATTATTCCTTCCCGTCATTATTTTAAGGTAATTTAGTTTTTAAATGTGTTAAACAAAAATCATGTTATCTAATGCTATAGAAGTACAGTGTTGTACAAAAAAGTTTTCGCAAGTTTTTTATCGTGTTAGAGCGAAACCATGTTAAGATGCCGTGCTGTAGGAGGGCTACCTGTATTTCAAATTTCATCGCTGTCATCTGTCAACTCTATGAGAAGTCTTTCCTTTACGGCAAAAAAAAAAATTGTCCTAGCTAGGTAATATGGACCTATGCAGAGAAAAGAAAGAGTTAAATTTTTTAAAAGTGAAAAATCCATAGAAAATGTCGCAGAAAATGCTTCAATCGATGTAAGACGCAGATCAGCATAGGAATGTTACTCCTAAAAATAATGAACGATAATTAATTCTGAACCTTAAATTATCAAAGGACGAAAATATGTAAAGCAAAATTTGATTTTGCAAACAAATCTTCATTTCGGTGCAATATCGAAACGAGGAGTTTTGTAACCCAATGAATTTGCGGGTTGCCCAGGCTGTCGTTAAAAATCTATTGCACATAAAAAAAACTATCATAATTAATGTTAAAACACTCCACTAGGAGAAAACCGAAAGCAAAATTAGCTAGTCTTATTCTTTTACCAAGGTCATATGAAAACGGATATCCTCTGTTAGGTAGTTCAAACAGAAATTAAAGCGAACGAACATTCGGAGTAGAGTGACGCAATTAATCAGTAATGACGCAAACAATAAATTTGCGTCCTTAACTTTTTCCTGCAAAATAATATTAAGATTAAACAAGTTCTATGAATACATAAGTTTGTTCTAATTTCTTATAATACAGTATGCAACGAATAAATTTGCTTTTCGTTGTATTTATGAAATTTCACTTTAATTTTTTTTTTTTAAAAACCTTTGGTCGATTATAGTTCTATCACTTAATATTAATCTTAAAAAAAAAATAAATAAATAAAAAACCTCACATTGGAGGTGTATATATTTATGCATGTGTGTGTGTGTTTGAGTGTAATGTCTTTAAAATCTTCAAACTGGTGAAAGCATAACTCTCATCTTTATTGGGGTAACTACGCAATTAATCCTTTATTATTACAAGATAGTTAACCATGGGAGCATGCAATTTTGAAGCCCCTGGTTCTAAATACTAATTAATGATACCAAATCAATTTATTACTTAATAAAAAAATACTAATATGTCAATCGTTTCCTTAACAATTTCGTAAATAATTTTTAACACGTTTCAAAACCGCAAATGAACGTTCATCACTAGCGTTAAAATAAGGTATAGTCAAAAAAAATTTTTTAATAGTTTCTGAATTTGGAAATGTAGACAGCAAACCGCCAATTAATACCTTGTACAGATCAACAGGATTGGGGATATTTTCCCCTTTTATAATGCAATAAAATAGCGAATTTCATCTTTAAAATACACTCATGGACAAAAAAATTAGCGCACCAAGAAGGAGTCGTCAAAATGAAACGAAATTTTACATACGTAATGACTACTTTGATATAAGTAAATGATAAGAAAATCAAAGAAAAAAGATAATTTATTTCAGAGAAAAAGGCAAAAGAACGGAGGAGTTAATACTCCGTTGGACCCCCTCTAGCGCGAATGCACGATGCGATACGATCGGGCATTGAGTCATACAAGTTCTGTATGATGTCTTGAGACATTTCGTTCCATATTTGCTGTAACCTTGCCTCTAGTTCGTTCAAACTCGTGGGATGCCCAACTCGTCGTCCCAAATGATCCCAGATATGCTCGATTGGAGACAAATCTGGGGATCGGGCAGGCCAAGGAAGGGTAGTAACAGTGCGAAGACAGTCTTGTGACACCCTTGCCATATGAGGCCGAGCATTGTCTTGTTGAAAAATGGCTCCTGGGAGCCGTTGCATGAGTGGCAACACATGTGGTTGCAGGATTTCATGAACATACCGCTGGGCTGTCATGGTGCCACGGAACAATACTAGGTGTGACCGTGTATTGTAGGCAATGGCACCCCATACCATCACGCCAGCTGTGGGAGCGATGTGTCGCTGTACAGCAAAGGCAGGATTGAAGCGTTCACCACGGGCTCTCCACACACGAACACGATTGTCAACACTGCCGAGATTGAATCTGGATTCGTCGCTAAAGACGACCTGGTTCCATTCCGCTGCAGTTCAGTTTCCTCGTGCGCGGCAAAACTCCAAACGGGGGCATCGATGGTGTCAAGGGCAGCACACGTAATGGGCGCCGCGATACCAACTGTCCTTCAGCCAGGCGCCTTCGTATGGTTCGAGAAGACACAGACGCCCCTAGTGAAGGTGCTACCTGTGCCTGGATGGCGGCCGATGAAGCAGTTGGCTGTACGCGTGCATTTCTTACGATGTGGCGGTCTTCTCGACGACTGGTCTGTGGAGGGCGTCCTGAGCCTGGTCTTCGTGTACATGACATCTCTCGGGTCGACTGGTCCCAACACCTCCGCACAACACAATCAGAGCGGCCTAATTGACGAGCTACTCGCCTAGCTGACCACCCAGCTTCCATCATCCCGACGATTCTCCCCCTCTCAAACTGCGACAACTGCTTATATTGTCTTCGAACACGACGTAATGGCATGTCTATCTCAGCTCTTCCTTTGTAAATGATTCAGCACACTCAAACAAGCTTTGGTTACCTGTTTTATACTCCACAGAGTACGATGTTCAACGCCCTCTACCGGCTATACGTAATGCGCAATCACGCTGCATTTCTAATCATTTGCATATCTCCCCGACATGTACCTTCATTGCACGTTTCGTTACGATCCCGCAATTATTTCTTGGTGCGCTAATTTTTTTGTCCATGAGTGTATTTAATATCAGTATCTAATGCTCTTTTGCAGTTATTATGATAACACATCCATTAAATTCAACGTCAGTCATTTTAAAATCGAAAAATAATTGAAAAACCTTTAGTACATAAGTGTAACTGGCGGTTCTATTACATATTTCAAAAATCTGTACGTCCCAACAAACACTATGCATATATGTAACAATAAAATGCATCTTCCTAAATTACTTTTAAAGCATATTCTCTATTTAATAAAGTACAACCCCGTTTTCAAATTGTAACCTAAAAGTAATGTAAGTTATAATTTATATTATCCCTGCAGATCATTAAGCAGGCATTTGAAATATCTGAACTCAATAACAACATCCCATAATATCTGGTCCGAACCGAACGCCTCATTAAATTTGTATATAATAAATAAGTCCTGTTTTCAAATTCTTCCCTTTTGGTAAAACGCAGATCAGCGCGTGATCTAGCAATTAGTTAATCTCCGGGAGAGCCACGATGTTGACACGTGAACTCCATGAGACTAAATTCGTCCAATTAAAAAATCAGTAATTTAGGCCCTCTGATGTCAATATCACCAAACACTCATTTAATATTTGACTGAACAGAAGACTTTTCTGCCTTCGCACCTAACTCTCGTTGCTGTCAGATCTGCTGTCCACGGACGCCAGAAGTCCGGTGGACACGACGGCTTTTCTCACTTAACTCTGCTATGTAAACACTGCTGTTTTTACGTCCCGTCCTGGCATGGACGCTGGACAAGTCATGTGGCCACTGCAGCTAATGCCTTCGCAATGCTTACTGATTGAATAAAGGTGATTTCATGGATATCGTCTGGAATTTGTGTTTCTCTCCTATAGTTCCATGTTTGTTTCTCTCATGATCCAACGAGCGACTGCATCTGCATGATCAACACCCTCGTGTCGACTGCATCTCCAATAAGTTCATTCGCATCAATTCCCGTGTGTTAAATTCATCCCCATTGTGATTATTATCACATATATATTACGAAATTTTGAATGACAGCAAAATGTGTTTCATTACGAATTACTTCTTCAAATTGCAATTTTCTTCTTTTAAACCTCGCCACCTTGTAGTTTCGGTTTAGTGTTAACTATCTGGCATCATTCTCAATTTCCTCGAATTTATTCAGGAGGTCCATAATAAATTCGGAAAGCGATTTCAAAAGATTTGCCCCTGAGAATAAATTATACTGTATGCCTTAAAGTGATTCCTGGTACTTTTTATACATTGTAACAATTTCTCTTATAAAACTGGTAATAAAGCGGTTTCATATTCATTAAAATACACTGCTAGTTTCTTTGCCTCCAATTTACTCATTGTTTTTTCCTTGTCGGACATACTAATATGAATACTACTTTTCATAATATTTTGATAATTGCATCTTAAGCTGAAACTGCCGGTGCTCTTGATGCCCATCTAATGTCAGTTATTGTTTTTGTATGGTGAGACTGAAGGTGTGTCATACTCTTCATGAGTTTATTCCATTGCCGAGTGGACGACGAGAAATATATATAATAATTTTGAATAAAATGAAAATAATGCACCAGAACAGGATTCCACATCATACTTTCCTATTATATTAAGTGTATGGCTAGCTCATTCTACATAGATTGCTGTGTGAATATACAGGGTGTTTCAAATAGAATCATCCCATTAAAAAAAATCATAACTATTCATCTTTTAATCCGTTTTGATCGAATAATGTATAGGCAGAAAGAGGGAAATTCTCGAGTTTCACTCAGTTGTCGAAAGTAGCGCTAACGCTCTTCCTTCGTCAGCCGCTTCAGTGTTTGTAAAGATGGCGACTCCACAACAGAAATCATTTTGTGTTCTACGCTTTGCGAAGTGCGAGTCCGTAACAACTGTTCAGCGTGCTTTTCGTCGACAAAACCCTAGTAGATTGAAGTTCCTACCTCTCAGATCATTAGGCGATGGTATAAACAATTCCAAGACACGGGTTGTCTATGTACGCATAACAGCCGTGGAAGCAGTGCATGCAGACGTGCTCGCAAAAGTTAGGGACGAATTTGCCTACTGTACAGACATATGTCGTGTATCCAGAGGTGGGCATATTGAGCACCTTTAATTTGGTTTGTAAAAAAACGTTATGATTAGCCATGTAATATAAAATTAATTTTAAGTTTCTATGTTCAATATTTTTCATAATATACTCATTTTAAATCGGGTGATTCCTTTTGAAACACTCTGTATTTTGGTCTAGCTAGCAATCCGCTGTATTTTCCAGCCATGTTTGCCGTGCTAATGTACGCTTGACCCCTGCGGTATTTTATCTCTCTTTATACCTCTCCTAAAATATTTAATACGATCCGTTCTAAGTATACAGAATCGAGATTTTCAATTCTGAGGAATCCAAAAATTTGTTCTGTTATATATCTGTTTTTATCAGCAAATCTCAGGATAAAAGTTAATTTGTCTACATGAGTTATATCGGGAGTCGAGTTAACTACCATAATGATGAGCTTCAGAAATTAAGTATTTCTGTACTTCGCTGCCCATTCAATTTATAAATTCATCACATACGATGAGCTATAAATAATTCAGTGTGCCTCTACCTGGATAACTGAACTTTTGCATTCGGCTCTTCAAAAAACTATCGAATTCTGCAAGGTACTCGATACAACTTGTGAAATTTCCCTTGTCGATTGGAATTTGCTCCTTCTCCGAGGCTATGAAATGCTAATCCCAAACTCGCCAGTGATTTCATAGCGGCATTCATTCGTTTTAAAACAACTGGCTAATACTTTTGCTCTTAATCATTTTGCTTTTGCAAGTGCGTATCGATACACTCAGTAATCGACAGTGGCGTAGCGTCGGGTGGGGCAGAGGAAGCCATGGCCTCCGGCGGCACATATGTGTGTGTGTGGAGGGGGGTGTCAAGGAGCGGTCGAGCTGGCTAATCCTGTCTGCAGCACCAGGCATGGTCATTAGATCAGATAAATGTATTGTCATCGGGACTACATAGGCACTTATGCAGAGTTTCAAGGCAGGACAAGTGGAAGTGGTTCAAAATAGAGTTTTAAGATTTGACCTAAACAAATATACTTACATTTATGTGAAGTTAAATAAAAGCTTGTAAAATATTTTATTCAAAGTATAAGAAAATACATTTGACTTTTTGAATTTCGAAACGGACGCAACCGGCCGCGATCCGCTGTTGCCACGCAACAAATACAATTAGTGTGTCCGGTTTGATTTTTGAATTATTATCCAATTTCCTTGAACAATTCATAGACAAGACGGTGCGCAGGTGACATTTAATTTCTTTAACTTTTTTGTTATTTAGAAGAGCGGTGCAGCGTTAATATTGTTTATTTTATACTTTGATAAAGTTTCATGTGTAACCTAAATTTGTTAGTTAATGTAAAGTCAAGTTTATTTGTTTTATACGATTCGTCGAATTTATAGGAGTGTTAAGGTAAATGCTTGTTTTGCTTATTTTTAAACTTTTTAATGGATTTGCGGTTTTACCCGCACGTAGAATGTTATTTATTCGTTTTAACGTATTGAACTATAAGTAATTTAATTTTACGCGCGCGCAATGCATTCGTGATATTATTATTTTTTATTTCTATCATGGTTTTGTGTTGTTATAGCCCACCTAACCATGCAAAGGGTACGAGAAAGTGGAGCATCGTATCGAAATAAAAAGAAAGACAAGGAGGAAAGCATCAGAAAAAATGAAAAGGGCTGTATTAAAGTTTGTGAAAGTTTCTTTGGAGACACCAGAATCTACGCCAGGACCATCAGGTGTGAGTTCTTCAGAGGCTACTGCTGCTCAAAACTAAGAAGCCGGTGTTTTTCCAAGCCTTTTCTCTAGATCAGGGGTCTCCAAAGTGGTCGATATCGACCCCAAGGGGTCGATAAGAGTTCTGTAGGGGTCGATGAATACATGAGGGTCGAAAGGGGGTCGATGAATACACGAGGGTTGAAAGGGGGTCGATGAATACCAAAGATGATCAGTTAAATTGTCTAGGAAAAAAATAGAATACAGTACAACCTCCCAAATCCGGACTTCTCAAATCCGGAAACCTCCCAAATCCGGAATGCTTTAAAAAATGGCCAATTTTACTTTTCTATTTCACCGATAGATGTCGCTACCAAAATGATCGGTAAAAAATTGCGCTTCCTCTCAAGGAAGTGACAGCAGTGATTTTGAGGGCTTTCAAGTGTCTGGGAAAGAAGCTGAAATAGCAGAATTAGTGGAATGTGCGAATAAAGGCAACATTAACATTCATGAATTGATCATACAGGAAGTTTTAGACATCGACGAAAATGTGCCGATCGTTTGTTCTCTTGCATCGCATTTACACAATCGCGATAGCGGCGAATCGAATCGTGGGGGGCGAATGTCGCCGGGAGTCAAAGGGGGAAATGGCGACGGGAAGTCTTGTTCACAGCAAGAGGCGGGAAATTGAGAACGGTCTCTCGCGTCGATGCAGGTTCGTGACTAATGTCTCGCGAATGTCTTGTGCCGCATTTACACATTCACGATCGAGCCATCAGTAAGGCATTCGCGAGACATTAGTCACGTTCTTGCATGGACGTGAGTGACCGTTCTCACATTCCCGCCTCTTGCTGTGAACAAGATTTCCCGTCGCCATTCTCACCTTTGACCCCCGGCGCCATTCGCGACGACAGACGAGGAGAAACGGCGAGAACACCGTTTACACATTCGTCCCTCTCAATTCAACTCGCCGCTATCGCGACTGTGTAAATGCGGTGTTACGGGTGGCGCGATCACGAATGTGTAAATGCGGCATGAGCGATTCTGAAATTATTGATAGTGGGGTAAATAACAAAGGTTATGATGGCAGTGATCGTGAAATTGATTCAGAATGCCCCTAAAACAAAAGAATGTCAACGGAAGACCTGATAAAATCATTAGATTAAACAATATTAGGCTTAGAACACCGGAATTTTATCTCGGAATATGAAATTAATTCACTATATAGGATTCGAGTAAAAATTTCTAATAAGCTGAAAGTAAAGCAACAGATATTATTGACTGAAATGTTTAAATTATAATGTAATTATATGTAACCTCTGTATTTAGGTTTATTTAATAATTAAACCATTTTACTTTTTTCTCCAAAAACTTTTTAGTGTTATTTAAAAACCTCTCAAATCCGGAAAATTCCCAAATCCGGAATTGCCGTGTCCTGAACGATTCCGGATTTGGGAGGTTGTACTGTATTCCAATAAAAATTCGAAATACGGATATGATCAACTACTGACTACCCTAGTTATAGCTTGAGTTTTGCCCTACCCTACGCTGCTTACAGCATGTGTTGCTCTGTTTTCACGTATCTGGCAACGGTACTAGTATTGCAAACATGTTATGAACCCACAGACCATGAAGCTATATGTCTGTAGCTTCATGCCACAGACATACGTTGCACTGTTACGCTCTAGTAAGGTTGTCACTCTAAGTATTTTATATCTAAAGTAGATATTTTGCCCTTTACAGAGAAAATATCGTAATATATCGAAAATCATTGAATTTAGATACTTTTTATTATCTTATTCCTATCTAATGGTACTGAAAGATAAAATTTAGATATAATTATAATTCCTTCCAATTCTAAATATCTATTGTTAGCAAAAGGTGGCAACGCTACACTCTGAGAAAAACTCTGAATTTGTTATATTTTCAACGGTAATTGTGTATTTTACGTAATATGACACGTACGGTTTAAGAACTATAGGCAAATTTCCATCTATCCATAATTTTGCTATTATTTTTTAAGATTATAATAACAGTGGAGAATATCTCCTTTTTCTGTTAATGCTATTGGGTGGATTTTATAAGATATGGGAACTATAAATTCTTTTTTTGGGTTGTTATGCAGGTCTCCTTATTGTTTAACATAGGAAATGCAAAAAATGATTTAATATTTTTGTTAAATACTTAATCTGGGGGTCGATGAGAAGGCAAATATTCTATGAAGGGGTCGATGGGATAAAAAGTTTGGGGACCCCTGCTCTAGATGTACATTGTAAGATGTTAACTCTCGGAGATCCCTGACAATTGGAGGCCAAAAAAACGCGTGCTTCGTGCGCCTGTGCTTTGATCCGCTACTCCCTGGGAGAACTTCAATTGAATTTAAACCAGATTCAAGCCAATTCAGCTTAAATTCAGTATAAATGTTAAGCAAAAATGTTAAATCTAAATATCGAGATAAAGATTAGACGTCAGTATTAACAGTACTTACCAGTAGGTCAATATAACTAACGCGAGATAAGTTAAAGGTTCAATGAGTTCTTTCAAAATACTACAAAGATTTTTCATAGTATTTTTTGGCGGTGGGTGGGGAGGATTATTTCATTACCATGATTTTATTAACTCGCTTTCTTGTTTGTTTGTTTGTTAGTTTGTTTGTGTGTTTGTCCAATACAAATCGCGCAATCGATTTTTAACTAACTTCCCGACTAGCTAAACATTTGAAACTTTTAGAATAGCTCAGAACACGATGACAATGCATTCTTTTAATACTTTTAGATGAAAAAAATCCGCAAGGTGGCGCTTAGATCGAATTCAATGCTTGCACTTTTGCGTAACGGCGTTTGACGATTTTGAAAACAGAATACATATGAATTCAATTTGTTAAAAAAAATACTGTGGGAAAAATTTTAAAAAATTATAAAAATTAAAGTTTATAAAGTCTGTGGATAGTGGACACGACTAAAAAGTGATTAAAATTAAATAAAAGAAAGTGAAAAAGAATAATTAAGTGAAGGTTTGTGCAATTAGGAGAGAATTGTCAAGTTTATATGATTCAACAGAATATTTAAAAACGTGGTATATAAAAAGTTCTTTTTATCTTGTAATTATTTATGGTATTAGCATGAATTATTATAAAAAATAACGGGTACTAAATAATTCCTGGTGCCTTAAAGAATCCAGAAATTCTTTTAGTTTGGGACTTGTTCAGATCCCATCTAACGGATAATACGAAGAAATTGATGAAAGAGTGTAACACAGACAGGGCAGTTATTCCAGGCGGATTAACGGCATTAGTTCAGCCTTTAGATGTATGTATCAATAAATCATTCAAAGGAAATTTAAAACGACAGTGGAACACGTGAATGTTCGAAGGTGAAAAAAACATTTACAAGAGGAGACCAAATGCGTCATGCCAGTCTAGAAATAATGTGTGAGTGGATAATAGAAGCATGGAATGAAATTAAACCTGACATTATTCAAAAGTCATTTAAAAAATGTAGTATATCTAACAATCTAGATGGCACGAACGATGATTATTTATTTATGGATCAGAGTAACAGTGATGGTGAAGATGAAACATAATTCGATGATCTGCCTGGAGATATAACGGAAGACGAATATGACGAACTATTCATGTTATCCTATAATTAAAATTTTTAAGTTCATAAGGTATGTCATTTCTTTTAAGTAAACAGCATTTAGGTACGTGTAGACATTTTTTACGTTCATATTTGCCTTGTTTTTTAAATCTATCATTTTTATATTCGGCGTATAATGTGCACCCGTAAATTTCGATTTTAATTTTTGTACAGGGTGGCTAATAAATACTGTAACACTCCAAAAAATAAGAGTTAATTTTAATCGTTTGGAAAAACAATTTATCTATCTATTTGTGTGATTGGCAACTTTTTGTAAACGCAGACGATTTTTGTTTAAAGTAAAACATGTAGAATATTTTTAAAGATGGAAGCCAAAAGGTTAATGGTTAAACAGCTTTTTGATCGTGGATTTTCTGCAGGTAAAATATTTAAGCAATTAAAATGCCTTGGTTTTAATAGGACGTTTATATATAGGACTATAAATCGATTATTGGATACCAATAGCTGTAAAGATCGACCGTGGTCCGGTCGTCCACGCACTGTTCGTACAAAAGAATGTATCAAAAGAATTCGTGAAAAGATACGAAGAAATCCACAACGTTCTGCAAATAAAATGGCTGCAGAAGAGAACATCAGTCGCAGAACTATGCAACTTATCATAAATGAAGACCTGGGTTTTCGCCCTTATCGCAAAAGAAAAGTTCAAGGTTTGACTACTGCACAAATAGTAAAAAGGTTACAAAGATGTAAGAAATTGCTGAACCGGCACGGTAGCAAAAGTGTTGAAAAAATAATTTTCTCTGATGAGAAGCTGTTTTGTACAGAACAAAGTTATAATGCTAAAAATGATGTTGTATATTCAGCAACCTTCGAGGATATACCTGAAAATCTTCGAACTGTTAAACGCTTTCTGAACAAGAATTCTGTTATGGTTTGGGCTGCAGTGTCACACAATGGAAAACTGCCTCTGAAATTCATCGATAAAGGGGTAAAAATCAATGCTGAATATTACAAACAGGAAGTATTGGCTACACGTTTATTACCACATGCTAACAGATTGTATCCCAAAAAGAATTGGATATTTCAGCAAGATTTTGCCCCGTCCCACCCATCCAAAACAACACAGGAATGGCTCCATGCCAATTGCCCGAAGTTTATCAAGCAAGAAGATTGGCCACCTTCTTCACCAGATCTAAATCCTTTAGACTATTGCATTTGGGGAATTTTAGAGTCTAAAGTAAATGCTAAGCAGCACAGAAGTTTGGACTCCCTCAAAGCTTCCATACGGAGTGAATGGGACAAATTACCTCATAAAATGATTCGTGCCGCAATAGGACAGTGGCGTAAGAGATTATCTTTAGTAATCGATAAAGATGGCGGTCGATTCGAGTAAAATTATTTGATGGCAAACTTTCATGTATAATGTTCATAATATTGTTGTATTTTCCATTTTCTATTTCATCTGTGTGTAATTAAATGATTCGATATTTGTCACAGTATTTATTAGCCACCCTGTATTAAAAGTGCGCGTTATACGCCGGAAAATACGGAAGTTGTTTTTTAACGCACTAATTTACTCTAATCATATCAATTCAAAACAATATATCAATTTATAAATCATATAAATTTTGATATGACTGAAATTTCACTCCGATAAAGTGTAATTTCAATCAAATCAAAGTTTCACGTTATCGAAGTTCGGTATATTGGACTTTTACTTTAATTAGAAATGAAACACTGATAACGACAATAGCTCTCAAAACCACATACAAAGAAGTTTAAATGAAGACGCAAATAAAGATATAAATAAATAATTAAATAAAAACATTTCAGCTCTATTTTAGAAATGAAAATTTTGAATAAAAACTCCCTAGCTACTGAAGTGGGGAAACGCATAATAACAATGAGAAATTTTAAAATAAAACTAACAAGAATGCACAGAAATATACACAACATATGACATAACAATAATAAAATTATTAATTGGTGTATAGTTAATATCCCCATGATAATCATAGTACCTTTATATTTATTTGTTTCAGCTTTCAATCAGTACAACAACTGTTTACTCATTTTTCTACACCAAAAATAAATATTCGTTACATCTGTTAATTACAAATGTTTTCTTTGCGGGGAAGCAGAATAAAAAGAAACGTGTTTATGCATAAAATAAATGTTACCTCTGTTAATTGCAAATGTTTCTTTTGTCGGAAATTGTATATACGCTTAAAAGTACTTTTGAAAAACATCACTTAAAAAGTAATTATCCTCTAACACAAATCATTGATATCGCTACACAATCGACTGAATGCATTCGAGTTTGATAATTACACTTTTCCGACAGACAATTCCGTTCAAACCCAAATTGTCACAGGGAAAAATTTTCTAACTTCTTCAATCCCGACAAGTCATTAACGCCTTAATTATACGCCCCATATTGATGGCATATTAATTTGCATCACAAAAGCAGTTTCTGTGCTTTTTATTGGATAGAGGGCGCTACTGTCTAAGACCCGAGAGGTAGGCAAAAGTGCTAATTCCTTTTTAATTAAAAGCGAAGTGCCATACCTCTGTGGCACAGAGTGGTCGATAGCTCATTTTTGTCGAATCCTCGGATTAATGGGATTTCTGAGATATGAAAAATATAGACGCGAAAAATTATCACAGCCTTTTCGCTTCGAGTCGAACTGACTCTTTTATGCGTTTTTAGCCCAGAATTTAGAAATTTAAATTATTCTCCCCGGAGCTCAATTCCGTAATGGCGCTTTCTGCTCGTTAGTGGGAACAAAACTGCGCAAAATGAAAAGTAATTTTACAGTGAAGTGTTTTGAAGAACTTAAACTAAATTTATGTTTACATAGAAAGCGTCAAAGAATCGTGGTTTTTTTTTAAAATTTAACTTTAAATTGCAGTTCTGCGTTTTTCCTTAAAATAATGTACTAGAACATTGAGTGCTGATTGAGTATCAGTATCAAATTTATGCCAGTTAGAAAATACTAACTGTTAACGACAATCTAGTAAATAGATAGTCGTTGATAATATAAGCCTCAGTTAGATGTGTGAGCTTCTGGGGCATAAAAATAGTTGATCCTACATGTGTATGTTGTTTATAAGAAAACGGGGGGAAATGCCCTGATACAAAAAGCCTGTTGTAGTTACACAACCGCTTGAGTTCAGCTTTGCTCTCGCATTGTATGAGCCATTTACAAGCCAAATCGGTTAAGTCCACTTTTTGAAATTTTAGTGTCAAAGCACTTGATTGTCTCCTAACTTTTTAACATTCATAGTAAATTTCCCAAATATTAAGGATTAACACCGCTAAATGACAAAATTTTTTTGGCCATCGAATAAGTAACTTTTTTCAGATGCCAATCAAACCCATACTCTAATGTAAATCGTTGCAATAATGCAATTCAAACGCAGAAGCAAGTATTGGATGATAACGGTCAATCGTTCATTGTTGTTTCATCACAAAAAAAAGTAAAATAATTGGGTCAGTTAACAGTCTAACTGCTGCAGGAATAAGTAAACTTATCCCTCGATTTACACGGTAGATGCGTTCACGACAAATCGTGTTAATTGAAACAGTGTAAAACAAGACACAACATTCGTATTAAACAAGGGATACGTGCAAGCCGTAGTTATGTTTATAATAACAGTGTAAAAATGCAAAGAGTTTATGCCGAAGTGAAGACAAAGCAATTTAAGTAATATACAATTATAAATTATTCATTTACATATGTATTTCAAAAATTAACGTCTTTCCACTTGTAGAACTGAACTAGGAATGACAATATGGAAATGAAACAAAATCTACTTTAATGACGCCAGTGATAAACGCAACGCGACGCGACGCAATGCACTTGTGACGTCTGTGCATATAATTAATGAATGTGTTCAATGTAAAACACTCAAATAATCAAATAATACATAGATATTTTTTTAATTTATAAAATTTAGAAACCGTGTAAACCGAGTAACGTGCAAATCGAGGGATAGGTGTACTAGTGAATTATTAAACAATTTTTTAATTTTTTTTCTGTAGTAAAAAGAAAGTAATTTGAAGACTGAATTGGATGTTATTATTTTTTTGAGCCCCAGTCTCGCAAAAATTGTATTTATAACGATTACTCCAAGGATATTTTATCTTAAATGTCGTCCGATAAAAACTACATCTGCAATAACACATTCTACAATGTTTATTTGAATTTATATTTCAAGAGGAATTTTAAAAAACAATGTAAATTATTTTATCACTTTTTCTACAATTCAGTTTTATGGACTTAACCGATTTGGCACGTGAGCGGCTCATATAGCAGGGATATCACCAAACTGCAGCTCTTTGTCACTTTCTTTGCGGCTCTCTGATAAAATTTTGGAAACTCGTGCCATATACAAAATACCCAAAATTAAAATTAGTACTTGTGAACTATTAAACAATTTAAAATTTTTTTTTTCTGTAGTAAAAAAAAGTAATTTGAAGACTGAATTGGATGTTATTACTTTTTTGAGCCTCAGTCTCACAAAAATTGTATTTATAATAACGATTACTCAAAGAAGGCTGCTATGTACTAAGAAAAAAAAAATCGTATTTCCCTTTTCCTCTTCTTGCAGACTCTTGTGGTGGGAGGAGTCCAGTTGACAGTTAGAGCATTCCACCCCCCTTAGGATTGACATTTTGAGGGATTGTAATGTCTCTCTCTCTATAGGGGGGTTAAGTGCTGCCCCCAATTTTTTTGTTTAAAATATATTTTTGTCAACTATTTACAGGTACAGAAATGCTGATAATGAAATAAAATTGGTATTGTCAGATAGCCTGAACTTTCCTGCAAAGCTCTACAGGATTCATTTTATAAATTTCGTCCACCGAAGGAATTTATGAGCGTTTAAAATACACTATATCAGATTTTTCCCTGAATAATTTAAATTTTAAAATATTAATTGCATTTTTAAAAAAAAACTAAAAATGTACACAAATGTAAAATTTCTTTCTCTATGACGGAGTACAATTATTAAAAAAAATCTTTGAATCCAAGTCGGCAATCCGTGGACAAATTTTCTCCATAGGTTAACATTGAGGTGAGTGAATCCAATGGGGTTAGTACATAGCAGCCTTAAATGCCGTCCGATAAAAACTACATCTGCAATAATACATTCTACAATGTTTA
This sequence comes from Dolomedes plantarius, assembly GCA_907164885.2. Classification (NCBI taxonomy): domain Eukaryota; kingdom Metazoa; phylum Arthropoda; class Arachnida; order Araneae; family Dolomedidae; genus Dolomedes; species Dolomedes plantarius. The sequence continues at coordinate 32,664,393 of OU015500.1, forward strand.
TTTGAATTTATATTTCAAGAGGAATTTTAAAAAACAATGTATATTATTTTATCACTTTTCTACAAATCTGTTTTATGGACTTAACCGATTTGGCACGTGAGCGGCTCATACGGATATCACTAAACTGCAGCTCTTTGTCACTTTCTTTGCGGCTCTCTGATAAAATTTTGGAAACTGGTGCCATAAACAAAATACCCAAAATTAAAATTAGCGGCATGTCGAATAAGTCCCATTTTTGGTAAAATTTATAGCTGGGAATCCTTGTGTTGTAGGTTGATAAAAAAGATAAACAAAGCTCAATGCCGACAAATCGACATTAGATTTGAATGTCTACGAAATGCAACAACTTAAAATATGCCAGATTTGAATAATTTGGCAAAATAATTAAAAGAAAAACGATCATTAAAGCCATTAAAAGTATTTATTATTTTAGAAATATTAATTGTTCTAACAATTGCAGAATGATATATTTAACATAAGCATTAGAAAAACAACGCTTAAAATTTCTTTCATATCCAATGTAACCTTTTTCTGTTTATGGCTCATATAAGTGTGTAGACATTCCCAAATAGCTCTTAACTCTGTTTATCTTGGCCACCCCTGGCATACAGGGAAGGAAAGAGAAAGAAATGTTTTACTCGTCAATTTCGTTCAGTTCAGAAATAAATTAAGAGACTTAGTACTAATTCGTCTAAAGCTATTTTACGCTGTTGAAGGATTTTATTCATGACATTGACAGAGCTGTCTGTGACAGAGCACTGATTCTAAACATGTTTGGTAAGTAAAAAAGGATAAAGATCGTAGACCGAAAACATGAGAGACAGAAGTTCTCATCGAATGTTTTACGAGCACTCTAAGACATCGGAGTCGTTCCAAGAACACAACTTGGTTTTGTGGTTTCGTAACTTACGGAGAATTTATGTGATTCAATTACATTACGCTTTTACTTCCACAGCCCTTCTTCCTGAATCGAATATTGGTGGTGCATAGCTTCATGAGTCAGACATACTTCATAACGTGCGAAAATTTGGTGGTTTCCAAAGTTACGGGGAATAAACTTCGCGTCACCAGGCAACATATGGGGAAACGTGGATTGGCAGAAGTACACTTAGTCAAAATTATTTCAGAGATGTTGAAATACGGTAATGTCTTTATAAATGTTAACTATAAATAGGGTCGTAAATATTAATAATATGAAATTAACAATAAATCTACGCTTTATTTCATTAATTTTTCTCTTGTGTCTTTGCATTATCCCTTTACTAAAAAGACATCTACTTTTTTATTTTTACGCCATCAGATAAATGGAATTTGATCTCAAGGTTCTACTATCTCGATTTTTTATTCACTGAATTCTCAAGATAAAGCTAAAACCCTTGCTCGAAGTCAGCTCTTGATGTTTCAAATATCCGTGTAATGTAATAGAGAATGGATATGTACAAAACTCTTAACTGATAAATACGACACAAAACAATAAATGTGTGATTTCTTTCATTTAACAGTTCCATCTAAAGATGTCGCAAGCTCTGAAAGTAAAAAGGAGCATAAAATACAGTGATTGCAACGAAGCAATCACTGTATCTTACTATATATTCTGAAATTCTACCACTTGATTGAAGATTCTACTACTCTGTCTTTCTATCTATTTATAAGCAAACACAACTGTTCCAGTCTGATCGTCTCCGGACTTTTCCTTCTCCGATTATATTAACTTTTTTTTATTATTAATCATAAACTGTTCCCAATGTAATTCTACTAACAGCTGCTGTAGTGAATTGTAGCGCTAGATTTCTATAAATATATCACTTCCTGTGTAGCGCGCATGCGCATTGATTTTCAACACTTCGGATTCCCGCGTTAAGTCATTTTTGTGACACTTCGGAAAGGTGCTTCTTACTGCAAAGAGCTAAATTCTATATTCATTAAATGTTATTCTTAATATTAATTCTATTGACTTTCGTTTCTTCTGCCGTTTTGATTTAGAAACTTCTAACCACTCAACCGCATGTTGACTACTTCCAACAACAATAACCTGAAATGATCGAAACAAATAAAATAAACTTGTCGCGAAGTGCCTCTGAACACTACAAGTAACCCTGAAATGTCCGATTTATATTTTGCGCATGTATATGAAAGGTTCAGGTACCAAACGACCTGGAGCTTTGATCTTTCACATTAAAATCACAACATCGTTCCACATATGTGCGGATAAGAAAGCAAAAGTATGTAATCATTCCTGCGGGAACCAAGGCATTGTTTGCAAATTCAAGCCTGACTGACACACATATTCCTGTTCAATTACTCTGCGTAATGGCAATGTTATTAACCCCTCATCATCCACGGTCTTTCACGCTGTGTTAGCGTATGACAGTAGCGTGTCAAGCAACCACAGAAGCGTTTCAGATTCCGAGGGGGCGTTCGTCTGAACTCAACCTTGGTCAGAGGGCTTAGAGAAGACTTCTTGACAGCAAAGAACTCTTGGGAGAAGCTTAGGGGAAAATGTAGAAAGAGGATATGATTGTTCTTTGTTTTTCCTTTTCAACCCCATATTGTGGAGTAACAGGATTTTATGTAAATGAAACTGAGTTCTTATGCGGAAATAGAGACGTTTCAGACTCTAATGTTCTTTTTCAACCATTAAGTAAAAATAGAACCTGTAACAACCTGTAACAAGTAGCGTTTTTTTTGTGGAAATAGATGTTTTAGATTTCCTTTGCATCTTTACATTATGTAGTTATAGAATATTAAGTATCCGAAAGAGAGTTTTTTTTGTTTTTGTTTTTGTTTTTTGCGGAGATATATGTTCTAGATCCAATGAATAAGTCTAAGAAATCTCCAAAACCGTTAGCTATCGAGGTAAATCTGAAGCAACCGAAGTAAGCTCATTTTAAATCTAAAGTTTTTTTTCCAACAAGGCCTCTCGCATCGTATAATGGTTAGTGTTGCGATCTTCCACACTGTGGACTTTCGGGTTTGAAACCCGGCACGAACGTTCCTGTGTTGTTCCCTCTCATGGTGCCAGGTGATGGCATTCGGTTCAGATCCTGTGGGTTCGAGTCCCACTGTTGGCATGGATGTTTGAAGCCGTTCGGAATCGGCATTAAACTGTAGATCCCGGTCTAATTAGCCTTCATGAAGCAAAAAGTTGACCGTAGCGCTCCAAACCAAACCCACTCATGGAATAGTATTGGTTCACCTATATGTTGCTACCACAATAAAAGAGCAGTGTGTATGGACGAATGTACTCAGGATAAAGTAACTGCCGCGTTGTGGGGAGAAAAAAAATCTATGCAAGAATTCATTCTGTACAAGAATATTCAGCTATCGAAATTGAGCTATTTTGAAGAAATATATATTTTAGGTCCAAAAAGTCAGGGAAATTGTTTTACAACCAAATACAGATCATTCGTTACCGATATCACCAACATAACACGGTTCATTCCCTCATTTACGGACACCTGTTGTGCAGCAAAGTTTGTCAATAAAATAAAGAGTGGTATTGAATACCTCAAATGATACACACTGCTTTTTTAAAATTAAAATAATTACATGTTGCCTTTTAAAATTTAGTTGAAGTGCGTACATTTAGAGGTGATACGCAACTACAGCACGCACGAAGTTAAATTTTATTAGCCTTTAGGATTAAATTAACCCCCCAAAAATACAACGCTGTTTTTCTGGTTGAAAATTTATAATCAGGATTTAATCTTTGAAATGTGTTTTTAAGTAAGAATTTAAATCTAATATTTTTGCATGAATAAATATGCAAACACTTTCAAACAATCATAGACTTTGAAAGCTTAAGTGTGATTGGAAACGTTAACTTTGATCTACACATATTCTTTTTTTTTTCCTTCTAAACTGCCAAATTATTCTTAACTTAGTGACTAATAACCATAAAAACCTAATAAGAGATGTTTAAACGCAGAGCAGAACTCGTGATCGTCGCAAACGTCCATATTTTCGTGCTTATTTATTTTTTTTTATATGGCATTAACTCAAGTGATGATTCACGGAAAGAAAAATATATTCATCAAAATAAATCGTAAAACTTGTAAACCTCCTATTTCAAATGCTAAAAGTCAAATACCAAAACACAGAATACAATTTCGAGAATGCAAAAGTTAAAAATATAACTAATATAAAAGTACCAAAATACGTTAGATACGTTAAAGTTTTAAGACCCAAGGAAACCGATTTATGTAATACCTGGATCTAGAGCAGTAGTTCCTAACTTTTTAATGATCAGGGACCAATTGTCAAAATAATAATAATAATAATAATAATAATAATAAATAAATAAATAAATAAAATAAATTCACTTGGACCATCTCCCAATCAACCCTTTAGAGATAAAAATGGGTTTTATATTCTGAATAAACAACTTTTAAAAAAAGTTAGGTCTCGAGGTGGCCTATAGGTAGCACGCCGGCTTTCGGTTTTGAGGGTGCTCGGATAGAATCCCAACAAGCACCATTAAATACCTCGGTATCTAGTCCGGATATGGACATGTTAAATCCGTATACCGGAAAGTCCCTCTATGAGGTCAGAGAGGGTGGGGGAGGGTACGATATCCCCATAGATGCTGCCCCTGGGGGTGCTCGGTCAAAATTGCGGTGGCACTTGGCTAAATCGGACTCCGACCCTTGTGGTGCCATTATAAAACCGGTTCCGCACCCCTCAACCCGCTAGCCTATATGGACCTGATCTGGAATAAATTCCGTCCAGCGGCCATTAAAAATAATAATAATAATAATAATAATAATAATAATAACAAATTGATCGTAAAACGAAACTTAATAGCAAACTTAAAAGCCTACGAAAACTTAAAAATGAACGAGATTTTTCAGCTTGTTTTTGCTTTACTAGCTGTACAAATGGCTGTGACGCTGCGAGTCTGTGTCACAGAAAATATATTAGAAATTTTTAAGCATAACAAGGATTTTCTTTCCTACTTAAAACGTCAAAAAGCAGATAAAATGCGGGGATTTTTGAATTTGAATAAAAATTGGGAACTAGAAAATTTTGCTTCCAGTTTTTTAAAATTGTTTAAATTTGCTGTTGTTTTTGAAACAATTAAACCATTTTTTTTAACCTCTCCTGACCTCGCAGACCACTTCTTGATTTCTCTCGGACAACAAGTGGTCATAGGCGTAGCGTCCGGGGGTGCCCCCCCCCCCCCCCAACTTAACGTGAAATAAATTAAAACGTTAATAGAAGTTCAGTTAAAATCGGAAAATTGTGGAAAACTTTTTAAGAAAGTTGGTTTTTCCCCGCTTTTTCAAACTGTGAAACTGAAGATTCCGATTATGTCTTAACCCTACACTAAGTGATGCATATGTGAAGTAATGTGAATCAATTAAAATTTCACCCTATAATAAATCTAAGAAAACGAATTTGCAATATTGCATACGGGTTCTTTTATGAATCGATCCTTTTATCCATTTCATTCTGATTTTCAAAAAAAAAAATTTAAAATATTTTTTTTATATTTTTTTAAAAAATACTTTCTAGTCCCAAATATGTTTGTGAAAAAATATAGTTGTAAAAGAAAAAATCATGCAATAACATAGTTTTTAACAATGATATGATTCATAACAAAAATTCGATGCTATATTATTTTCCTCATTTTATTTATATTATATTTATTTTTCTCATTGTATAACTTTTGAATACTACTCAAACATCCTAATGTTATTCAACATTACTCAACTACCTAATGTTATCCAATTAAAAAAAAATCCTAATATTTCATATTTTAAGGACCGTCCGGCAGTCAATGCGTTGAGGAGGGCCCTATAACTGAATTCAATTCATGCCCCCACCCCCACCCACCCACCCAAAAAAGTTAGAAGCACGCTACGCCTATGCCAGTGGTACGCGGATCACCGGTTAGGGACCACTGATTTAGAAAGATGAGGCTGAAATAAGATTGAAAAATGCTTTCATCAATACATCGCATCCAACATAACAAGGGGTAAGTTAAAAAAATTTAATTCCTATAAATCTATAAATGTATATATGATAAATTCTTAAAATAGTAATGGAGTTACTTAAAGTAAAATGATAATGTAAAATCGTTCAATAAATTAAAGATCAGAGATTATAAAACACATATTAACACAAAATTATAAAACACGGGATTATAGAACATAATTATCAAACAGAGCGATTATGAAATGTTTTATTGTGTATGTAAATGAATTGTATACAGTATAATAAATAAATCACTGCTTCCGAAATACTAGATTTGTACTGAGTATATAAACTGTGTTGTGCGCGTAATGTACACCACTTGCTCATTTCTGTGAATGTGTTTAGCCAACATTTTTGATGATGAAATTTTAAACTACAACAAACATACTGTGTTGCGTTACAGTGTATTGTTTTACTCTTTCATGGGTTTCACTTTGACGATTCTTTTACTGTAAATTTTAAGGATAAAAAACCTTATTTTTAAAATACGAATTTTTCTACCTAGAGGTTAGTATAAGAAGAAACAATATAACTTTTGTTTGAATTCCTTTTTTTATGAATTTCTTATTTTAGGTCCCAGAGAGAAGGTTACAGTGCTGACTACCCGCCCCATCTCATAGTATCCTGCCAAGCTACTGTCTCTTTTTATTACTTGCCATTTTGTCAACTTTAGACAAAGTAAAAAAGCTGCAAGCTCAATTACTTTTTACAGTTCTACCACAAAAATAACGTTAAAATTTTGGCACCCTAATTGCCAGCACTTTATTCTTAATAATAGTTGTTTTTCATTTATTTTTTAAAGAGGTTTTTGCCCTTTTATAAAGGTCTTGTGCCCCTAATACCTGAGAGTGCAAAGGATCGTCAGTATATGCATTAGTTTAATCTTAAGTTTGATGATAGTGTGAAACTATATATAGTAACTTTGGTTTAAAAAAACTGAACATATATATTTCATATTATGAACATTTTTGAAAACTACAAACCACTCGTATCGATAATACATTTTAGGTAAACCAAAACGATAAAACCATGTCGTTGCAATTAAGTGCATGCGCTTTGAGCCAGACTAATGACTCCGAAGAAATTTCAAATCCAAATAAATTAACTTTTCTCCCCTCTCACAACCGCTCAATAAGCCGTAAACATCGGGAAAAAACAAACCTCAAAGATCATCAGCCACCCACATCAAATTTCATCTCGTCTCTTTAAACTAATTCAGCGAGATGACGTAAACGAGCTCATTCTTTCGCAACCTATTATTCCTCCCAATCAAACGTTAAAAAGACTTCCGTTAACACAAGCATGACGGAGAACACAGCTGACTGAGACACCATTTGTCCACACGGTTGCTTCACAAAACTTCACGTACTCGACCGCACTTATATGAAGCAGTACCATTTCTCCTCGTTTAATGTCACTTCTACTTTCAGCAATATCTACAGTTCACGGCCTATTTCCTCCACATAATTGATACGGCTCAGGGTCTGAAAGCGAATAAGAGCAAAAAGAGAGCAAGAACAATTAGAAACAGAAAGGCGCCATCTTTGGTCATGCCTGTTGCTTCTCACTTACCCTGACAATGGAGATTAATAGCTTCCATTTTAGCCTCAATAATCCGAAGAGAGAAATTTACCAAAAAGTATATTTTTCAATGTATTGCATTAAGCATGTATATCAAAGTCTCATTTCTTAAGGACCGGCATTTCAATCAAGCATTACATATTTACATACTGAATCATTTTAATGTAGAGAGACTGGCACGATTTCTGGTATCTTAGAAGTTTATGTAGTCATCCTCTGGAGGGAAAAAGTTGGATAAAATGTAACGTACTAAGTAAGATTTTATGTATGAATAGAGACCTTCAACCAGTTAACGTGCCTCCTGTTATACACCAAGGAATATTATTGCTATGTCTGTAATGGTCTCTAGTTGGTACGGGTAGCAAATAGGCTTGCCATCCATCCTCTTTCTAATGGCGGAGAGATTTTTTAAATGCGTCCGGGCTTTTAATTAACGCGCGGTTTTCCATTATATTAGTATTCATAGAATACTTCTGCAGAATTTTATTTCTTCTTATCGCAATATAATGCGCTCATAGAAAGAGTATTTTCTCTAAAGTCAGCAGACTGAAGAAAGAAATAATCCAAACCAGAAACTGTATCCATAATTATCAAGACTAAATATAATTTAAAAATGATTTGCCAAGAATTCTATCAGTTCCCCCAAAAACGTGATAAAAAGGTTAAAAGAAACTGGTAGCTCAGATAAACATAGTCATCAAAATCTACTAATTGTTATAAATTGTTTATTGGTAAGATATCTGAGCAAGGAGGATTTTTTTTAATAATATCATTCCTAAAAAGAAATATTGTTTGTTTTGAAAAAAATTATAATAATCATTATTTTCTATTGATTCATATTACTGTAAGCCTTAATTACTGTAAGCCTGTTTTAAATCTGGGGTTACAAACGCAATATGTCCGGGGTGTTTTGCTCACGACTTCTGTTCTTAAAAATTTATCATGGAAACCCTAGTTGGCAAACTTTCTTTTCAGTTTTGTTTTCAGGGAAACAATCCGATTCCTCAGCAGATAGTAAACAGTAGCTTCTATCTCAGTTCACACCTTCAAGAACCCTCTAGGAGAAGAAGTCTTCATAAATAAAGAGCACACATTCGAGAATTTTCCTCTTAAGTCGAGTGAGACTCTGAGATGCTAGTAACATTTATCCATGCTGTTGCTCGTCCAATGTCTCGTCAGGTTAAAATATGCAGTTGTCATTTGATAGGGAAGTAAACCTGTAGAAGAGGCCGAAGAATGTCTAATGTAAACCGTAAACTGAAAAACTGTCAAGATTGCAGACCTAAGAAATAAGTTGCTTCTGTTTCACTCACAATGATTTAGGACTGCAGTATGAACAAAATTACTGCTAAAAAAATTAATAAAAGCTAACTAGTGAGCACATATGTGTGAGATTTATGTATGATTATGACGTATGCAATCTGATTAAGATCTATATCGCAAACTATTTTTAACTGATGTTCTAGCCGAAACAGAAAAACACTGATAGCTTCGTAAGTCAACCATATTAATTTTGAGGGAAAGCATTACAGTAAAGAAATAATAATTTTTATTGCCCGTTGAAAACTTTTAGAAACATTCTATAACATTTTCTGCATAGTTTTTCAATTCTAGGATTTCCAGCATATGTTGCTCGATACCTTTTACGGATAACAGACCGTGAATCAAGTTTACTAACTTTAAGAACGCTATTTAGCTGTAGCAATGTAATTTTACCCTTTCAAACCTCTTTTACTTATGACATTAGTTCTTAAATTAATATTTGAATGAACCCCCCAAAGCACTATTTTTCTGAAATTAAAGCTAAAAGTGACATTTGCGGTTAAAATTCACTAATTTAAAAATAAATGCTGTTATAAACATTTTAGAAATTGTTATGACATGCACCAAGAAATTCTTAAAGATTAAAAAGGAAAATTAGGAATAGAACGCCAAGTTTACGATCAATTATAGTAAATATGTTAAGAACTTTCTTATAAAGGAATTTTTGCTGCAGTTAACTATTTGGGTCTCATGTATTTCTTTACTATATAAGGCACGTTAGGAAACCCTGAGGTGCACTTGATACAAGTGAACTGGAACGATTAAGGTAATGAATTGAAGTAACCCAAGAAACCTTCTGATTCCTCCCTGTGTGACGTCTTCCTGCCTCCTTTTTCCTTGAGAGGATGACACAATGAAAAGGAAACATTAGGAGAGAAAATTATGAAAGTGCACAGACTGTAACAGTGTCTTGCAGAGTTAATTTTACAGACCGATTACGATGAAAAAAAAAAAATTGGGAAACAAACTGCTGCTGCTAAAGCTACAAACAGTGATACAAGACATTACATATGAAGCGAATAAGTCGGTTGGAACTCCTGTTTAGAATACAAAAAGTTCAAAAGACACATTAACCTCTTTACAATTATTTGAGAGAAAACACGGTCTAGGTCATTGGTCCTTAACCTTTCTAGAGTTGTGGACCCTTTATACACACACACACACACACATATATATATGTGTATATATATATATATATACATATATATAGTAAGCCAGATACTCCTTTCGTGCGGTTTGTAGGGGTGGGAGGAGGGTACGAGTCCTGCTTTCTTTCAATAGTAAATACTCATATAACGAATCGTTTAAAACAAAAAATTTGGTAGAGTAAAATGCAACAAATGGTTTTGAGACCATCTAGTTCTATTCCATAATATTCGTATTGTAGCAATGGGAAGGATATGCATATAATAAAATACGAAGGATAATAAAAGATATCGCTATATTCCATAAAAAAGTGTGATTCAATAACGTATTTGTACTTTAATTATGTGCTATTTACCGAGTGACTACTGTATAGTTGTACATCTGATTGAATTCAAATTCAAAGGCTACTGCGTGTTTTTAATTTTTTTAAAAATTTTCAAATTTAATGCATGCATCTATTTTAGTTTCAAATAAAAAGTCTTGAAATTTTTGATTTGCCGCATGAACGAGTTCCTGGACTAGAATTCTCCTCCAAGTCGAAGGAACCCCTGAAATTTATTAACGAACCTCCAGGGAGTTAATGGTCCACAAGTTAAGAAACCATACCATGAACCAGGTAAAGCGTGAAATAGTAAATTAAAAAAAACAAAAAAACAATGTTGATACAGATCATTTTTAAGGTTGGCAGGTCAATGTCGCAACTAGACACTTCCCCTCATATTTTCGGAGAATTAACCACACGAAGCATCCCCCGCCCCCTACCTTCCTTCATATACACTCATTCAAACACAGTGATTCCCAAGCTTTTTCAACTGGCGACCCACCTTTCCTTATCGGAATACCTCCACGGTCCATCGGTCCATAGTGAAGTAAAAAACCTTATTCGTAACGTATCATTTCCTTATGTATATATAATTTACCATCAAATATTGCAAATACGTATATACACACACACACACACACACACATATATATATATATATATATATATATATATATATATATATATATATATATATATATATATACATATATATACACAGACATATATATATATATATATATATATATATATATATGAGGGAGCGGCGTTGCCAGAGTGTGCACCACCTGTGTGACTGTGTGAGTCATCTGGGGGGGGGGGGGGGGGATGTAGTGGATCTGTTGTCTGCCCCAGATGCCAAAAATCAAGAACCCAGAAAACAATCTAAACACAATTCGATTTTTCTTATCTTTTCTGATGGTTTATTCGATGGCTTCTGATAATTTTAGGATCGAGTCGCGACCCACCTGTAACCCTTCCGCGGCCCACTAGTGGGTCGCGACCCACCGGTTGGGAACCGCTGCTCTAACATATCTGATAGGATATTGATATTTAAATGCTTCTATAAGGATATGAATTTAAATATGAAGCATTCAATTAATAATTTAAACGGAGTAAGGTACAAGCTAGCCTTTATGACGGGGATGTCCAAATTTCAAATCCTGTGATTACGATGCGGTTGCATGCTGCACATCTTTCGTTTTCGCAAGACTGTTTTAATAAATAAGGTGCATTGCTCCCAACCAACAGATCCTCTTATGACGTGATTTCACGTTTTAAATCTTTTCCGCATTATCTTAGCGTTAATCTTGAACAAAGTCGATTAAAAGTCTATGTGAAAGTAATGCAATCAATTATACGAGACACCAATTATAGCAACACCATAGTTCTTCAACATAATGTGGATCACATACGAAGTCAAGAGACTAGATTACTTACAAAAATATGGCAAATCTGTAAATGAACTTCTAACAAAAAGACTAAACTTGTGCTTTTGGCATTTGCGCATCTTGCGCAACGGATCACAGAGTTCATTGGCACAAATCTCCGAAAACTGACTGAAGCGGAGGGGGCAACCTGAAAAAGAATAAAAATAACATATATTACAACAGCTTACTAAACGAAAATTGCCTTAAAGTATTATGAAAAAAAATATATTTCAGGTAGTCTCTTCTAACGAAACTACCGCGGGTTATTAACGTAGGATTACTTATCGTTGCTTACCTCTTTTTTTTTCTTTTTTTAAAACTCATTTTGGTACTTTTCTGTTTAACTGTTTACTGCTACTGGGTTTGGCGCGCTGCGAAAATTATAACTCGCGACGGACTTTTTTCTTTCCGGAGGACCGTTATTGAGGAACGTAATCCTATGTTAAAAAAACCCCATTAATAATAAATATTTTAGAACGAACTTGAATCACATATTAGGTCTTGTTCACACTGCTTCGAGAGCGAAGCGTACTATTCCTCTTTTGGTGACGAGATTATTAACACAACCTCAGATGGGTTTGTACTATCATATGGCCCTTGCGTTGATCTCTGTGATTGGTCAAAATTTTTATCGCCGATGCTACGTTTTTGTCAGGCAATGTGAACAAGGCCTTACTCAATCAATGATGTTAACGCTTTGACTATAAAAGAAACTGCTACAGAGATTTAAACAAAAAGTTTTTAATTATGGACTTGTTCTTCTATCCCTACAACCGAGGATCATCAACAGTTCGCATTGACTGTCGCAGTTAATAGCACAAACAAAGCAACTGTCGTAAGAATGGAGGCTGGTTTAATATTACCAACAGATTGAACTACACCGAAGGATACCCACTTTCCTACGTTCTCAAACTGCTGTATTTATCCATGATGTCACGAGCTGAGTTGGTTGAGAGCGCTACGGTCATCTTTTGCCATTCGAAACACTTCCGGTAAATTATAATTATGAAATCTATATATTTAAGTTGCTAAGCCGACATTTTGGGCAGTCCGTGAGAGAAAACTACTGCATCAATTTACTTCATTTTGGTCTTAAACGAAAGATTGTAATCTGTAGATTTGTCAAATTTGGTTTTTGTAACCGCAATTTCTATTACTTAGTGATAATTTACAAATGAAAATTGATTTCTGCGCATGCTCAGTGACATGTTTTAATGATAAACACGTTTATTCCGAGAGTCTCTCCAGAGCATTCTCTGCCATTTTTGTTTTTATGATAATTATGTTTGTGAAATATAAGATTAAACCTGATGGAAACTGTTTATTTCGAGCTGTTCAATTAGCGATAACTTATAATTAAAAAAAATTCTTTTTGCGCATGCTCAGTGACATTCTTAAATCTGGCTTTGGATACTCACTAAGCACGAGGTCGCTTAAATACATTAATTTGTTTCTGCGAATTATTATGATTTTCAACATTTGGCAATGATGTGTTGAGTATAATGTGTGTATTAGTAAATTTATTTACTATCTAGCCGTCATGTTTTGACGGGTACCAACTAGTATAAGGTTAATCTAGATAGAACAACTATATTTTTCTTTCATAGATAAGCTGTATAATATGCAAACTGAAAAAAAAAAAAACTACTGATATATTGCGATTCAATAACTAAAATTAAAAAAACCGCTATGAACATAACAACTGTATGAGAAAATTTAAATTCCTCGCGTATTTCACACTTCTGAAGGTTTCAGCAACAAATACCTCCAGTTATCCACCCTCTATCTCCATCATAAAAATTCTCTGTAACGTTCTCCAGTCAGTTAAAGGTGCGATAAGCATTTAAAGTGTACAGCCAATTGGTTTAAAGTGTAAAGTCAATATACAGAAAAGTTAATTACAACTTATTTGCAACAATTTTGAAAATAAAATGGACAGCGTGGTGTTCACATAGACCAGGGGTCGGCAACCTTTTTTACTAGGAGGGCATAATTCAGAAATGCGGGAGTTCGGCGGGCACCGCTGGATGAAGAGGATGGGGGGATATTTGAACATGAAAATATTAATGCGACATAAATTTTTAATACATAAATTCGAATTTTAATTTAAACAAAAGAATCTTAAAATCGATAATTAATACGGTATTTAGCATTACAAATCTGCTGCCAACTCGTTGTAATGTGGCACAGAAGTTGAATTCCCAGTTCTCAGGGCATCGGTCCAGATGACTGTTGATCGGTACTTTGATCTTAAGTATTTCATACTGGAAAACAAAGATTCACTAACATATGTCTAAGCACAAAGAGAGGTTAATTTCAGAGCACATTTTCTCAACAATGGGAAGCTATTCCCATTCACTAAATTCCAGAAAATTTGAAATCTTCTTAGTTTTTGATTTTTGGGGTTTTGCGATTTTTAATTTTTTTTACTAAAATTATTCATTACAGCTACCAACGTTGGTTATTCAAATATCTAAAATTTAGATATTTGAATTTAGATATTTAAATTTAGATATCTAAAATTTAGATATTTGAACGGCGGGCACTTTAAAATTGTTTCACGGGCACCTTGGTGCCCGCAGGCACCGCGCTGCCGACCCCTGACATAGACATTCCACCTGACTCCTCTTATCTCTCTCCCTCCAAAAGTCTCTTGGACTCCCCCACGCCCCACCCCCACTTCCGAATCCCACGCTCGATCTCTCCATGGGGGTGTAGGTGCTTGAAGCACAGCTGTGTCCACGGGAGTCGCAAGCCACCCCCTGCTAAGTAATGGTTCAGAAGAGAACGGGATCTCGTGACGTTTACAATCCTGATGCCGATAAGATATTTTTTTAAAAAATTAAATTACTTTTAAAGTTCAAACATTCGCTTCTGCTTTTATCAAAATCTACCACTATTGCTGCCAAAGCATTTAATACAACCTAAACATTATTGCTGACATTAAGTCCAAGAATTGCACCAGGAGAGGATACAGAAGGCAAAACATGGAACCAGTGCGAGAAAGTTACCTACTTCGATGCATTTATCATTTTTTCCTAGAAATTCAGGACTACGATGTGCTGCGGCTTCCATTACGTCCATTAGTCATTACGTCCTCACTCATTACGAAAAACTTTTTATACATTTATATCAGCATATGAATGGTGTAGTCTACACTCACTCATTACGAAAAACTGTTCAGTAAATTTATATCAGCATATGAATGGTGTGTGTACATATCACTAATATGAGTATTCTTCACTTTAAAAAAAATTTAATCATAATTTTGGTTGTAGAAATAACACTGAACGCGTAGGATAACATACAAATACAACATAAAATTTGAAACTGGAGAAAAAATACAAATGATTTTGAATCACGCAGAATTAAAAAAATCTGAATAGTTTTAAATGAGATGTTATTCACGGTTTCTAATAGTGTTTTGTTAGACAGTAAATAAGATAATTTTCTTCTCTATCTCAGTTCGTCTTTATTAATTTGTCTTCATTTGAATAATATATTTTCAATTACTTCTCTTAAATTGCAAATTATTCATACTGTTCTATCTTTAATTTCGATGTTTAACCTGTTTTGTCACTTACACCATATTAAAGTAAGGAAAGAAAATATAAAGTTAAGAAATGTATGAGACAAATACACGTCGCCCTGTTTGACCCAGGATTAAAAAGTAGAAAATTTTCAATTATACATATATGTGAGAATGAGTATGGCAACACAACTGAACTATTACTACAACTTCCACTCCTACTACTTCGGCGCGAAGGACTTGGCACGCAAACAGAGTGATAGACTAGTGACATTACGAAGCGGATGTGTCGCTCCGCAGGCTTGCCGTTTTGAGTCAAATAGCTATGTTAATGCTTTGTTTTTTCTTAATTTCATACTAAGTGTTAGTCCTGTCTTGTAAACATCGTCTAGTTTAATTAAATGTTCAAAATAATTAAGTCTAATGATTCACTTCTAAAGGAAGGAGTACTAACTCCTTCCTACATGGGTGCTCGGCCCTCGGACTCGAAAAATACCCCTAGCATGCTGAACTTTAAAAAAAAAAAAAAACTTTATTTTCTTTCGACTTGATTTCGACTTGATTTCGACTGGATTACTGTTGTCTGTCATTTTGGATTTGGATATCGAAAGCGAAAGCCAAAGTGATGTGCCACGGACTCTGATGATACTCTGATGGGATGATGAGAACCAAAACCAGAATTGTAAGTAACTTGGATCATATTAAAATTATTTGATGCATACGTTGACGCTTGTTCAAGAAAATTTTGATGATTAAGGGAATTCTCAACTTATTGATGATTTAAGAAAACTGAAAGATATTTCAACGTTCTTTTGATGCAAGAATTTAATTGATGCTAAATTCATTTTTGATGGTCTTTGACGTTGAATTTATCACTTCTGTTTTCTTGAAGAGAATTCTATTTCGATGAAATTATTTGATGATTTGATGAAAATTTCGACATTTAACTTGAAGAATCTTGTTTCCTTGAACAAACCACAACATAATATATATTTTGAAAGATCGCGAATTGAATACTTTTGAAGATTATTATATTATTATTTTGATGCATAATTTTGACGAAGCGAATGTTTATTTGATGACAACTTTGCTTATTTGGGTTAATTCCCAATATACGGTGCCCCTTGTATTTCACTGCATTGGAACCGCCATCTTGGTTCCGTCTCCCGTCGCCAATTTGGCGATGGGAGACGGAACCAAGATGGCGGTTCCAATGCAGTGAAATAATATAAATGACAACATGCAGAACTTTCATTGAAAATTTATACAGAAAATGAAAAAATGATATTAAATAAGGGCAGTCGAGTTTTTTTTAATTTTTTGTCGCCCAAGCCGAACGCGTATTTTTGGAAAGGGAAAGTCCGAAAAGTCCCAAAAATATGCATTTTTTAAACTGTACGATCACAATAAAGCACAAAAACACACAAATACAAAAAATGAAAGCTGATAATTAATGAGAAATTTATTGTGTGTGGGGGGGCTGCCGCCCCCCCAACCCCCCGCTAAAAAAAAAGTCAGTATATTGCAAATAATTCATTTAAATAGTCGATTTTATTTTTTAAAATTTTTGTCGCCCAAGCAGAACGCGTGTTTTTGGAACGGGAAAGTCCGAAAAGTCCCAAAATTACGCATTTTTTAAACTATACAACCACAGAAAAAGCACAAAAATACACAAATACAAAATATGATGAGAAATTTGTTATGTGTGGGGGGGCTGCCGCCCCCCCAACCCCCCGCTAAAAAAGTCAGTATATTGCAAATAATTCATTTAAACAAATATAAAATACATCTTGGTTAAATATATCAGCAAGTAAAAAAATGAAAGTTCTGCATGTTGTCATTTATATTATTTCATGTTAAAATTTTAAAAAAAAACCACTTACCGGTTATTCACTTTCGGTATAGCTTCTTTTACGTTTTGTTGATTTTTCGGTGTTTTTCGATACACCCAATTCGTCTGTAATCCAAGAACACGGTGTTTTTTTTACCCATAAATAAGTTAATTTTAAAACCATAATTAAATCTAATTTACTCGCTTCGAACCGGGAACCACATCTAATGGATCTTTTAACGCAATGTTCAGATCTTTCCTCTAAGTTATAGTCATTTGCAAATTACAATTAAGACAATAATAAATATTAGCTATTAACTCAACATAAATACAATAATCTATAATAGTTCTCTTACCCGCATTTTGTAAATCCCGAAAAAAATCCAAATCAACCCTCCCATTCGTAAAAGAAGCTATACCTCGCAAATAAAAGTACATCCGAACGCTGGAACTGCAATCCCGAAAAGAACGGTTTAATTTTTTGAAACAGGCGCGTTATATAAAATCCAGATAACCCTCGTTTACAAGTAAATCACAAGCTCTGATTGGCTGCTAATTATTCAAATCGGAAGCTATACTAAACGGAACTATACTATCGGAAGCTTTGACTTAAAAGTATTTAACAACACAAACCACATTTGGCATTTTATTGTCAACTTGGCAAAAATCTAAAAAACATCGCCAAAAAAATATCGCCATCTTTTTTGAAATCGAGAGCAATAAATGGTTACCTTAAAAGCATTTAACAAACACAAACCACATTTGGCGTTTCATCGCCAAATTGGCAAAAATCTAAAAAATCTAAAAAACTTATCGCCAAGCTGCGGCACCGTGTATTGGGAATGAGCCCTTATTTGATGCGCTTTGATGTTGAACTTAATTCTGCTGTTTTCTTGCGAGAATATTTTTTATTTTGCAGAATGCTTTGATGCTTTCGATTTCACAATTTTGATACTTTCGATTTCCCAATTTTGATGCTTTTAACATTAGAACTTTAACTATTATTTTGATGCTGCATTTACATCCTCTATTTTCTTCAACAGTGATTTATTTTGAAGATTAATTTGATGAATATTTTGCTGAAGTAATATCTAACTTGATACATATCTAAATTTACGTCATCTGTTTTCTTCAACCAGAGAAATTATTTTGAAGAACTTATTATTTGATATTTGATGCTTATTTTAGTTCATAATTTTGTTTTCTTGAACAAAACCTGTTTTAAAGATTACTTATTTTGATGCATATTTTGAGAATCAATATTTTATTATTGAATTGGTATTTGAAAAAATTTCGATTTGAAATATTATTTTCTACTTTTGAATTTGAGTAACTACGTATTATAATTATTGATTTTGGTTTTGAATATTTGTATATTTGTGTACTATAATTGTTTGAACCTAGTATATAGTTATGGCTACTCTCAACGATTACCCCAATATTGCAAAATCATTAAAATTTGGTGGTACGAATCAAATAAAGGTTCTACATCGTTTAATTTTTGGTACAGACGGCGACAGACAAAATCGTACCAGATTACGTAAATTTACAGGTTTTAAACAGCCATTCGTGTTGGAAGCAACGAAACAGAAAGTACTTAAAGAGTTTTCACTTAAAGACTTGATTTCTATTTGTAATCTACTTCATTTAGAATTTTCAACTGACCCAGACAAATGTGCCAATACCATTCTTATGAGTCTTAGTGATTTATCGTTATTAAAAGCAGAATTTTCTGATCTTTCGGAATGCGAAGTGAATGATGACTCACTTCCGGATGCACGTTCATCCCAAACTAACAGCGTTATAGAGGAAAATAGATCTCCCTTTTCCCCCACCATTGACGCAAAAGAATCTTCGAATAAGCAAAATACACACATTTCCGTTGGTGAATCAGATCAAAATTCATTGCCTTCAGTTGAAACTGCGAATCTCTCTTTCCAGTTGTTTAGTCTGAAAGACGTTGTTGATTTAATAAAACCTTTCTCGTCTCGTGATAATTACAGTGTTGAGAATTTTATATCTGACGTTGAAGAACTTTTTTGTTTATATCAGATAAACAATCCAATTCACCAAATTACTTTTGTTAGAAAATGTTTAACTGGTCCCGCTCAAACTTTAATTAGGTCTATTCGTGGAATTACAAATTGGGAACAATTGAAGCACCATTTATTAGACGAATTTTCGGACAAAATTAACGGTATTCAGTTACATAAATTAATGGAATCTCGACGTATGAAACCGTTTGAAACCCTACAAGAATATTTCTTAGCTATGAGAGATTTGGCACACAAAGGTTCTCTCGATGACTCCTCTCTGTTTGAGTATGTCATAAACGGAATTCCTGATTCAACAAACAATAAAGTTATTCTTTACGGTTGTAAATCCGTCCCTGAATTTAAGGAAAAGTTGAAAATTTATGAACAAATCTTTAACAGATCACAAAATTTCAGACAAAATAATCAGAAAAAAATTGATGCTTCCTACCTCAATGTGAAAGTCGATAATACACGTAGCCCAAATACACAGCCAGTATGTTTTTCCTGTGGCTTGAGAGGTCACAAAAGCAACCAATGTTTGAATAAGTCACTTGGTAAACAATGCTACGGATGTAAAAGTTTTGGTCATGTTCATGCTAATTGCCCTAAAAGTTATCGAAATTCTAAACCAAAACCTGATTCTCAAAAACCTATTTCTGATAAAACTGTAAATGCACTTTCTCCTGAAACTTCATCGAAAAATCCCATGCATGTTGACATTCAACTTGCAGGAATTCAATTGACAGCACTCTGTGACACTGGGTCACAGGCAACCCTCATCAATGAGAAAACCTATCGAAGAATTGGTTCGCCACCATTGCAGCCCACCAACATTCCCTTTTCAGGAATTGGCAAAAACCAAGTTCACAGCATCGGATTCTTTCAGGATTCCATCGAAATTCAAACCATTACTTTACCTGCTAAAATACATGTTCTAGAGGATGACTTGATTCCTTTTGATGTGATTATCGGAATCGACTTTTTGCAGCAAACCCAATTTACATTTGATGAAGACGGTATTCGTTTTACTCTTGATAATAACATCTTCGTTAATATTGCTAATATTCCTGATGACGAAGCTTTCCCATTTGATCTTTCACACATTTTGAATTCTGAAATTCGTGAGGAAGTTCAAAATATCGTTACTTCCTACAAACCCCATAAAGTTCAAGACACTGAAATTAAAAGGACTATTTTATTACAAGATGAAATCCCCGTAAATCAACGTTCTCGACGACTCCCTTTTGCGGAACAGAAAATTGTAGAAAAACAAATTCAAGATCAGGGCCAAATATGCATGTCTGAAAAACCTCTAACATCTACTCAAGATAAGATTTCTAGGGTAGAGAAAATGGATAATCCAATTGATTTTGAACGTGATGATGATGACGATGATGCCAATGATTTAGATTTGTTTCATGATAATGATGATGGAAAATATTTAGATGATGCTGATGCCAGTGATTTAGATTTGCTTCATGATAACGATGATGATAATGCTTTTGATATTGGAACTATCAAAGCAACTCTTGAACCAAAAATATTTGATGCCGATGATGATGCCCTTGAGAATGAATCCGTCAAAAGTGAAAAGGTTGAACCAAAATTTCAAGTTATTGAAGCTCCCAAACCCCCTGAACAAATAGCAGCTTTTCAACAACAGAAAAACATTCTTTCACAAAACCCAGTTCTTCATGTTTTTCAACAGGGATACCCATTAGAACTCCACACTGATGCCAGCTCCTTAGGTTTTGGCGCTGTGCTCTTGCAACAATCCGATGATGGACAGTTTCATCCTATTCATTATTTTAGCCGTAAAACTACAGTTCAACAAGAAAAATATCATAGTTATGAACTGGAAGTTCTTGCCGTTATTGAAGCGCTAAAAAAATTTCGAAACTACTTGTTGGGAACAAAATTTAAAATTATCACCGATTGTGATGCTTTCCAAAAAACGATGCACAAAAAAGACCTACCAGCTAAAATTGCTCGATGGGCATTGATGTTAGAAGACTTTGATTATGAAGTTTGTCATCGACCCGGTAGACAGATGAAACATGTTGATGCTTTAAGTCGTAACCCCATTCTTGTAATTACCTCAAATGATATCACTCAAAAGATGAAAAATGTCCAATATCAGGATGAATTTATATCTCAAATTAAATCTGTGCTTGAATCTACACCTTCCGATGAATTTTTTGTTAAAAACGAAATTCTTTATACACTTCATCAGGATGCCGAACTTTTAGTAGTCCCACAAATGATGCAGAAAGAAATAGTGATAAACGCCCATTCACAAGGTCATTTTGCTTCACAAAAAACCGAATTAATTGTTTCTCGTGAATTTTTCATCCCTCAACTTAAGCAATTAGTTCAAGAAACTATTTCGAATTGTATTCCTTGCATTTTGTCCTCGCGAAAATCTGGAAAACAGAAAGAAAACATACGACAATATAAGAAACGGCGTAAACCAGCTCGTAAATACAAGATAGATGACAAAGTGGCAATACAACGAACTCAATTTGGAACCGGATTAAAGCTCCGACCAAAGTTCTTCGGACCATATGAGATCACGAACATCAACCCCAACGATCGTTACGAAGTTCGAAAGTTAGGACATCACGATGGTCCAACCATAACATCAACTGCAGCGGACAAAATGAAACAGTGGTGCAGAAACTGAACACCAATACCACTGTGTTGAACACTGCTTGATTTTTTGAAATATTTTTCCTTTTTCTGCTCTTTTTTTTTTTATCTTTTCAGAATTATTGTTGACAACCCAGCCGCGGACGTCTGGAAAGTCAGAACGGCCGTGTGAGAATGAGTATGGCAACACAACTGAACTATTACTACAACTTCCACTCCTACTACTTCGGCGCGAAGGACTTGGCACGCAAACAGAGTGATAGACTAGTGACATTACGAAGCGGATGTGTCGCTCCGCAGGCTTGCCGTTTTGAGTCAAATAGCTATGTTAATGCTTTGTTTTTTCTTAATTTCATACTAAGTGTTAGTCCTGTCTTGTAAACATCGTCTAGTTTAATTAAATGTTCAAAATAATTAAGTCTAATGATTCACTTCTAAAGGAAGGAGTACTAACTCCTTCCTACATATATATATATATATATATATATATATATATATATATATATATATATATATATATATTATTATTATTATTATTATTAATTATTATTTGCGCTCTCTTTTATATTCCAAACAAAATTTAGCTGGTAAGTCAGTTTTCTGTCTTTTTAGTTTTTAACTGAATGCCCTAAAAGAAATCTGAACTGACACAGGTGCGCGTAAAACATGAACTAGAAAAAATATACAAAAAGAAAACCTTCACATGCGAACCTTCACTTCGAATAAAAGCGAAAGTAACGGAACATATTTATTCCATTTCCTCCGTATTGGGAATGAATACGCATCTGTAGTGAAACATGCAATGGTAACATATTTTTATCAATGCCATTGTCAGGTACCATTATACTAACCGTGTACGAATGAATAGAATATATTTTCTGGTATATACTTCTGAAAGATAATTAGATATACATATATAGCATAAACGCATGGTTATAAATGCCTTTTGATATTTTCAAACTATATAAAGTTAAGTATAATATTTAGTTACATGAAATGAATCACTTGTTTATTGTACTTGTTTCGAAATATATATTTCAGGTAGTCTCTTCTAACGAAACGCTTACCTCTTTCTTTTAACGCAAGATTACGTTCCTCCATAACGGTCCTTCGGAAAGTAAAATGTCAGATGCTAAAACCGTCCGTCCATCCGCCCTCCCGAGTTATAATTAACTGGGTGTGGCAGCGTGCCAAACCCAGTCTGTATCGCTTCGACAAGCAGTAAACAGTTAAACAGAAAAGTACCAAAATGCGTTAAAATTTTGGCATACATATATGTATATATATAAAATATGTACATATATATAAATACATACATATACACATGCAAAAGAGGTAAGCAACGATAAGTAATCATACGTTAATAACCCTCGGTAGTTTCGTTAGAAGAGTCTACCTGATTTTTTTTTTTTTTTTTTTTGGGACACATTTTGGTAATTTTCTGTTTAACTATTTTACTGCTACTGGGTTTGGCGCGCTGCCAAAATTATAACTCGCGACAACGCTGAAATTTTGCTTTCTGCAGGGCCGTTATTGAGGAATGTAATCCTAAGTTAAAAAACAAACTTCAGAAGCTAAACATGGTTCGTACTTATATTTAGAAATTAAAAATCTCATAACATTTT
This sequence comes from Dolomedes plantarius, assembly GCA_907164885.2. NCBI lineage: Eukaryota > Metazoa > Arthropoda > Arachnida > Araneae > Dolomedidae > Dolomedes > Dolomedes plantarius. The sequence continues at coordinate 32,687,841 of OU015500.1, forward strand.
TAAGGACCTTACAAAAATAGTTCATTTCAAATAAAATATTTTTTAATCAAATATTAAAGATTTAAAAATATTTATGGTTCAATGTTAAAAATTCGAGTTAATTTAATTTAAAATATCAACTTTTTAAATTTATAACATTAAATCTACAGCATCTATTTGAAAACTACTTTCATGCAATAGAATTTAATTGGTTTACCTCGCCGTTCAAGTGAATTGACATCACAATAGACACTAACATAGTTAATAATTAGAGTACGCTTGAAGTGTTCAAGGTATAGGGTGGTCAAGGTATAGGGTATAGGAGATATTGGCAGAGAGACATTCCCCTACCGAATAACAAAAAGTGTGTTTAATTTGATGCTGTCATAACCATAGGCGTAGCGTCGGGGGGAAGGGGGGCACGTGCCCCTCTCCAAGTTAACTTGAAATAAATTAAAACGTTAATAAAAGTTCAGTTAAAATCGGAAAATTGTAGAAAACTTTTAAGAAAATTGGTTTTTTTTTTCCGCTTTTTCAAACTGCAAGACTGAAGATTCCGATTATGTCTTTAGCCTTAACATAGTTTTTAACAATATGATCCATAACAAAAATTCGAGGCTATATTTTTTTTTCTCATTTTATTTATATTATATTTATTTTTCACATTGTATAACGTTTGAATATTACTCAAACATCAATTCTATTGTTATTCAATTTTTAAAAAATCATAATATTTCATATTTTAAGGACCGTACGGCAGTCAATGCGCTGAGGAGGGCCCTAACTGAATTCAATTCGTGCCCCCCCCCCCCAAAAAAAAAAAAAAGGTTAGAAGCATGCTACGCCTGTGGTCATAACTGTCTACTTTCCTGATTTACTCAGGAGTACCTCCATATTCTAAAAGTAGCTCTCCGTTTTAATACGTCTCCAAATTCAAAAGGGGTTTCTTTAGATATCTAGGATTTTCTATCGAATGCTTAACGTTTTATTTACCGATGGTAAATAAACCTTAAGGCTGCTGTACACTAACCCTATTGAATTCGCTCACCTCAATGTTAACCTACGGAGAAAATTTGTCTACTATTTACAGCTAGATAAATGCTGATAATCCAATAAAAATGGTATTTTCAGATAGCTAAATTTTTCCGTACCTTGCAAAAGGATTCATTTTATAAATTTTGTCCACCAAAGGAATTGATGAGCGTTTAAAACACACTATCCCAGATTTTTTCCCCAAATAATTTATATTTTAAAATATTCTATGCATTTCTTTTCAAACGAAAAATACCCCAAGGTGTAAAATTTCTTTCTTTATTACGAAATACATTTTTTTTTTTTTAATCTTTCAATCCAAGTCAGCAATCCTTGGACATACTTTCTCCATAGGTTACCACTGAGGTGAGCGAATCCAATAGGGTTAGTACACAGCAGCCTTAAATATTCTAGATTAAATTGAAAATACCTATTTCAGTGGTTGAATACACAAATCTTTTGAAAATCGAAAATCTATCATTATATGTTAAAGGTAAACTGAGATTGAATCCTTTTTTTTTCTAATGGACAATCAGAGAAATGCCTTTAGTCTGTGTGTTAAGAAAAGTCCTGTTCTTGCGGCAAATTTATACAACCCAACGAATAACTGTTTGTAAGTTAGAAGGTTCTTTCTTACTCTAAGTAGAAAATAATTACAAGATAAAAAGAACTTTTTATATACCATGTTTTTAAATTTTCAGTTGAATCATATAAACTCGGCAATTCTATGAATTGATAAATACTTTTTTAAAATTTTTTTGATGAACTATCCCAACTTGAAAGAAAATGAAGTTAATTGGAAGTTAACTTGCGTTTAACTTTTCGTTCCCGTTCCGGCCGACAGATGGCTGCACCAGTCTACAAAACAAAATTAACTGAAAATAATAAAAACATGGTAAAAATATGCTTAAAGATGGCTAAAAGTATTAAAAAAATGCATTATCATCGTGTTCTGAGCTATTCTAAAAGTTTCAAATGTCTAGCTAGTCGAAATGTTAGTTAAAAATCGATTGCAAGATTTGTACTGGACAAACACACACACACACACAAACAAGGTAGCAAGTTAATAAAAACATGGAAATTAAGTACTCTCTCAGGACTTTTACGCATCGTTTTAAAAAAAATTTAACATTTATAAAATTATATTTTTCTAATATTTCTTTTAGATGAAAAAGAATCTTTTTATAAAATCATAAATATGTCATTCATTTAGTGCAGAGGTCGTCAACCTTTTAATATATACCGACCACCGGTACTGCAGTAACATAATTTGTAAAAAAATATGTTCTTAAATTTATCTTTTTATACACTGCTGGCCACCCAAATTGCAACACCAAGAAAGAAAGACAAGAGATATCACAACAAAATTTATTTTGTAGATAACATGTTGACCAAGTATCAAATGATTAAATTTATAGACTTCTATGAAGTGTGGTTCCTGCCAAAATCAGTAGCCAGAGTAGCCGCCATTGTTGGAGATCACCGCTGCCACACGCCTCGGCATTGATTCAAAGAGACTTTGGATGAGTTCTTGGGGTGCAGCAGATCAAGCAGCTTCCACACGTTGCCAAAGTTGATCTGCTGTGGCAGCTGGGGATGGAATCTGGGTCAATCGTAGAGCAACCATGGACCACATGTTTTCTATCGGCGAAAGATCCGGAGAGCGAGGCGGCCAGGGAAGCAATTCAATCTGGCGATTGACGAAGAACCGTTGGACAATGCGTGTCACGTGTGGTCGCGCATTATCCTGTTGAAATATGGCTGTGGGCAAGCCCTGAAGGTAAGGAAGGACAACTGGCTCCAACACCTCGGAGATGTAGCGCTGGCTGTTTAAAGTACCGGCAATGCGTACTAGAGGTGTGCGAGAGTGATATCCAATACCGCCCCATACCATAATACCCGGTGCAGGACCAGTGTGGCGGTGCATAACGCAGCTGTTCAGCATCCTCTCTTCACGGTGTCTCCAGACTCGAATGCGACCATCGTGGTGTTGCAGACAGAAGCGTGACTCGAAAGTAAAGACAATTTCATTCCATTCTGCCGTCCACATCCTTCTGTCATCGCACCATTGGTGGCGGAGACGTCTGTGGTTCTGCGTCAAGGGTAGACAAAGCAATGGACGTCTTGCGGACAGACCACTCTGCTGTAAACGGCGTCGAATGGTAAGCACAGACACTGGATGATGCGTTACAGACTGCATGTGCTGTGCTATGGTTCGTGATGTGACTGAGCGATCCGTCACTGCCATGCGCACAATTTGCCTGTCATCACATGAAGTGGTGCGCTGAGGTGGATGCGATCGAACACGCCGGTCCGTCCTACCCTCCTGCATCCAACGATCACATATCCGCATTACAGTTGTTTGGATTCGTCCAACACGACTACCGACTTCCCTGAAAGATAATCCACAATCTCGTTAGGCCACTATCCTTCCTCTGTCGAACTCGGATACTTGATCAAAACATGATCGCTGTTTTCGACGAGGCATAATTGATCGTTTTTTTGAAAAAACCACAAGAAAAACACAATTGCCGAACTTGAAATCGTCGAAATCTCCAAGCCTTAAATAGTGCTTTGAAGTGGCGCCACAGGCGCGCGTGATGTGCGTCTGCGCTGAAATTCTAATCATTTGCATATCTCACCTCCGCTAATGCATGTTGTAAATTTCCTGTTATTTGCATGTTTCCTGCAGGGTGTTGCATTTACAGTGGCCAGCAGTGTACTTTATGTATGTTTATGCATAGATAATTTAAATTTAATGAGTTTCTATATTTCGAAGAAAGAGATACACTTCAAAGACTGAACGATGGAAGGGTATAAACGTTAGACCTCGTTATGCACACTAAACTCGTGCCTTTGGCTGGGGAGTTCATTATTTGCTCCCTAGTCCACGAGTATACTTCGATTGTCCGGTGAATTCTTATCTATATTCGAAGTTTAGAGATGGAATTCAAAAGCAAGTAGCAAAATAATGTTTTTAAAAAGTCAAACTCGCGAAGTTGTTAGCAATCTAGTGGATATATGGAGGAAGAACAAAATTTGTAGCAACAGACAAAAACTCTCACCGCCCACCATGAAAGCATGAATCGCCCACTAGTAGGCGGTAGGGACCAGGTTGAGGACCACTGATTTAGTGTGTTCGGTAAATTTGGCTATCCTGATAATAATACACATGATTTATGATTCATCTATATATATAAAACAGTTCCGTAACTAACTGACTCACTGACTGACTGACATACAACGCACAGACCAAACCGCTGGACCTAAAGGGCTGAAATTTTGTATGGCGATTCTTCTTATGGTGTAGGGGTGCACTAAGAAAGATTTTTGAAAAATTCTTCTAAGATTTTTTTAAATTAAATTTTTAAGTGTTTTAGTAACTTTTTTAAAGTTTGCATTTAAAATAATAATTTGAGGGTTATAAAAATTTATATCACGAGAAAGATCCTAAAAATTCCTTTAAAATGAAATCTTTTTCGAATTTTCACCTCCATTTTCTGATTTTAGGTGAATTTTTAAAGATTAATTTTTAGAATTTAATTTATTAAATGCTGATCACGTGATTTCTTTTTCTGGTACTTTAAATAAATTTAAGATTTCGTGATAACAACGAAATAGACAAAAAAAAAATTTTTTCTTGCTAATGCGCCAGACGATTGGGCATTATCCAAAAAAAATTTAAAATACAGTAAAAGATATGTTCCTCAAACTGTACTATATTCCTTAGTATGTCCTGTTAGATTTAATTTGAATATTTTCTTCTACATTATTTTGTCTTTAAAAATATCCCTTACGATTTTTTTATAAATATATATATATATATATATATATATATATATATATATATATATATATATATTTGTACATCAATTGCATTGGTCAATTAATTGCATATATTGACCATTGCATTTAATTTGAATGTACTCCGTAGCGAAGTGCGGGTTTTCAGCTAGTTTTGCATAAAAACAAAAATAAAGCCGACGCATAATACTTAAATATGTGAATCAAATTAAAATAGTGAAAATGCGATCCTATAACACATATTTCATTATTAGAAACACCTGATAATTCAGCAAAAACTATAATGAATGATCTATGATGGTGCTCTTCTGAAAAGTATAAGCAAATTATTAAAATTAACGTGAAATTTGATGTTTTAAACTTAAGGATTAGCTAAAATAACGAAACAAAAATGCAATCTCGCTCTCCATTTTTTACCCCAGCTCTACTATACCACTACTCTCCTTCCAGAGGTAACAAACTGAAATTAAGAATGGGTCGATCGCTGTTCATCGGTTGCGGCTAGAACCTAATTAAGACAAAGGATACTTTTTATTTATCTCGATCGCTGTTCATTGGCTGCGGCTGGAACCTAATTAAGACAAAGGGTACTTTAAATTCCTCTACTATCGTTTGCAAAAACTTGTAGGCGATACTTTTAAATACTTTAAAGTATTACATATATTTTCTTTGAGAAATTTATTTTAAAATTCGTATTTGCTTTTTTCAACTCTTGAAATTTGAATATAGCTAATATATATTGCTGGTAAATGCATCTAAATGTATTAAATATAGAAATACAGGGTGATTTTTTTTTAAACTGACACTACTCAGAGCCATCTGTAGCACGATCTATCAGCCGGAATTCCACAAAAATTGATAGAGGGACTGAGGACGACATGGGAAAGAGTTTCCGTGAAAAAAAAAATTAGTTCCAAAAGTCGCCGATAGAGGACGATATGGCGCTGTTGTTGTCGGTGCACCTGAGAATTTGAGTAAAACATCAAAATGTAAATTCATGACTACGTAGTCGACAGCAGAGCCAGTATTTTGGGCTATAAAGATCAGTGCGGAATCTGTTGCGCCTTCGCTTTACAGAAGAAAGGGCCTTCAGTCGCTTTTTTCCACTTGCATGGCCACCTCGCTCTCCAGACCTAACCCATGTGACATTTTTATGAGGGTTTATTTAAAGTCTAAGGTGTATCTTGGTGGAGTCTCGAACTTGGTGGCCCTAAATGCCAACATATCCCGGACTTTAATGAACATTCCTGGTGACATGTTACGATTGGCCGTTGAGAACGTAGTGTTTAGGATGCAATGTGTGTTTAGGATTCAATGTGTGTGGTCACATTGAAGGAGGGAGAAGTGAATTTGATGCACAAAGCGGTGTTGCAGTGAAATTATTTTGTTATTCATTTGTCTCCTTACAACTTTTTCGGTATTCATCCCGTACCTTTATAGCCCGAAATACTGGCACTGTTGTCGACTACATAGTCGTGAATTTGTATTTTGATGTTTTACTTGCCTTTTATGCAAATTCTCGGGTGCGCCGACAGCAAAAGCGCCATATCTCCCCCTATCGGCGACTTTTGGATTTTTTATTTTTTTTTCACGGAAACTCTTTCCCATGTCGTTCTTAGCCCCTCTATCAATTTTGGTGGAATTCCGGCTGATAGATCGCGCTACAGATGGCTCTGAGTAGTATCAGTTTTAAAAAAATCACCCTGTATATAACCAAGGCATTATAGAATAAAACGACCCAATTACGACATAAATGACAGTTTTCAAAAGAAGGTTATAAATTATAAGGTGCTTAGTATTTTGACTAGAATTAAAGCATGAAGTCGTTAATTGTATTACGGCACCTACTAATTTTTCAACCTATGTAAGTTTTACTGTTTTTTTATTCTATTTCACAAGTCAATTTTACAGCAGATGTGCCTTTTAAATCACCTGTTGGGCCGCAGAAGAACTTTTAAGGTTTATGACGAATACTTGAATTGCGAAGAAATTTTGCAAATTAAATAGATTTCAGATCATCCAGTTTACAACAGATGTACTGCAAATTTTCATCACGAATACTGATAATTTTTCTGGGAGACCTTCAATAACTCTTTTAAAAATAAGCATCTAGGTAATAACTATATGCTCTTGGTGGCAAATCAGTTTTATGACGGTAGGAAAGTCTACCAATTAAGACAAACATATTTCTACCAATGTAAAAACCAGTCATTTTAACTGTGTTGGAGTGCTACTGTTAAACTAAGTAGCTGCTTTTAAGGCAATAATTTTTTACTTTTATATCAACTATGTATTATTTTCCAGTGCAGCTCTGAGTATTGCCTGTAAATTTTATTGGATAAATTATTGGTCGTACATTAAAAGTACCCAGTTGGAGGTAAAAATTTCTAATTTCAACACCTTATGACTACCCTCAGGTGCTTCAGACGTTAATACTAGAAAGACGGGAATTTTTTCCTTACTAAAAAGGCTGAACGCAGTCATTTTGACGGTTAAAAATAAAATCAAGAATTTAAAATATTTAATTTTTTTAAATGGTTAAATACTTTAAATTTTGAACTATTGCATACCAATCTATACTAATATATAAAGAGAGAGAGCGGATTTTGTATGTGGAGGGTAATCTCCGGAACCACTGCACCTATTTGAAAAATTCTTTCACTATTTGAAAGGTACATTATTCCAGATGGATATAGGCTATATATTATGTACGTCTGATCAATAGAAAGAAAGTTGGGGGCCTAAATGTTGAGCTGATACTTCACCTTTACAACTTTTTCTTTGTCAACCATAGTCAAGTAACCATAGCAACACATCAAACTACATTTTCATTTATTATCAGTAAAACATTTAATATTTTAAAGATTCAAGTGGAGGAGGTATTGATAAATAGAAAAAGCATTTTTGAAATTGGCAACTTTTAAGGGTTTATTGAAGAAAATTACATTTGGAACTGCTCTTTTTATTGGATATTTAAAGCAAAAAAAGATTTTCAATTTATTGGCTATCAACTGGAAATTTATTGGTATAATATTACAGAAATTTGTTTAAATTATAAACTTAATGTTTTTCAATTTATGTACAATTATATGCACAATTTGCGTAAATCGAACTTGAATTATTGAACTTTATTCAAAAAACTGTGTTTCATTGAAACTGTGAAATTTATTGATTATTTCGAATAGGCCTATGTTTGTTCCTTTATAAGTCAAAAAGTATTGCTTCAATTGAGCTGAATTTTTTTATAGATATAGTTGATAGTTCAGATTAAAACATAGGCATATTATTTTTTGAATATCGGGCCCCGGAGCTTTTTTAATTAATGTTTAATGATTTTCCCCCTAAAAGTTGCTTATTTCGACAGCTTCCGCGGCTGTCTTCGCTGACAGCGAGACTATGGGGCCAGTAGCGTACGCAGAAATTTTCAAAGGGGGGGGGTTATAGTCCAGTCAAATTAGGTTTCCATTTCGCATTAAATGAAGGGGTTGACATTTTTTCAGGAATGTGTAGGGGTTGGTCCCCTGAACAACGCCTAATAAAGTCCCCTCGATTTCAGGCTCCCCCGGGGGGGGGGGTCCAAAGGTCACTTTTTTCAGTTTTCGGCGTTTATCTCGAAAACGGTGCGTCACACAGAAAATTGTCAAATTTAAAAATTAAAGCTTATAAAATTCCCTTCCAAATGGTATATCCATGTTTATACACAAACTAGAAGGTAACCCGACATTTTGACGTCATAATGGAAAAAGTATATGAAAGTTAAAAAATATCCCGAATTATCTAACAATATTTTATTTAATCCACAACTTGTAAAAGCAAACCCTTCCATTATATTTTATTTATTTAGTTTTTCATGCGATTGGAGTAGTAGACTGCCATCCAGTTTTTTACAGCTCACTACGCGATATGAATACTTGAGCTACATGATTCATTCACATTCAAGTTTGTTTACTTTCAGAATTCATCGCAAAAGTAAACAGATTTTTAAAAACTGTTAAATATACAGCAAAAAGCATCCATTTTTTTTAGTTCTGAGTGTTTTATAGAAAAATAGGCTGAACAAATGTGATTTGATGGAGGAGATATTAGTTTTTAGGTAAGAAAAAATTCTGATCCACATCTGAAATTGAAATTAAGCCTAACCGACTGTTTTTTTACTGAGGGCTTCAATTGAAAGATGAGTACAGCCCGGAAGTGTTATACAGAGACAACGGCTATTATATATATAATGTTAACGTTTTCGAGATATGAGCCGTTGAATATGAAAATTTTTCAAAATAAAGTGGTAGCGGTTCAGGTATCTCGTCAAACTGCCTCTTCTAACTCTTTCCCCTTCCATTTCTCAGAAAACTCGTGGTAGAGAAAGTTGTAAAACGAAAGATTTCCTTCAAAAAGGTATATAGTTATGCTAATTTATCTTCATCAGGTAAATAGTTAGAGCGTTTTGAAGTTTAGGGGTACTTTCAACATTTTGCTAGTAAAATGCTCGTCACTCAAGTTTCGTTTCCAAGGTCTGTAACTTTCTTAATCACTTTGTATGCTGTTTAATTAGATACGCATAGTATTCATAACCCATATAAATGATAAATTATGTATACATGTACGTATAATGTATATCTCATAATATACAGAAGAACACTTGTAGTACAAAGGAGGAAGTAAGAAAACAAACCAAAATGTATAGAAGTGTCATTTTAGCTCAGATTATTTTGAAAAATTTAGATATCACACCATAGGAAAAAGCAGAAGTAGTTCAGTTACTTCAGACCTCAGTAGAAATTACTCCACAACACATTTCCATAAATACCTCCCTTGCCAGCATTCAGAGGAAATTGAGCAACGAATTGTCACGTCTCAAAGGTGTGGCCCAACACAAGCCTTGTGGGTCCAGTACTTTGAAATGGTGGTGTTGATGAACGGACTGGAAAGATCATACTGGAAAGATCATATGACATGCGCCCAACTGATGATACCTTACTTCCATGCCAGCGGGCATTTTCATTATGCAAAGTGTACTCACCTATATGTACAACACATGCTGGTACTAACAACTCGCCACCTTCAACTTAAACAGGATTTTATAGATCGTGGATACTTCACTGTCAACAGAACTGGAACACCAATGGCTGGTGTGTGGTCTAACATGGCAATTCAGGTGACACTCATGTGTGACATGAAGAATGAAGGAGAAGTAACACGTGGGCGAGACTTTAGTGATTCAGTGTTGGCGAAATGAGTTGGGGGAGAACGCACAGCTACAGCAATATGTAATTCATTTGAGATGTTTGTGGCGTCCATACTGCAAGAGAAGAACAACATGTTGAGTTTCGAGCATCACGCATAACTAGAGACGATCTAGACAGAAGGAAGCTTGCTCAATGGTTGGCTAATCACCCGCCTTTTGCTGAACGTAATTGTTCGATGTCACTTTCAACGGGAGTAATTGGAACAAGCAACGTCAACTGCTACCAGGCATTGGAAATTGGAACCCGCACAATGAACACTTTTGTTGGAATGAATTTCTCAGACGTGAAACAATCCAAGAAAGACTCAGTCGTTCCTTTAGCTGCGATGAGCAATATAATCAAAGTTAATGATGAGGTAGTGGTGGTAGAGCCTCTGATGATATTTCAAAGAATTCTGATCACCAAGAAGAAAGAAGGGGATGTAGAGGAGTTGCTAACGTACGAGTTAGCCCCATACCCGATGTCTCTATTCGCCGAGGGGATAATGAGAAAAATCAAAAAATTAGCATTGTATGATGCTTTCCCAAAATGTAATCAATTGATCAATGTGAAGAACAGTTTCACGGTAATCGATGGCGGCTCTTGCTCCATAGAGTAAAGTGGAACACCAACACCACCTTCGCCTCCATATGCGATCAATATGTATCGTACATAATCAACCATTACGGCAGCAGTTCAGCTGTGTTTTTTGATGGTTATGAAGACACGAACTCCACGGAAAGAGACGAACAACATCGGAAAGCATCAAGTAAAGCATCAGTGGATATTGACTTCAATAAGAACATGGTGGCTACTGTTCATCAGGAAAACTTCCTTTCCAGTGAAAGGAGTGAAACCAAGCTCTTTACTATGTTAGTTCAGGCCTTGGATGCAAGAGATATACAGTCTACTACAGCCTCTGGCGTCACGACAAGGGTAAACTCTCTGAGGCATTTTGAAAAAATTTCACAACTATTGGATCCATAACAAAGAAGTCCTAAATAAAATGCGAAGCCAATTTTTAAAACAGAAACTTAACGAGGAATTTTATTTACAAACAACAAAAAATTTAACATTTAAGGTTACAACATATTCAATTTAACTCTGTGCAGATCTACAATGCACGCTCCCGGACCTATACAGTCCCAACACAGGAGCTTAAAACAAACACGTCCACACAAGGCGGATTCTGTGCGGCCTCTCCCTAGATGTCTGAATTTTCAGCCGGGGGGGCAGCAGATTATCGGCTGACAGCTCTTCTTAACGCCGAAACTTTATCGCCCGCCGATGTCACTCGCATGAAGTTATCGCTAAGAGAAGACAGCTTTATTACGGTGATAGAAATCATTTTCTGTTTTCCAAAGAGTTACCCTCACCACTTGTTAGGGAAACCGCCATTCCAGGGATTAATCTTCAGGCCAAAACTCTTGCACGTGTTTAAAAACGATGGGAACCGGCCCAAAACTGTCCCGATAACACGCAGCTGTGTTTCTCGCACTCTGTGAGGTTTTGGGAAAACTAACCCCATACTTCCAGTACGCTACAAGCCAAAGGAGATGCTGACTGCAGTATTGTCAGAGGTGAGTGGCAAAACACCTCTCATTCAACTGTGGTGATAGTAGATAGGTAAGACCTGCTCGTCTTACTTGTGGCACTCACCCCACGAGACACGAATGTGTTTTTCATGAAGGCCGGACGGGGCAACACAGAAGACAGGCTCTATTCTTCCCAACATCTTCAGGTTTTATCATTCAGCTGACCTCATTAAGTAAATTTAATAATTTATATAATCCATTAATATTCAATAATACGTTATACACTATCTGGCCAAAAGTATCCGGACACCCCCCTAAAGAATTGGATCTAGCAGGTGACGTAATTTGATGCGTAACCGAAAGCTATAAAAGTATTGGTAGTGGTTTGGCAGGTCATATTTATGCGTTTGTGAGACGATGAGTAAGTCAAAGGAGCTTAGTGACTTTGATCGTGGCATTATAGTGGGATGCCACTTTGGTGGGAAATCATTTCGGGAAAATTCGGACATTCTACAGAAGCTAAAATGATAGTGAAGACTTTGACTTGTTTGAAACTTTTTTCGAAGTATCAGATTGACTGCTTTTAATATATAGGAAAGAAGTTGATGAAATAAATTTATATAATATATTCAATGTAAGTAACTGTTGTTTGAACCTACTTTTGATAACCATTTTTTGATTATATGAACAACTTTTATACATTTTGGTTTGTTTTCTTACTTCCTTCTTTGTACTACAAGTGTTCTTCTGTATATTATGAGATATACATTATACGTACAGGTATACATAATTTATTATTTATATGGGTTATGAATACTATACGTATCTAATTAAACAGCACACAAAGTGATTAAGAGAGTTACAGATCATGGAAACTAAACTTGAGTGACGAGCATTTTACAAGCAAAATGTTGAAAAGTACCCCTAAAATTCAAAACGCTCTAACTATTTACCTGGTGAAGATAAATTAGCATAATTATATAAATTTTTGAAGGAAAATTTTCGCTCTACAACTTTCTCTATCACGAGTTTTCTGAGAAATGGAAGGGGAAAGAGTTAGAAGAGGAAGTTTGACGAGATACCTGAACCGCTACCACTTTTTTTGAAAAATTTTCATATTCAACGGCTCATATCTCGAAAACGGTAACACTTGGGTACAAACATGGATATACCATTCGGAAGGGAATTTTATAAGCTTTATTTTTCAAATTTGACAATTTCCTGTGCTACCCACCGTTTTTGAGATAAATGCCAAAAACTGAAAAAAGGACCTTTGGACACCCCCCCCCCCCCCCGCGGTGCCTGAAATCGAGGGGACTTTATTAGGCGTTGCTCAGGGTATCAACCCCTACACATTCCTGAAAAAATCTCAACCCCTTCATTTAATACATGATTCTCCGCCATTTTGAGTAAATTTGACTGGACTATTACTATGAAAGAGTAGTTTTGAGCAATCAGTGCAAAGCGTAAACCTAATTAAATAATATATGTAATCAGAACCAATGGGGGGGGTTATAACCCCCATCAACCCCCCCTTGCGTACGCCACTGTATGGGGCCGAATCGTACCAAAATCGGCACGCGGGTGGCCCCGTTAATGTTTTAATGATTTTGCCCCTAAAAGTTGCTTATTTCGACAGCTTCCGCGGCTGTCTTCGCTGATAGCGAGACTATGGGGCCGAATCGTACCAAAATCAGCACGCGGGTGGCCCCGTTAATGTTTTAATGATTTTGCCTCTAAAAGTTGCTTATTTCGACAGCTTCCGCGGCTGTCTTCGCTGACAGCGAGACTATGGGGCCGAATCGTACCAAAATCGGCACGCGGGTGGCCCCGGACACGATTCACTAACTGACTGGCTCACACATAACGCACAGACCAAACCGCTGGACCTAAAGAGCTGAAATTTTGCATGGCGATTCTTCTTATAGTGTAGGGGTGCACTAAGAAAGATTTTTGAAAAAATTTTCTTAGATTTTTTAAAATTAAATTTTTAAGCTTTTGTTGTAACTTTTTTCAAGTTTGCATTAAAAATAATAATCTGAGGGTTATAAAATTTATATCACGAGAAAGATCATAAAAATTCCTTTAAAATGAAATCTTTTTCGAATCTTTACCTTCATTTTCTGATATTTGGTGAATTTTTAAAGATTAATTTTTAGAATTTAATTTCTTAAATGGTGATTACATGGTTTCTTTTCTTTTTGTGGTACTTTAAATTAATGTTACGTCACGTGCATAACAACGAAATAAATTGACATAAGATTTTTTTTTCTTTCTAACGCGGCAGACGATTGGACATTATCCAAAAAAATATTAAAATACAGTAAAAGAAATGTTCCTCAAACTGTACTATATTCTTTAGTATGTTCTATTAGATTTAATTTGAATATTTTCTTCTACATTTTTTGCCTATACGAATATTTTATAAATATATTTTTAGGGGTTTTTTGGCATTAATTGCATACATTGACCGTTGTATTTATAATAAATATTTTTTTGTTCTTTTTTTGGCATTAATTGCATACATTGACCGTTGTATTTAATTTGAATGTACTCTGTAGCGAAGCACGGGTATTCAGCTAGTATATAATAAATTAGTATATATTTAGATATTTTTTATGCAGGTATGCCGGACTGACAACCTGGTATGGTTTATCCGTAAGAATATATGCATGGTTTGTGCAGTCGTTATTTTTCAATACCAATATTTCCGATGCGCCACTACTTCTGTTATTTGCAAAGGGGAAAGAGACGAAAAGTAATTAACATTTTTCCGGTATTGTTTTAAAGATATCTGCCTGTTTTCTATATTGCCGTCAAATTGACGGCTTTTAGTCTTAGTAGTTATGCAACACATTTTCTCCCCCTCTTTACTATCGAATATAATTTTGTAAATGTGTGTGCATATGTCGCGTAAAATTAGAAAAAGGCATAAAATTTCAGAAGTCTAAGGACATAAATACAGGCATAACCGGACATACTATAGCGCTCAACAGTATGTCCGAAACCGTCAACATGACGGCAACTGTCTTTCTAGTATTAAAATCTTAATGTTCGAGAAACATCTTATAATCATCGGATAAAGCGATCTTACACTGCACCTTCTCCATGAAGATATGTTATGGTAGAACAATGCTGTTTCCCTTTTGGAAATTTCGGACAGCATGTAGATTTACATTTACAGACAACACATTTGAGTACCACTACAAAAATTAATTTCTTAAAAAAAAAGAGCTGTAAATGACTTATACACGTGTGAAACAATCCAACCAATATATAAGGCATTGATTGAGTAAAGAAACAAAGAATAAAAACAGTCTCAAAAATAAAGACTAAAAAAGAAATCATGACAAAAAAAGGAAAAAAAGTGGTTTTTTCCGTATTTTATCAGTGCGATGGGGAAAAAAATGAGGTTTTGAGATTGTAACAACACAGCACGCAAGGCAATAATCTAAAAGTTTTTATCAATGCCATTGTCAGCTGCAGTTCTTCTGTCACAATTATAATCGGAATTTTGATTCTTCCAAACTTGATGTTATCAATAAATATAAACGCTGATAAGAGGACTAGAAAAGTATCAACTTCACGCTTTTCCCACTATATGAACTGGCGAGGAGGCCGAATTTGTGTTGGTAGCGCACCTGACACAAGCCATGCATCAGCTGACATTGCAGATATTCAGTTGCTATGTTAACCTGTGGGGAAATTTCCTCTCAGTATGTTTAACGTAGGATTACGTTCCTCCAGATAGCAAAATTTCAGATTCCTGCGTCGCGAGTTATAACTTTGGCAGCGCGCCAAACCCAGTCTGTATATCGCTTGGGCAAGCAGTAAACAGTTAAACAGAAAAGTACCAATTAAAATTTATGCATTAAAATTTTGACATATATATATGTAATGAATTAACTCAAGATGCTGGACGTCAGGAGGGAGACCTCGTAGCATTTCAGGTAGACATGGGGAACGAACACAAAGCGAGTCGTGGCCGAAGAAAACAGAAGCCTTTCATTCAGTCATAGAAATGATTTATTTTCGTGGTGATTTATTTCGTGATAAATAATCCTACGTTAATAACCCGCGGTAGTTTCGTTAGAAGACACTACCGGATTTTTTTTTTTAATCACAAATTGCAAATGCATTTTTATTTTTCTCCTGAACGTAAACGTTTAAATGAAGCACGTAATGCTTACAATTTTTCTGTAAATTATATACAAGGAATTCAGTTATTGAAGTCAAATTTAAATTTGACTACATCTTTGAATATCCAAAGTGTTGTTCTTTTACGAAACAGCCCAACCTTCACAACACGCGTTTCATAGCTGAATTTTGATCGTGACGTATATTAATCTGAATATTTACATTTTTAGAGAATTATACGGGATTAAATATTCATTACTGTATACTCAGCACAACCCTATATGATCAGTTCCCTAAAAACAACAAAACATTAAAAGTTTTGGGTCTTTTTACATTCAAAAGCATTGAAGATTTTTTTTTTTTTTTTTTTTTTTTTTTTTAAAGGAGAAAAAGAAAGTATAGCATTAAATGCGTTAATTAGTTATAGCCATGCAGCGTTTTTAATCCTCACTTCTTCCTTTATCAATCACTTTCATTCAGCTCATTCAACTGTATTTGTCCTTGGCCCTGAAAAGAATGCCGGTTAAAAATTTTAGTCATTCTACTACAAAAGTAGATTTATCCTGATAAGGGATTTCAAAAACCTTTTGCTTCAGAAGGAAAGAAGAATGAAAAAAAAAACATATGTTGTGTAAAAAAATTCGTTTAAAAAGAACAAATTCTCGCATTGTTTATTTCCCCTGGATAATTAATTAACAACGATAAGGCCATGTAACTCATTCACTAAGAATACAGCATATTGATTTTTGAAAACACTGCGCCATCTATTGGAATTTCTTTAAAGAAATTGTAGGAAGAAAGCATATGGTTCCAAACGAAAATGTTTTAAACAAAGCAATAGTTTTACGACAAGTTTCGCGAAATGAAGTATAAATATTTCGTTCATAAAATATAGGGCTAGTTAAACAAAAATTCAACACATCACTTTAGTGTAAATTATGCATAACAGCTATGCCATGAAATTAAAATTTTACGGTCAATAATTACACACTTGAAAGAATAAAATGCAGAAATGAATAAATATTTATTGCACATAAAATGTTTTCCAATGTTTTCATGTCTTTTATCTAGGCAGTTTATAAACAAAAGATGAAGGGATAATACTCAGTGAAAGAATTTATATATATTAATTGCAAGAATTAAGTTAACATTTATTATTAGAGTAAATATGTATCAACTCTTTTATAGTAATGTTTAAAAAGGTTTTAATTAAAATTTATTTTTATCATTTACATAAATGGATATACACAAAAAATATTATAAATAAAAATAACAGGGCAATTAATAAATAAAATAGTTTTGTTTCAACGATAATAAAAATAACGCAAAAATTATGATGATGTGAAATTACGAAGTTAAGTAAAACGCGAGAATATTTTAAACAAAAACTTTATGATTCGTCAGTACACATTAATAAATATATTGAATCAATATTAACTATTCATAGAATTTTAGGATGTTTGTAAAGTCCGTCGACATTTTCCTTTATTCAGGCAATTTTTAAACAAAAGATTATGGGCTAATAATAAATTAAAGTATTTATTTTTATTAAATGCACAAATTTTCAAATTAACATTTATTAGAGTAAATATTTATTAAATATTAAACATCAATATTTAAAAAAAGTTTATAATTAAAAAATATATATTTATACGAATGGATATGCACAAAAAAGTATGATTGATAAAAATAGCACGGCAATTAATAAATAGATATTTTTGTTTCAAAGGAAATAATAATATTGCAAAGAGTACGATAATGTAAAATTACGAAGTCATGTAAAACGCAAGAATTTTTTAAACATAGATTTATCATCGACATTGATTCGTTAGTACACTTTTGTCAGAAATAAGATCAGAAATATAACGAAGTACAACCGCTAGCAAAGCACATTCTCTAATATAAACAAAGTAAGAGGACAACTTGTTTAAAGTTAGCTTCGGAGAGAACACAAACAAAGCTCGGGTGCTCAAGTTCATGTCAATTTGGACGGGTGTCAAAATCGGATCTAAATTTAAATTACAATATGAGTTTTAAATAAACGCTATTAATAACAACGGCTCGTGTTAGATTAGGGGAATGAAACTCCCTATTTTGTAATCGTGTCTTATTTTTACAAATTTAAGAGAATTTCGGTAAAAAATATTGTTTTATGAATGGTTAAATGACAGCGGTGAAATTATATTACTTCAGATTATTCCAAGGTACGCAATACACGCGATTCTATGCATAGAAAGGCCGATTCAGGTTTAACAAAACATTACACGCAGACATAACATTTTTCTACTGCTAATATTTTTCATCCTGCAAGCGTAAAACAAACTTGTTCTGATAAAGTTACGTAACAAAGCATTTACCTTTTTAGAAACATCTTATGTTTACGATGCCATCGTTTCTGCATCGGCTTCTTAAGATGGAAGGTTAATACTGTAGCGCCATCTAACGATTAAAACAAAACTGAAATATTATATGTACCATTCATTTTTTTGGGATTAAAATTGATACACTGAGAGTATGTGGAAGATACTCGGAGAACTTTCTCTGCCTTGCTGTTGTCATTTTTCTAGGAAAATTACATAAACTGGATCTATTTTGTCGGGATATGATGACAATAATAAAATCAAATTTTTACTCGTAGGTAACATAGGAGATATGTCAAGAGAGACTTTGATTGAACATCAGTAATATTTTCATTTGATCCCTTGGGGCAATTTTAGATAAATATAAAACTCGTACTGTAAATTTATATAGTTGAATGAGCAAATTAATTCGAGAAGAAATGAAATGCATAAATCATACATTATGTACAAAATAATGCAGTACAAATAGTCATAAATAAATAGCAAAGTCCGCCAAGATAAACTGAATAAACATTTAAAATGAAAAAGTATACTCATACAGAAAGAACTTTTTACCATATTCTTGAACTAGTCTCTATTCTGGGAATAGTCTCACTCTTTTATTCTTTAGTGGATATAGTTAAATGCGATTCAGCATTTAACGTTAAAGCTTTTACTTTTTGCTGGATATAGTTAAATGTTATTCAGTTAACACAGCGGCAGATGTCTTAGTCGAGATTCGAACCAGAAGCGCACTCCGTGGAAGACACACGTCTATATAATTTTTTTTAAAAGATCTCAAAACCACTGATTAGAGGATAAATATTTACTCGAATACAGATTTTCACTTTTTAATATATTTTAGCATCTAGAATTGAAAGAAAATAAATATTTCTTTATATCTGCTATCTTAAGACTCGCTTTCAACCTAAACACCTGTGCAAACTTCTTTGGTGCTGGTTTGGGTCCATTTACTAAGTACAGAGGAATTCCAAAAAGAAATGTTTGAATTTTAGATAACAGTCTTCTTAAATTTTCGATAACCGTTTCTAAATTTTACTCCGTAAATAGTGAAAGACAGATTTTTAGCTCTAAAATGGCTGCAGTTATCGGTGCTCGTAAAGATTTAGGTATATCCCACTTGGCAGGGCCCGACTTAGCCTAATTGGGGCCCGGGGCAAAAACTTCTTTGGGGCCCCCCTCTGCTTCACTACTTCAGTAATGAAGAACTTAATACTTAATACTAAACTTTCTATTCGATTTCGGGGCCCCCCTCTGATGTGGGGGCCCGGGGCAACTGCCCCGTATGCCCCTGCCTTAGTCAGGCTCTGCCACTTGGCGAATTTTGGGCGATCAGCGGGTCAGTTCATGTGGGGGACCCATGATAGTGAACCAAAACCAAGCAGTGGCGCACCCAGGGGGTGGGTCAAGCGGCCCTGGCCCCCTCCAAAGAGATAGAAATTGCATTATGAATATTGAATTTGCATTATAAATAGTTTTATCCGTTCAATTCGGCCCCCTCCAAGATTAAATCCTGGGTGTGCTAGTGAAACCAAGGTGCGGAAGGACTACTTGGTGTTAGATCTAAAATCCCAGACCGGCAAAATGGAGGAGAGAGGCCATGATTTCCGGAGCCCGTGAGTTCGGCATACAGAAACCAGTGTGACAAAGTGGATCCCAACTAAAGAATCCCCCCCCCCACCGCTCTTACTGCTTCTTCCCTATACCCACAAATTAAAATCTTTTCCCTTAATAGTCATTTTCGTGCCCTTTCTGTTTAAGTCCATGACTGCTGATCCAATAGAGATGTTCCCCCTCCCACTATCTCTATGCTTGTTGGTGAATCTTTCCTTAGAGATATTTTTATGCAAAAGACAGTACCGTGGATTTAGGATTGCTTCTGCTGATCTGGTCTAGGCTCAGCAACATAATGCAGAAATGAAATAACGTCAGCTGCGTTCCATTGTCTACCTGTGGCGCAACCAGAATCACTTTCTAAAGGCATTACCCGTATCTTAAGGAGAAATTTTCTTTTCCTAGGGAAGGGGGATGAGATGAATTTAGCATCACCTTTTCCCCTTCTCCGGCCACGTTGTATAGTTAACGTGGCGATCTTCCCAGTGTGGGCTCGGGTTCGAATTCTGGTTAAGGAATGGGCGTTGTAATCCTGTCTCTTTATAGGTAGTAGTGTTGATTCACATATAGAGTGCTCCCATAAAAAAGTAGCCGATAAAATCATGGTGTGGGTGGGCGAATATCCTCAGGACCAAAGTGCTTCCCGCTTTGAAAAGTAAATTTTTTCCTCTCTCTCGATTTTTAAGTTTCTGGGGCACTGGTATCTACTGAAAGACCAAGATTGTCGCATAAAGGAATTTTCCTTACCCTAATCACGGCACAGCCACAATACAAGACAACTTAATGTCAAGATTCACTCGGCCAAAATGAAGAGAGAGACTCAGAGAGAACGATGCATCTCAGAAACATAGACGTAGCGTGCTTTTAACTTTTTTTTTTTTTTTTTTTTTTTTTTTGGGGGGGGGGCATGATGTAAATTCAGTTAGGGCCCTCCTCAGCGCATTGACTGCTGGACGGTATTTAAAATATGAAATACTAGCCGCTGCGCGACCAGCATGGTCGCTTTTAGTTTTATATTTTCTTTTGCAAAACAACTCAACTGAAAGTAACAAATGTAATGAATGTTGCCATTACCTGTCATCATAAATATACGTTGTTAAGGGGTATTCTCTATAAGGCTGATTCTTAAACATCGTGAGCAAAAAATGTGAATTTCCATTACTTCAGAACAGAGTTAAAGATAAGACTGAGAAACCCAACACCAATGATTTTAAAAATTACATCCCTCTCTGTATGTACTACTATTTTTCAAAATTAAGATATCAACACTTTATCATTACATCAAATAAGAAATTGTTGGGGAAAATTTTTTTCACTGAAAAAAATGGAATAAAAATTCAGCAAGTACTAAAATATAGTACGGATTACATCACTGTATGTTCTTTTGGTCACAATTCCTTTATCTACACTTAATCATATTAAATAATAAATTGCTGAGAAAATTTCCTCACTTTTAAAAATGGAATAAAATTTCATCACGTACTGAAAAAAGTGTAGAAAATTTACTATTACTGGCTCTCGGTTCCTGTGCCGCCGACGGTTAAGCCTAACTTCGCGATCATTTTTGCTCTCTTTCACGCCTCTCTCTTAATGAATTATTTCTTCTTCGCTCTTTTTCTTGAGACTGTTCCCAAATTTCACGTAATCGTGCAGCTCGCTTTCGATCATTCTTGATTTCAGTGCGTAAATCCATGTTGACACGCGGTTGCAAATTGCAGCCGTTGCCATTCGGAGTGTAGAAATATCGTCGATTTTTGTGCCGCATACCTACGCGTTTTATATATATATATTATGATTTTTTTTAAAAATTGAATAACAATAAAATTGAAGATTGAGTAGTATTCAAAAGTTGTACAATGAGAAAAATTAAATATAATATAAATAAAATGAGAAAAAAATATAGCATCGAATTTTTGTTATGGATTCTATCATTGTTAAAAACTATGTTAAGGTAAAGACATAATAGGAATCTTCAGTTTCACAGTTTCAAAAAGTGGGAAAAAAAACTTTCTTAAAAGTTTTCTACAATTTTCCGATTTTAACTGAACCTCTGTTAACGTTTTAATATATTTCAAGTTAAGTTGGGGGTCTCGCCCAACCCCCTCCCCGACGCTACGCCTATGCTCACAAACGATGCATTTTCCTAACGATTCACAAATGAATAGGTCGAGTCGTAACCTGTGTTCCATTTACAATCATTGGGTTCAACAAAATTTTTATAGTGAGGGATTTTTATTCATTGATGGCTTTATTTATTATTCACATATTTTTTTCAGTTAGTGCTTGTAGTCAACAATTGAAGTTATTGAAATTGGCCACTTGACTTGAAAATTGACAAGTTTATTTCTGAACCTCACATTGGGAATCTTTTGGAAAACAATTTTCTCATTAGCGATTTTTACCAGGAAATAATGATGCATGCAAGTTTCTAGCCTAACGAGAAGCTACAGATATTGACCAGAAATGAAAATTGTTCGCTAATAGCGAGATACATAGGAGTGGTTCTCGGGCAATGTAACAGCTTCCATCCATTTACTGTTGTCACCCTTATTCGAAGGGCTTTTCCTCACTGTTGAATTATCAGCTTTAAAATTCAATTAAAAATCGAAATTTTAAGTTAGAGACTTGAAATGAAGTTTATAAGAATAAGAAAGCTTTCATCTTCCAGATGATGTAAATATTTTCTTTGTAAGATAAAAACTCGAGGAGCATCGATATTATATCCACTTTGGGGACGATATTTCTTGAAAAACTGTGAAATTTTCTTGAAAACAGACTAATATTTTTTGATAAAAATATTAGTCTGTTTTAAAATATTTTTAAACAAATGAGGTCTAGTTTGAAAGAGAAATGTCTTTAGTCTTACATTGTGAAAAGATCAAAATTCTACGATCATTTTTTGGCGAGTTATCGTAATCTGAAGACGAAAAAGTCAATATTTCTTGAGAAACTGTGTTTCATTTTTTGATGAAAATATTAGTCTGTTTTAAAATATTTTTAAACAAATGAGGTCTAGTTTGAAAGAGAAATGTCTTTAGTCTTAAGCTATGTCCACACTTGTGCGCTTTCGCTTTCGACATGACGCACGGAGAGAGAAATAAGAGGCATACGCAGAGGGATGCGTCACCACCTGCAAATTCCAGGACAGCGCTTGCGTAGCGATAGCGCTTGCGGTATCGCAAGCGTATCCAACTTTAGTGGATTTTCGTGCGTAATTCCATGCGATTTTCTATTCTGCAAGGCAGTTTTCAAGCCAGTGTTCAGAATGTCGCAGTCTTCGGAAATTTACCGGCATTGTGGGATGTCAACCACTCCGCATACACAAATAAAATTATTAATACATTTAATACATTTAAAATAATTATTTAATAATAATATACAGTGCATTAAATTATTAATATCTATTGCTTTATAATTACAACTAAATGTATATTTAAACAAAGCAAATTGAAAATAAAAGTTTGAAAACTTGTACTATATATCATTGAAATTTTCTTTTTGAAATACAGGGAGAAAATTTCAAAAATACGCATCAGCTAATTTGTTATTATAAAAATACTGAATATAAAATTCCCCATAGCTTACCATAGGAATTAAAGACCCACTTTGAAAAAAAAATAGATGTTTTAGTATTAAAAAAGCAGGTTACAACCTGAATTCGCGTTTTGCGTGACGTAATTTTTCACCCCATGTCATGCATTGCTTGCATCCAAATGCTCCAGAAGTCTTGCATCCAGAAGTCTCCTTATCTTCGGATTCATCTCCTAGGTTACGCCAAGGTCTCCACTTGGTCGACAATAATGTTCACATTGGTGGTAGGTGCGACAAGACCCTCTGTCACCGCTGATTCGCTTGGACAGTCCGAATTCATCGGCGAGGTTCCTAAGAGTTTTTAAGGCGTGCTGGGTGGAAATATTCTTTACGGGATTAAGCCTGGTGAATCTAGAGAAGTTGTCACTTGCCACAATCAAATCTTGGTTAAATCCAGTGTAGATGCTGGTCTCTTAAACTGCATCATGTTTATTATCTTCAGTTCGTAAACTCCTATGGTCAGTATGCATTATCTTAGCATAAACATGCCTTAGCGTCTCAGTGTTAACATCCACAGGAGAATGTTCATGTTCTATAATATAATTCTCTATAGTCTTATTATTTACTTTATCCTTGGTTTCGCTTTTTGAGCAGTCCTGCACGTCGGCAATGAAAATACAATTTTCTGAAACACTTCCTTTGTCGATACATGAACTGACATGAGGCAAAGGTTCACCCAGTGTACCGTCTTGGTCACTCAAAGAATCTAAACACGTATTTTTCCCGTCAAGTGTTATAGTTCTCTCAGTCATTGGGGCATCACTAATTTCTAATGAAGAATCTCGAGCACATACATCGTCAACGATATCACTGACATTTTCACTGTCTTTGTGGGCATTAGAATTGTTCAAATTATTCTATTCTATACTTGTATTCGTATTTAAATGTACATTTTTGTTACAGAAATCCTCACTCACAGAATGCACATGCAAACTCGCAGATTTCGTATTTCTTTCTGTCTTTTAAACAACTTCTTTGAAACTTTCGTACCTTTAAATTTTTGAGTTACTGATTTTTGAATCCTTGTTATTTATAACTGGAATAATCGTTTTTCCCTCATTAACTTCTAACAATGCACTTAAGTTATCTTCTTTACCTTCAATAATTATTAATCCGTTATTTATTTCTTCTGGTTTAGCTTTTACAAAGTTTATACTGTTGTTCAAAATTTGCGTATCTTCGACCGTTTTTAATTTCACGCATGATTCAGTTTTTCCGGAATCCATTTCAATAAAAGGGAAATCTCTACTATACCCAACGTACCAACTTTTACTTACGGCTGCATAAGCAATGTAAGGTAAATCCAAAAATGTTCTCCCAATCAGCCGGCTGCGTTTGATCTCGTACGATTAGAACAGAAACATCATTCGCGATTACGTCATCAATCTGAATATCAATCATCGACCCTCCTACATATTTCACTGCTTACGTCAGTTGATTTCCGAAACCAAACAAATGTTTTTCACATGGCGAAATGTTTAGTCGTAAATTTTTCGCTACAGTCTTTCAAAAGGCAGCTACTACTTCCGGTGTCCAACAAAGCGCTGACACGCTGTTTATTAATTTGCGCGTCTTTGAGATATCGGTTTGGTGTTAAAGATTCGGCGTCGCTTACATTCAAATTATTCGTATTCTTTTCGTCTTTCACAGTACAATATTTTTTTGAATGGCCTTTAATGCCGCAGTTCTTACAAGGTACAGGGCAATTTCTCGTAACATGGCCATATACATTACATGAAAAACACTTTCGAATAGAATTATCGTATCCAATAATAGACATATCATTGGATTTGTTACCTTTTTTATTATCTGGTTTATTCGACTCAACACACTCTTATAATTGCGGGACACTATCTTAGGATTATTACGGTAATAACTTTTGGCTTCATCATAATATTCAGTGTTCCTAAATTCATTATTTACGATTTTAAATCCCAAGCGCACATTTTCGTGTTCATCCAATTTACCTGCCAACTCGTTTGCATTTACAAATTTCGGTCAAGAATCGATAAAATGGTTCCCGTATTATATTTGGAACGCGTTTTTTTAATTGATCCATTATAATAAGCTCTTATAAAGAGTCAAAATCGTCAATATTTAAACCAGATAACCATTCATTAAAATAATTTCGCAGATCATAAACGTAATCTTCCCATGTGCTTTTTTAATCTTTCACATGATTTATAAATTTCTGTGAAATGATTTATAAAATTAATCTTTAAAAATTCACCAAAAATCAGAAAATAGAGGTAAAGATTCAAAAAAGATTTCATTTTAAAGGAATTTTTATTATCTTTCTCGTGATATAAATTTTATAACCCTCGGATTATTGTTTTAAATGCAAACTTTAAAGAATATTACTAAAACAGCTAAAAAATTTAATTTAAAAAAATCTAAGAAGAATATTTCAAATTCCTCTCTTAATGCACCCCTACATTATAAGAAGAATCGCCATGCAAAATTTCAGCCCTTTATGTCCAGCGGTTTTGTCTGTGCGTTATATGTGAGTCAGTTACGGAACTGTTTTACATATAAAATAACACACAGTCATATGAGGCGGTGAAAGGCAAAGTGGTGTAAGACAGTAAGTGAAGTGGTGTAAGTCCAAAGCGTTTTACTGCAAAAACTACAAAATATTCCACTATAAATTGAACATATTATATTCATAATAATTATTATAATATTGAAAATAATAATTATTTGCAATTCCACTATAAATCACACATGGAGATTACATTTTTGCCATTAAATAAAAAACAGTTGAAAATGCGACTTTGACTTTCACCGCCTCATATTCGGATAAAAATTTTCACCCATGTCCATCAGACTGCATTCCCTTCATTAAACACTGCTGACAGCCCATGCTGTTCATCATCTTTGGCCCTAAGTAATTCGCTGTGGCAACCCCTTGTTCACTGGTAATTATCCGCGTCCCTTTTGACCCGTGGAATGATTGTTACTTTCTAGGCTTACTAATTCCTCTAACTGTAATTTCCCTCCTATAATCCGCGGTACCGTATAACTTGAAGCCGTAATTTTCGCCAATGAATTTATTTTTTTCTCTCCTAGAATCTGCGGCGGCTGTTGTGCCTCTGTTCATGTTTTTTTTAACCTCGTATAACTAAAGAATAGCAACATTTGAGAATGCAGTTAAAGTGATTAACTTTTTCTCACAACATGGTTTACAACGGAATGCTGAATATAATATACCATCATACCAGAGTAATTCTTGAAATCTAGCTAAAAAAAACTAGAGACCTATAGATCCCACTGACGAAATACAGTAACCACCGCTTATAGTGATCAGTGGTTATAAGAATCAACCGTTTATAAGAATCAATATAGCGAAAACAAGAACAAATGTATTATTTCCATGTTAAAATTTTCGCTTTCAAGAATCAATCCACAGGTTTTAAGAATCAGTTTACACTCTTCGCTTTCCTTTCATTTTTCCAAAAAAAAGCCATTTAAACCCTCAAAAGGCACGAAGTTCTTTCTTTTTTTTCTCTTTTAGAGAAAGATTGATAACATGGGATGGAATATACTCATAAAATTCATCCCTTTCTTTGTTAGACATAACATAATAGTGTCCCCTTGAACGCTTCAGCACAACACTGTCCTATTTAGCTTGACCCGGGGGCATCTTTACCCGTCCGGGTTCGATTTCACTTTTCTCCAATGCAAATGAACGTTAGACAATGCAAATGAACGTTCTTGTGTTAATCATTAATTTTTACTAAGCATATTAGAATTTCATTGCCGCGAGGGACGAAGTGTCTATCTTCGCAGGCTGAAATTACATTTGGTTTAGTAGGAGTAAATGGTGGAGTAGTTAAATATAGGTTTCAAAATTTTATCATTTACTTAGTTTTGTAATGTGTACTAAGGTGTCCAGGAGGTTAATGAACGTTAGACATGGCTTCAGATTTTAACCATTAATTTTTACTAAGCTTTTTAGAATTTCATTGCCGCGAGGGACGAAGAGTCTATCTTCGCAGGCTGGAATTGAATTTGGTTTGGTAGGAGTAAATGGTGTAGTTAACGATAGGTCTCAAATTTCTATCAATTACCTGGTTTTGTAATGTATACTAAGGTGTACGGGAGGTTAAAATTTTTTTTGTTATATGTACGGTTAAAGTTATAATTTTTATACACCTGTCTCACATGTTTCATATACATTTCTTTGAGGTTGTACAGTAAACATGTTAATTTTGATTGAACAGTGATAATGAATTTCGTAAGAGAGAATTTTCTATTGAGTTTTGTTCGAAGAGGTTTTGTTTATTTGTGTTAAGCATACGTTTTTTTTAAAATTTGTTTCGGATTGTATGCTATGGTCGCACTGTTAATTTCAAATTATAGAAGTAAACTGTGGACAGGGTGTAATGTTTTTGAAATGATTGTTTTAACCGAGGATGATTATTTTACTATGCAGTTTTGTGTATATGGTTTAATTGTAAGTTGAGCATACAGTTGTGGTAATGAATTGTTTTAGATATATGTTAGGTGTTCAATGTTTCATTTTTGCTTGTTTTATATACAATTGTGGTAATGAAATTTTTTTTCGGGTAGTATGCTAGATGTTCCATGTTTTATATTTTTGTTTAATAAGTAATCTCTCATGTATATGTGTTTTGTTATGTTGACCCGGGTCGAATGGTCACAATATATCACAGTGTGTAATGTAATTCTATACTTTAGTCAATTCTCTTTAATTTGTGAAATTTTTCCACGGTGTTCTGTGTTTTGTTTTATTTAAACAAAAAAAAATTGTGCCAAATTTTTTTTCTCGCGGGAAAGGAGGTATTTGTTGTGATGATAATTAATAGTTTTAGAAATAATTAACGTTTATATTAATATCGGGGATTGAGATAATAAAGTAGGTAAGTAAGTAAGTAAATTTTAGTAACGGTTATGCTTTGTATAAATAAATTTATTAAGCCTCTGCTAAATATATGTGAGGCTTAAACTTGTGGTGATCAAATATTAATTGATTTGATTAATGTCATCGCATTTGGAGAAGTGTGCGCAAATTTCTCTAAATGTTTTGACACTGAGAAGAATTAAGTTGAAATAGATCATCACATGTTACACCTTATTGTTAAATATATTAATAAATTAATAAGCCTTATTTATAAACCTTGTGAGTGGCTGGTACGTTTTTTTTTTGCTGGCGAATTTTAATTCAGAGGTTAAAGGAATTTTGTTAAATGGTATAGGTTTTGGAAATATTCAATTATTTCCTTCTTTCCCTAAAACACCCTGTGCCTAGCGACAGGCTTCGGTCGCTATCTTTTGCTGTCCGCTGTCCTTGGAAATTTGATATGCCCGGTCTTCGCCATTTCTTAGTGATGCACAACCAAGCCCCCCTGCCGAACCAGAGAGGGGAAAAGATTTGGATTATCAGAAGGTGCGGTAGGGTACAGGTCCTGTGGATGCCGGTAGCTCGGAGAAAATGTAATATGGCGTTGGTACGAGTTCAGAAGAGGAACTAAAATTAGACTACAGTTCCAGAAGATAGAAAATGGTGGCCTGCAACCTTTCACTCGAACCTGATGTCCCAATTCGCTGGCGCGCTAGCGGACTATTTGCAATCATACAGGCTGCGGACAACTACAACATAATGGAGCGGTGACTCGGGAGCGCGGGAGTTCGAAAAAATTCATTTGGGGATCCAGGACTGAGAGCGGGGGCGTAAAGACCGAGGGGTCGGGGCTGAGGCTCTGGCCTCGGGACGATGCAAAGATCCCGGAGATTGATGTGAAGGCCACGGGTGAATTTCCTTTTTCCTTTCCTTTCTTTTCCTTAAATTCTATCCTTAAACTCTCTCCTTTTTGAATGCTGCAGCAGAGTCATTAAGATACAATTTAAATTTAAAATTTAATTAATGATTAGCAATTACATATAGAATAATTTAGTTTTTTTTATTCACCAGTCACTTCATTTTTGAGTTATTGGAATTTTCATTGTATTTATTTGATTGTGTTGAGAAGATATAAATTTTAGTTTTACAGCAATTGTATTATTGACTAGCCGGGCTTTGCCCGGCTAGGCTCGGGCTTCGCCTAGCTACGCTCAAGCCATCCGTGTAACATATTTATGTACTTCGGGCCCCACAAATGAAAAAAAAGCCTACAAATGTATTAAATTCAAGTGAATTAATTCCTTTCAATTTTCATTCCCGCCGCTGCCGACAGATGGCAGCACCACTGCTCCAGATGATTTGGTTTCTCAGCAGTGAGTGATTTTAGAATGAAAATATCTCTGAAACTATTGAATTAACAGAATAAGTGTACGCAGAAAAAAATATCAGTTTTCGAAGCTCTTTCCAAATATGTAACATTTATGTACTTTCATGAGAAAAAAAATACACCGATTTTCCTGTATATTTGTCGGCAATTTTTTTTCGAGGAGTGGCCCGCCCGGATGAGTTACGGTCACGTGATCTCTCGACATCCACTTGTCCCTGTATTAGTATAGATAATTGAATATTGGTATGTCGGAAATATGTTGATTAGAATTGATTGCCCGATTGATGGTTATAATGTCAGTGAAATTGTTAATAAATTGTTATTATTAGTTTGTAAAGTTGTGTCATGTCGGTCTTTGCCATTTTAGTTAATTGTCTAATTTTTAGCTTTAGGTTGCTTTTATTTCAGCAGATTTGAAGTTTTTTCTTTTAGGTGAAGTAATTTTATTTCTAGGTGTTCTCCAAGGTTAGATAAGTAAATTTATTAGAGTTAATTTCTCCTTTTCTTTTTGGCTCATTAATCACCACAGTGATGCAACAGTTAGTCGAACCTAAGGGTAAACTTTAATTGTTATTAATTGGGTTATTGCTACACACAACGCAAGTCCTTAAAATGTACTAACCACTAATGGCTAATGGTAAATATTGAAGTAAATTTAGCTGAAACGTAGTATTAAATATAAATTGATTTTAAAGTATGTAAAGACCTATATTAACATAAATTAGTAATTAATTAATTATTAATAAAGATTAAAATTACCCCCCAACACAAATAACTTCGACATAACATAAGCACTGTGCATTTGCTTGATTTTATTCCCTTCCCTGTAATCTTCACAAACTGTTAACCAAACCTTCTCACCAAAGTTTCATTCTGTAATGAACTTTCAGTTTTCTCACACTTTTAGCGTCTTCTTTTATCAATACAGTTAGTTGTAGAAGTTCGTTTTCGGCCTCTTGGGAAAAAAAAGCAGCGGATAATGCGCTGCCCCCGATTATCTGAGCCAAGAAATTGAAAGTTATTTAACGCATAATCTGCGGATTATGGGTAGGAAATTACAGTAATAAAAGGTATGAGATATCTATTTTGTTGTTTATGAATATATATTATGAACTAGCTGAATACCCGTGCTTCGCTATGGAGTACATTCAAATTAAATACAACGGCCAATGTATGCAACTAATGCAGAGAAAGAAAAAAAAATCGTAACGGATATTTTTATAGACAAAATAATGCAGAAGAAATATTCAAATTAAATACAACGGTCAAAGTATTCAATTAATTTGTATGTTTAATATCCATAAAACATACCAATTTGAATTAAATTCTTAAAAAACTTCCATCTCAATTAGTCTAGTGGTTAAATTTTATCTTTTACCGTATTTTAATATTTCTTTTGTCAATTTATTTCGTTGTTATGCACGTGCCGCAAAATTAATTTAAAGTATCACAAAAAGAAAAGAAACCACGTGATCAGCATTTAATAAATTAAATTCTAAAAATTAATCTTTAAAAACTCACAAAAAAATCAGAAATGGAGGCAAAGATCCGAAAAAGATTTCATTTTAAAGAAATTTTTATGATCTTTCTCTTGAAATAAATTTTATAACCCTCAGATTATTATTTTAAATGCAAACTTTAAAAAATATTACAAAAACATCTTACAAATTTAATTTTAAAAAATCTAAGGAATTTTTCGAAAATATTTCTTAATACACCCCTACACTATAAGAAGAATCGTCATGCAAAATTTCAGCCCTTGCTGTTTCGTTTCAGCTTTCATGTTTTGAATGCATTGTTTTCTACAACCCTTTTCATTTTTCTTAAATATTGAAGCATTGACTATTTTTAAAACTAGTTAATAAATTTAGGACATTTTCTGCGAATATTCAAAACATTTATTCAAAATATTCATTAATTCTATCTTTTAATTAATAAAAATTTTATGTAAACATGATTAAACAATTTTTTCTGATTGTCATGTTTATTGTAACTGAATTTTGATATAAATAATTGATTGTCAGGAATAAATTTTGAAATTGTGTGAAATAACGTTTCCTTAAATTTTTCTCTAGGAAAATACAATACAGGCTATGGAACTCTTCCCAACTGATCCCCTTCTAATTAAATAATATTAATTTTATACATTTTTCAAGAAGCTTAGAAAAATAAATTTTGAATTGTTAAACGTTCTAAATGTGAGTACGAAAAAATTATTCACAAAATTTTCCTAAGATTTTTTTAATACCTTGCATTTTTACTTATTTGTGAATTTAATACGTATGTTGGTTATAACAAACTCAAGGAAATTCTAAAGTAATCAAATATTAAGTACGTATTTGAAAACATTTTGTCATGTACAAAACTGCTACAAGATGGCAGCAGTATCATACACGCACATAGTGTTTGAAAAACTGAATAATTGAAAGTAGGGAATTCTCCTCCATATTGCATAGCGCAATTCACTATCTTCGATTCAAACTTTACCTATTTTGTAACTTATATTTCAATTTGTACAACTCAAAATAGAAGGATTAAATGTATATGCCTCAGTGTAGAAGAGGGACAGCTTAATAATTGCATTTGAAACACGGTCAGCGAAATTAAGAATTATAAAGCCATTAAATCCTTCATTTTGACAAATGAAGAATTTTTATTAATTCACCAAAGAAAAAACTAAGATTTATTACTTAAGATTTTTAAAAGTACACATTCAGTTAAAAAGAAAACTTGACAAATCCAAAATTTTACAATATTTTATTTACAATTGCTTGTTATGCATTTATAAGTTAATTTGGTGAATTCGAAACAATGATAAGGCACTAGAGGATCTTTTGTTTAATCATCACAAAATAAAACATTGTAGTATGTTTTTTTAATGCATAAATATAAGCTTTTAGTAAAAAAATTAAAACTTGGATGGGTAATGATATTTTTTCCGATGTTTTCCTAAAAGAATTTCAGGATCTGAGGCCTTGAAATTCTAGAGGGTGAGACTAGATGGAACCCTTACATACTACAATGTGTTTTATCTGTAGTCCCGGAAATATTTCAATTATATCAGAACACAAGATTGGACTTTACGCTTTTTCCAACTAAATCCATATTTTTTAATACATTTATACAGAGTATTTTCGATTTTCCTTCTCCAGTACAAGTAGTCGCAGAATAATACTCTGCTGATACGAAAAGGTCCCATTATTTATATGCATGAAAATTAAAAATATATGAATACACTAGCTGAATATCCGTGCTTCTCTACGGAGTACATTCAAATTAAATACAACGGTCAATGTATGCAATTAATGCCAAATATATATATATATATATATATATATATATATATATACCCAGTGGCAGAAACACCGCGACACGGCGACGTCGTCGCGGACATAGAAAACCCCTTGCGGACAGTTTTTGTCTGCACTAATAAAAACAATTTCAAAAATTGTCCGCAAATTTCAGACATTTTTTGTCTGCACCAATAAAATGTTTTAAAAATTGTCCACAACTATCGGACATTTTTTTTCCCGCGGCAGTACGCAGCATTACGTACCTCTTCTCTTGCTATTGAGATGCCGCGGGATGACGTCTGTGAAGTTGGCCCCCCGACATTGAGATATCCAAATTTTAAAAACGGCATTCGTTTGAGCGCCAAAAATTTTCGTTTGAGCGCAATTTTTAAAAAAGTTATGAGCATTTCATTTTTTGGCGGGAAAAACACCTAGCCCCCCCGACATTGAGATATTTAAATTTTGAAAACGGCATTCGTTTGAGCGTCGTTTGAGCGTGTTTGAGCGCCAAAAATTTTCGTTTGAGCGCAATTTTTAAAAAAGTTATGAACATTTCATTTTTTGGCGGGAAAAACACCTAGCCCCCCCGACATTGAGATATTTAAATTTTGAAAACGGCATTCGTTTGAGCGTCGTTTGAGCGTGTTTGAGCGCCAAAAATTTTCGTTTGAGCGCAATTTTTAAAAGACTTATGAGCATTTCATTTTTTGGCGGGAAAAACACCTAGCCCTCCCCTCCCCTCACATTCAGATATTCAGAGAACGGGAAAAACAGAGCGGCATGAAATTTCGTGTCGGGGAAATGGCGAAAAAAAAGGGGGGGGGGGAAATTTGGTGTCTGCGAAACGGAAGGGACACCTCCAAATATGGCGGGTCCCATGGATAAGACATTGAAAGAGGCGCCAAAATGAGGCAGAGTAAAAATACCAAATTATCAACAAATAACGATAAAATATAATAGTAACTAATAATAGCAAATAGTTTCAAACTAGTTGATATAGTTTAGGCTTCAGACAACAGTGTTTAATGCATTTATGAAATTTTTCAATACATTCAAAAATCCATTGATTCGTTCTTAATATTTCTTATACTTTAAAAAAGATGTACTTGAAAGAAAGTTTTCGTATCTCTGTCCTGTATATATTTACTTACCTTTTTCTTTTTTCCTATATATATACCTAAAACTAAATACCCGTGCTTCACAACAGAATACATTACTACCACCAATCATGTAATCGGGTTCCATTAATTTAAATTAACTTCAGTAGTAAATTGTTGTCATTTCTTTTGAGGAGTTAACCCTATAATTTAATGACGATCCAACATTAAATAAGGGTTTTTAGATTTATATTTATTTCTTAATTTTGGGGGCCTTATGACCCTTCTGGATTTTTTAGCTTTCTTAGTACCTAGGGCTTTAAATGAGCCACTATGCAAAATTTCCGCTTCTTAGGTCTTATGGTTCCAGAGATACAGTGATCAGTCAGTCCGTGTTTAATTTTGAGGGTCCCTTTTCACATACTAAAAGTGTAGATTTTTAAAAAAATATTTCTTTAATGTTATTGTTAGGGAGAGCGGAAGTACATCCACTATACAAATTTTCAACTTCCTAGAACTCATGGTTCGAGAGATACGGTGATCAGTGAGTGAGTGGTATTTGGATTTTATATACAGGGTGTCCGGGCTAAAAGTATTTTTTATATAGAGAATGAAAAACGCTACCCAAGGACTTTTTAAATCTTCAAATTCCAATAAATACATCAAGAAAAATATAGGAGCAGTAAAATTACGGCAAGAATTCTGTCAGCTGTAAATTACTTTCAACTACGTAATGCAATTGCTTGATGCACTTCCATAATTTGAACTTTTACAACTTTCTAACACTGTAACACAATTATTGCAAATATGGTAAAAGCAAAGATTATTTTAATGAGGAAGGATATGTCAAACTGTCTGCCAGACCATAAATGTAGTGCCAGTGACGTCTAGTTAACTGTACCTTTTCTAAACACTATATAAACGCCGGTAAGTTTATCGCAATATTCTGTTGAATACATTTCTTTTCTTATATCGACTATTTTTATATAGTTATCTTATACAATGTTTGACCAGAAATCTTATGGTATATTTTGGATTTTAAAATTATATTTTTTCCTTCGTTACATATACATATCGAACTATTAGATTTATGAATCTAAACTATACAAATATCAAAATATTAACTTTATTTACCTAAAATATATAAATATAAAAATATTACAATTTAAGATAGAAGATGATTAATGTAAAATAAATTAGCCACTTTTGAACAAAAATGACTGACTATCAGCAGTGCTGAAATGCATCAATTTACAAAATTCCTCATAACCAATTCTGAATATATATACATAAATAAATTGCTTAAAACACAAAACAATAATCGTAACCATCTCTACTTTATAAACACATTATGAAAGTGCTATACGCACATAAATGATTAGAAAAATAAAACTGTGATTGCCGTGACACTCAAAATATGTATTTACAAAAATTAAGTATAAAACTTGATGCACACTTGAATACTACAATAAAATATAACTGCATTAAGAATCCCAATTTCAGAATTATAATATACAATAAATAAAATGTTTTGTTTCTCGTATAGAACGGAGCAAAAGATTAACATTATAATAGAATTATTAAGAGTTTGCATAAGTTGCATATCATGAATTATCGTAAAAAGTTAAATATGGTAATTACAGTGGCGTAGCGAGCATAACTGGCGCCCGGAGCACATTACCTTTTTGGCGCCCCTCGTGGTCTTGGGGACCAAAGGGTCCAATGGTCTTAGGTTGCATTTGGCGCCCGGGGCATGATAGACCACCTTGCCCCCCTCTCGCTACGCCACTGGGTAATTAAAATATTCCACATTGAAGTCAGGTAATTAAAAACAAATGGTTCCAATAGTTAGTTGATCGTTAAAACGTTTCCAATTTTAAGATTATGTTGACAGCAAATATAGCTCAAACACGCTCAAACGAATGCCGTTCTCAAAATTTGAATATCTCTTAGGCCCTAGGTACTAAGAAAGCTAAAAAATCCAGAAGGGTCATAAGGCCCCCAAAATTAAGAAATAAATATAAATCTAAAAACCCTTATTTAATGTTGGATCGTCATTAAATTATAGGGTTAACTCCTCAAAAGAAATGATAACACTTTACTACTGAAGTTAATTTAAATTAATGGAACCC
This sequence comes from Dolomedes plantarius, assembly GCA_907164885.2. Classification (NCBI taxonomy): domain Eukaryota; kingdom Metazoa; phylum Arthropoda; class Arachnida; order Araneae; family Dolomedidae; genus Dolomedes; species Dolomedes plantarius. The sequence continues at coordinate 32,723,888 of OU015500.1, forward strand.
GATTACATGATTGGTGGTAGTAATGTATTCTGTTGTGAAGCACGAGTATTTAGTTTTAGGTATATATATATAGGGAAAAAGAAAAAGGTAAGTAAATATATACAGGACAGAGATACGAAAACTTTCTTTCAAGTTCATCTTTTTTAAAGTATAAGAAATATTAAGAACGAATCAATGGATTTTTTAATGTATTGAAAAATTTCATAAATGCATTAAACACTGTTGTCTGAGGCCTAAACTATATCAACTAGTTTGAAACTATTTGCTATTATTAGTTACTATTATATTTTATCGCTATTTGTTGATAATTTGGTTTTTTTTTTTTTTTTTTTTTTTTTTTTGCCAATGCGGAGGCACTTGTAATGAAACATTGGCCTATACTACACCGCAATTTTACTGCCCATTTTATTATGGGGGCACCATATAGGCGGACAGCATTACCCCCTATGAAGGGACGACACGAACGGAAGCATTTTTCGTGGCGCCACGCCGGGATTCGATCTGAGCACCCTCAGCACCGTAACCCAGCGCGCTGTACCACAGGGCCGCCACAAGCCCAATTTGGTATTTTTACTCTGCCTCATTTTGGCGCCTCTTTCAATGTCTTATCCATGGGACCCGCCATATTTGGAGGTGTCCCTTCCGTTTCGCAGACATCTAATTTCCCCCCCCCTTTTTTTTCGCCATTTCCCCGACACGAAATTTCATGCCGCTCTGTTTTTCCCGTTCTCTGAATATCTCAATGTGAGGGGAGGGGAGGGCTAGGTGTTTTTCCCGCCCAAAAATGAAATGCTCATAACTCTTTTAAAAATGGCGCTCAAACACGCTCAAACGACGCTCAAACGAATGCCATTTTCAAAATTTAAATATCTCAATGTCGGGGGGGCTAGGTGTTTTTCCCGCCAAAAAATGAAATGCTCATAACTTTTTTAAAAATTGCGCTCAAACGAAAATTTTTGGCGCTCAAACACGCTCAAACGAATGCCGTTTTCAAAATTTAAATATCTCAATGTCGGGGGGGGCTAGGTGTTTTTCCCGCCAAAAAATGAAATGCTCATAACTTTTTTAAAAATTGCGCTCAAACGAAAATTTTTGGCTCTCAGACACGCTCAAACGACGCTCAAACGAATGCCGTTTTCAAAATTTAAATATCTCAATGTCGGGGGGGGGGGGGGGGCTAGGTGTTTTTCCCGCCAAAAAATGAAATGCTCATAACTTTTTTAAAAATTGCGCTCAAACGAAAATTTTTGACGCTCAAACACGCTCAAACGAATGCCGTTTTTAAAATTTGGATATCTCAATGTCGGGGGGGCCAACTTCACAGACGTCGGGAAATGCTGTCTTTCGCCGAGAAGCGAGCAATAGAACCCTCCCTATCGAGCACAGTACGCAGAGAAGCAGGCGTTTATCACGCACACGCCGGTTCCCACATGTTCGTTCGTGTTTTCTTTTGCACCTTCCGAACGCTAAGGCAAGCGCAGCTGACGTCACAGGCGACGAACTCAGGGTGATGAGCTTGCGCAGGCGCAGTAGTGTGATATTTGAAAAATCGCATTACTGCTCAAACTCATGCTTGCATAGGTGAATTCCTTTACTTCGTTACAATTTTGCGCTTGCCTGTGTTCTGCGCCCGCTAAGAGCAACTCTCATTCTATAGAAATATTGAAACACACGTGTTTAGAATGGCGTCTCGTGATAAGGTTGTGTGTGGTGTGTGTGATTGTGAATTAGTAAAAAAAGAGCTGAGATCGAAATATGGGACGGATGAAGAAGTTGGCACTAACTGAATGGGCCCCCATCTGGTTATAAAGGTACCAAAAGATTTTTAAAAGCAGCTTTATTGTCCATGTATGGTTCTGCTTATCCTTCTCATTTTAGAAACCCTACAAGAAGTGAGATGATGAAACGCTTTGTAACTTCAAAAGTTATAAGCAAAATTAATGAGAATGCATCATGCTTACCATGTTTTAAATAAAATGATAAAAAATAGCTGGTTTAATGTATTATTTATTTGATAAAATTACACGCAAAATTTGCAGACAGATTATGAAATTTTAAAAGCTTGTCGCAGACAGCTACAAAACTTTCTGCCACTGGGTATATATATATATATATATATATATATATATATATATATATATATATATATATATATATATATATATATATATATATATATATATATATATATATATATATATATATATATATATATATATATACAGTGGACGCTCGTGAATTCGAACTCGGTTAATTCGAACTAATCCAAAGGCCCCCAAAAACTCGTATTAGAATTAATGTTAAAAATATCTCATTAATTCGAACTAAATTTTTATCACTTCGGTTAATTCGAACTAAAAATTTGACAGAAAAAATTCTTTTTCCTCGTTTAATGGAAAAAATACACACTGTATTTATTATTTTGTGTGTCAAAATCATCTCTATTTCTTTTCTGTGTAAAGAGGCACATGCCTGCATTCCTAGACTATTGAATGTCCGCTGAACGTTAGTAGCTATTGTCCTTCTTATTAGTGCTAAACGGAAAAAGCAATTTTCCTTTATTTGTATCGATTTTCTTAGAATTTCAGAAAAACCAGTGTTTACTACAGATTCTAGGGAGCTGCGTCAGTTATACCTGCAGTGCAGACAAGTTAATGTGGTCTAGTTTTTCTTCCTCATTGTGTGGTGTGAACGTGTAAAAATTCAGGATGTCTACACGTGGAAAGTACAAAACCCTAACTTTGGAGACAAAGGTAGAAATTTTAAAGAAAGATGAGAATGGCGAATGTAAAACAAAATTAGCAGCTGACTATGGAATTAAAAAAATGCCTTGTCAACTAATTTGAAAAACAAGGAGTCAATTTTAGATTCATGGGAAAAATCAAAATTTGCTAGAGGAAGGAAACGCAGGTGAAATGCATCCCAAGAAGTTCTAGAAAAAGCTCTACTGCTATGGTTCCAGGAAGTTAGATCTCGAAATTTTCCGATAAATGGACCCCTAGTGCTGACGAAGGCTGATGAATTGGAAAGTCGAATGGGTATTGAAGATTTTAAATGCAGTGATGGATAGCTTTCTCGATTTAAGTCAAGGCACAATATTTCTTATCAAACTGTATGTGGCCAAAGCTCTGATGTAAACGAAGACGTATGCACTAATTTCGATAAGAAACTGCCAGGGCTTTTCTCTAATTACCTGCCGAAAGATATTTTTAATGCGGCCATAATGGACAAAGCTATAATGGACTCTATTAAAACTCTGAAAGCATTTATTCAGATGGAACCTTCCTCTGAAAATGAATTGAAATGTTTACTTCAAATCGAGAAGCTGGCTGAACAATGTAGGCATCATAAACAGAAACAAACATCCATTTTACAGTTTTTCTCCAAAGTGTAATTCATATTTTTAATTAAAGTTTACTTTCTACTGCATATATTCTGCTTCATTTTATGATTAAGGTAAATCTGTATTGCTTTTTAATATGTTTAATTTTAGATAACGGAGTATGATATATTTTCTGGGGTTATACATACTAGGAGATTTTTCTTCTTCAGTGATACACATTTAAAGGTATATATTTTCTCTTAACATCGGATAATTCGAACTTTTTTCTGAGAACCTTTGAGTTCGAATTAACGAGCGTCCACTGTATATATATATATATATATATATATATATATCGTAACGGATATTTTTATAGACAAAATAATGTAGAGGAAAATATTCAAATTAAATATAACGGTCAATGTTTGCAATCAATTCCTATGTTTAATATCCATAAAACATACTATTTTGAGTTACATTCTTAAAAAACTTCCATCTCAATTAGTCTAGTGGTTAAATTTTATGTTTTACTGTATTTCAATATTCTTTTGTCAATTTATTTCGTTGTTGTGCACGTGACGTAAATTTAATTTAAAGTATCATAAAAAGAAAAGAAACCACGTGATCAGCATTTAATAAATTAAATTCTAAAAATTAATCTTTAAAAATTCACCAAAAATCAGAAAATAGAGGTAAAGATCCGAAAAAGATTTCATTTTAAAGGAATTTTTGATCTTTCTCGTAATATAAATTTTATAACCCTCAGATTATTATTTTAAATGCAAACTTAAAAAAAGTTACAAAAACAGCTTCAAATTTTAATTTAAAAAAATCTAAGAATTTTTCATAAATCTTTCTTAGTGCTGCCCTACAATATAAGAAGTATCGCCATGCAAAATTTCAGCCCTTTAGGTCCAGCTGTTTGGTCTGTGCGTTATCGGTCAGTCACTGAACTGTTTTATATATATATACTCGTAGATGATTATGAGATCCATTATTATTTAAAAGATTTGGCTGTATCATTCATATTTACTCAGGGTTCCTACTGGCTTTTAAAAAACATTAATTTTCAAAATTATATAAGGTTGACTAAAAATATGAACAATTTTTTCCTTACTTTTTCAAGGGGACATAATTTTGATCGAAAGCCTAAAATACAAAATAAAATACTACCTTTGTTTTCTCAAGGAGCACAGCAGCAGATGAATATTTTCCCTTTATTCTTTAGCTTGTTAATTTCCGCTGACATCTGTTGTACTAAAGTGGTATGAATATCAAAAATTTATCTAGATTTATTTTTTATAATGTTATTAACTACTTTATTTTTCGGACTATAAGACGCACTTTTTTTACATAAAAAATCAACTTAAAATTGATGTGTGTCTGATGGTCCGAAGGTAACATTAAAATAAAATGAATGTTTTATTATATATTTTATATATATTTATTTTATCTTTATTAAGTAAGAAATTGAAAACATCCTTATGTACCTAAAAAATACACAATATACTTTTATAAAAATCCTTCCATGAATTTGGGGTGTGTCTTAGGATCTGAAAAACAATTTTTTTTTATTTTATTTATTATTATTTATTTGGGGGGGGGGGGGCTTGCTTCAAAGAAATGGAATACATGCATTTTGCTTGCTTCAATAATTTTTGTTTTGTTTTGTAGATGTGAGATTTAAAAATTTTAAGTATTTTTCAAAATCTTTTTCGTGAATTTTATATCAGATAGTTTTAATTCATTAACATTTTCAAAGTATATTTTTAATTGAAAAATCAGTGATATAAGTATCAGTTAATAGGAAAATATATTAGTTTGATAGGGAAAATTTCTCCGTTCATTAAGTATTATAATACTGTAGGTCGGATATGGGCACGTCAAATCCATAGACCGAAAAGTCTCTGTATGAGGTCAGAGAGTGTGGGAGAGAGTACGATCCTCATCAGACGCCACCACTGGTGTGGCTCCGTCAAAACAAAGGTGGCACCTGGCTAAATTGGACTTCGACCCTTGTGGTGCGATTATAAACCGGAGCCGCAATCCATAGTTCGCTAGTCTACATGGACCTGATCTCGAATACTTCCGCCCCGGGGCATTAAAAACAACAACAACATCAACAACAAGAACAGATCTAATCGAGAAGGATTAAGAACAATTCTTGAATATATCTACTTTTTAAGGGTAATATACCGTCTACTGATTACTTTCTCAATAGGAATTCAAATTTTCTATTGTAGTAACAAAACCCATTTTAATTCTGTCTAATTCTAATCTTGAACATAGTTTTTGAAAGGAACTATATTCTGTTTTTGTATGTAGGACAATGATGTTGTGTATCGCTTGATAATTAATATATATATATATATATAAATTAAATATACAGTGAATTAAATACCTTAATAATTTTCTCCACCTATTGTTTAACTTTGATGAGTGTCATTAGATTAATTTTCGCGGGGATTAATTGTGGTGGCATTCATGAAAGTTGAGCAAATGATAAATCATGTTTTATGTACTATAAATGTAACATGCAGGTATTTAATTTATTTTAGTGTTTCATTGACTGACAATTTTCAATTTATATCAAGACTTTTTCATGTGGATTGACTGACTCAAGGTAAAGTTGTTTTTTTTAAATTAAGCTTTGTTTAGTCTTTTTATTTATTTTCCCCCTTTTTATTTTTAAGTTTTATACGATTAATTTTTCTTCTTTTATATATATATATTTTAAATTATCGCGTATTGGTTTGAAACACAGAAGTGTTTCTCGAGAATCTTAAAGAAATGGCGATACAGTTTATTCAGTTTCATTCAAAAAAAGAGACGATTTTACTCACTTTTTGCTAAGGAATATACTGATAAGCGGACTACCTGGGGCTCCCCCCGTATGCTTGATACCCGGATGTGAGAGGGTCAGAAGCCCTGGACATGCGTGCGGCCAATAACAGCACAGATGATGTAATTGAAAGGGGTCAAGTGGAATGGACTAAAAAAGATTATAAAAAGGCTGCACACGAAAAATAAGAGGACTTTCTGGCTGACTCGCTAACTTTTACTCTGATCCATGCTGACTGTTCGGTGCCTACTGGAAACTTGGTAGAACGCCATGATGAAGATTTTTGAACAAAGACCTTGGACCTAGAGTATTGACTCTCCCGATGTATGAAGACGATGGAGCATGGAAGTGGTCTCGAGGCTTTTAAGCTATCCGATAAGATAAGATTTTTTTTTTTTTTTTTTTGCCATGGCTTAATTTAATTTAAAATGTTTTTAAGAGTTTTTCTTGCCATTCAATCTCATTTTTTCTTTAATTGTGGCCATTTTTTTCTTTATGTTGTTCAAGGTGATACTTATTAATTCTATTATAAGGAATATAATCTAATGTTTTATAATTACTAGTAGAACGAGTGATATTATTAATATGTATGTGTATGTTGAATGTATAAAGAAGTTAAGACAATGAGATAAAATTTCTTTAAATTCAGTTGTTTAACGTAGGGTAATAAGATTTTATTAACTTGTGTTAAAATAAATGAATAATTTTTTTTTTGTTTGTTCCCTCAGTTAAAATTGTGTCTGTCATGCTTTGTGAGTAATCATTTGTGAATTTCTGTTAGCCACAGAATCTAGGGTATTGTTTTAGTTAGGAGATTTATTATACAACGCAATACTAACCACTATACGTTTAAATATAAGGAAGAAGTTAAAATAATTAATACTCCTTGTTTGATTTAAATAATTAAATAAGTAACAAAAAGATTAAATACAACAATGATTTGAAAGGAATTATGTACTGTAATGTCGTACGCAAGATATTTCTCTCTTCTTACATTTCCTTTCTCTGTATGGATGTATAGCTAATATAAACGAAAAGTTAAAAGATAAATATCAATCAACGACTTCAATCAAACTCGTTTTTCGATTTCTATAATACTGCCTCGTAAGACAGTAGAAAAAAAGTAATAGATCAACTCAACTTACGTTTGAATTAAAGAGTAACAGTTCTATATAAAGTTCAAATCTAAAACTAATAATTACAAGATAAAAAGAACTTTTTATATACCATGTTTTTAAATTCCCTGTTGAATCATATAAACTTGACAATTCTATGTATTAACTAGCAAACTAGCTGAAAACCCGTACTTATCTACGGAGTACATTCAAATTAAATACAACGGTCAATGTATGCTATTCATGCCAAATATACATATATATAATATATGATAAATACGACGATCAATGTATACAATTGATGTAATATATATATATATATATATATATATATTTATAAGAAAATCGTAAAGGATAATTTTATAGACAAAATAATGTAAAAGAAAATATTCAAATTAAATCTAATATAAAGAATATAGTGCAGTTTGTAGAACATTTCTTTTACTGTTTTTTAATATTTTTTTGGATAATGTCCAATCGTCTGCCGCATTAGCAAGGAAAAAAAATATTTTTTGTTTATTTAGTTGTTATGTACGTGACGATAAATTTATTTAAAGTACCAGAAAAAGAAATCACGTGATCAGCATTTAATAAATTAAATTCTAAAAATTAATCTTTAAAAATTCACCAAAAATCAGAAAATAGAGGTAAAGATCCGAAAAAGATTTCATTTTAAAGGAATTTTTGATCTTTCTCGTAATATAAATTTTATAACCCTCAGATTATTATTTTAAATGCAAACTTAAAAAAGTTACAAAAACAGCTTCAAATTTAATTTAAAAAAATCTAAGAATTTTTCATAAATCTTTCTTAGTGCTCCCCTACAATATAAGAAGTATCGCCATGCAAAATTTCAGCCCTTTAGGTCCAGCTGTTTGGTCTGTGCGTTATCGGTCAGTCACTGAACTGTTTTATATATATATACTCGTAGATGATTATGAGATCCATTATTATTTAAAAGATTTGGCTGTATCATTCATATTTACTCAGGGTTCCTACTGGCTTTTAAAAAACATTAATTTTCAAAATTATATAAGGTTGACTAAAAATATGAACAATTTTTTCCTTACTTTTTCAAGGGGACATAATTTTGATCGAAAGCCTAAAATACAAAATAAAATACTACCTTTGTTTTCTCAAGGAGCACAGCAGCAGATGAATATTTTCCCTTTATTCTTTAGGTTGTTAATTTCCGCTGACATCTGTTGTACTAAAGTGGTATGAATATCAAAAATTTATCTAGATTTATTTTTTATAATGTTATTAACTACTTTATTTTTCGGACTATAAGACGCACTTTTTTTACATAAAAAATCAACTTAAAATTGATGTGTGTCTGATGGTCCGAAGGTAACATTAAAATAAAATGAATGTTTTATTATATATTTTATATATATTTATTTTATCTTTATTAAGTAAGAAATTGAAAACATCCTTATGTACCTAAAAAATACACAATATACTTTTATAAAAATCCTTCCATGAATTTGGGGTGTGTCTTAGGATCTGAAAAACAATTTTTTTTTATTTTATTTATTATTATTTATTTGGGGGGGGGGGGGGCTTGCTTCAAAGAAATGGAATACATGCATTTTGCTTGCTTCAATAATTTTTGTTTTGTAGATGTGAGATTTAAAAATTTTAAGTATTTTTCAAAATCTTTTTCGTGAATTTTATATCAGATAGTTTTAATTCATTAACATTTTCAAAGTATATTTTTAATTGAAAAATCAGTGATATAATATCAGTTAATAGGAAAATATATTAGTTTGATAGGGAAAATTTCTCCGTTCATTAAGTATTATAATACTGTAGGTCGGATATGGGCACGTCAAATCCATAGACCGAAAAGTCTCTGTATGAGGTCAGAGAGTGTGGGAGAGAGTACGATCCTCACCAGACGCCACCACTGGTGTGGCTCCGTCAAAACAAAGGTGGCACCTGGCTAAATTGGACTTCGACCCTTGTGGTGCGATTATAAACCGGAGCCGCAATCCATAGTTCGCTAGTCTACATGGACCTGATCTCGAATACTTCCGCCCCGGGGCATTAAAAACAACAACAACAACAACAACAACAACAGATCTAATCGAGAAGGATTAAGAACAATTCTTGAATATATCTACTTTTTAAGGGTAATATACCGTCTACTGATTACTTTCTCAATAGGAATTCAAATTTTCTATTGTAGTAACAAAACCCATTTTAATTCTGTCTAATTCTAATCTTGAACATAGTTTTTGAAAGGAACTATATTCTGTTTTTGTATGTAGGACAATGATGTTGTGTATCGCTTGATAATTAATATATATATATATAAATTAAATATACAGTGAATTAAATACCTTAATAATTTTCTCCACCTATTGTTTAACTTTGATGAGTGTCATTAGATTAATTTTCGCGGGGATTAATTGTGGTGGCATTCATGAAAGTTGAGCAAATGATAAATCATGTTTTATGTGCTATAAATGCAACATGCAGGTATTTAATTTATTTTAGTGTTTCATTGACTGACAATTTTCAATTTATATCAAGACTTTTTCATGTGGATTGACTGACTCAAGGTAAAGTTGTTTTTTTTAAATTAAGCTTTGTTTAGTCTTTTTATTTATTTTCCCCCTTTTTATTTTTAAGTTTTATACGATTAATTTTTCTTCTTTTTCATATATATATATTTTAAATTATCGCGTATTGGTTTGAAACACAGAAGTGTTTCTCGAGAATCTTAAAGAAATGGCGATACAGTTTATTCAGTTTCATTCAAAAAAAGAGACGATTTTACTCACTTTTTGCTAAGGAATATACTGATAAGCGGACTACCTGGGGCTCCCCCCCGTATGCTTGATACCCGGATGTGAGAGGGTCAGAAGCCCTGGACATGCGTGCGGCCAATAACAGCACAGATGATGTAATTGAAAGGGGTCAAGTGGAATGGACTAAAAAAGATTATAAAAAGGCTGCACACGAAAAATAAGAGGACTTTCTGGCTGACTCGCTAACTTTTACTCTGATCCATGCTGACTGTTCGGTGCCTACTGGAAACTTGGTAGAACGCCATGATGAAGATTTTTGAACAAAGACCTTGGACCTAGAGTATTGACTCTCCCGATGTATGAAGACGATGGAGCATGGAAGTGGTCTCGAGGCTTTTAAGCTATCCGATAAGATAAGTTTTTTTTTTTTTTTTTGCCATGGCTTAATTTAATTTAAAATGTTTTTAAGAGTTTTTCTTGCCATTCAATCTCATTTTTTCTTTAATTGTGGCCATTTTTTTTCTTTATGTTGTTCAAGGTGATACTTATTAATTCTATTATAAGGAATATAATCTAATGTTTTATAATTACTAGTAGAACGAGTGATATTATTAATATGTATGTGTATGTTGAATGTATAAAGAAGTTAAGACAATGAGATAAAATTTCTTTAAATTCAGTTGTTTAACGTAGGGTAATAAGATTTTATTAACTTGTGTTAAAATAAATGAATAATTTTTTTTGTTTGTTCCCTCAGTTAAAATTGTGTCTGTCATGCTTTGTGAGTAATCATTTGTGAATTTCTGTTAGCCACAGAATCTAGGGTATTGTTTTAGTTAGGAGATTTATTATACAACGCAATACTAACCACTATACGTTTAAATATAAGGAAGAAGTTAAAATAATTAATACTCCTTGTTTGATTTAAATAATTAAATAAGTAACAAAAAGATTAAATACAACAATGATTTGAAAGGAATTATGTACTGTAATGTCGTACGCAAGATATTTCTCTCTTCTTACATTTCCTTTCTCTGTATGGATGTATAGCTAATATAAACGAAAAGTTAAAAGATAAATATCAATCAACGACTTCAATCAAACTCGTTTTTCGATTTCTATAATACTGCCTCGTAAGACAGTAGAAAAAAAGTAATAGATCAACTCAACTTACGTTTGAATTAAAGAGTAACAGTTCTATATAAAGTTCAAATCTAAAACTAATAATTACAAGATAAAAAGAACTTTTTATATACCATGTTTTTAAATTCCCTGTTGAATCATATAAACTTGACAATTCTATGTATTAACTAGGAACTAGCTGAAAACCCGTACTTATCTACGGAGTACATTCAAATTAAATACAACGGTCAATGTATGCTATTCATGCCAAATATACATATATATAATATATGATAAATACGACGATCAATGTATACAATTGATGTAATATATATATATATATATATTTATAAGAAAATCGTAAAGGATAATTTTATAGACAAAATAATGTAAAAGAAAATATTCAAATTAAATCTAATATAAAGAATATAGTGCAGTTTGTAGAACATTTCTTTTACTGTTTTTTAATATTTTTTGGATAATGTCCAATCGTCTGCCGCATTAGCAAGGAAAAAAAATATTTTTTGTTTATTTAGTTGTTATGCACGTGACGATAAATTTATTTAAAGTACCAGAAAAAGAAATCACGTGATCAGCATTTAATAAATTAAATTCTAAAAATTAATCTTTAAAAATTCACCAAAAATCAGAAAATAGAGGTAAAGATCCGAAAAAGATTTCATTTTAAAGGAATTTTTGATCTTTCTCGTAATATAAATTTTATAACCCTCAGATTATTATTTTAAATGCAAACTTAAAAAAAGTTACAAAAACAGCTTCAAATTTTAATTTAAAAAAATCTAAGAATTTTTCATAAATCTTTCTTAGTGCTCCCCTACAATATAAGAAGTATCGCCATGCAAAATTTCAGCCCTTTAGGTCCAGCTGTTTGGTCTGTGCGTTATCGGTCAGTCACTGAACTGTTTTATATATATATACTCGTAGATGATTATGAGATCCATTATTATTTAAAAGATTTGGCTGTATCATTCATATTTACTCAGGGTTCCTACTGGCTTTTAAAAACATTAATTTTCAAAATTATATAAGGTTGACTAAAAATATGAACAATTTTTTCCTTACTTTTTCAAGGGGACATAATTTTGATCGAAAGCCTAAAATACAAAATAAAATACTACCTTTGTTTTCTCAAGGAGCACAGCAGCAGATGAATATTTTCCCTTTATTCTTTAGGTTGTTAATTTCCGCTGACATCTGTTGTACTAAAGTGGTATGAATATCAAAAATTTATCTAGATTTATTTTTTATAATGTTATTAACTACTTTATTTTTCGGACTATAAGACGCACTTTTTTTACATAAAAAATCAACTTAAAATTGATGTGTGTCTGATGGTCCGAAGGTAACATTAAAATAAAATGAATGTTTTATTATATATTTTATATATATTTATTTTATCTTTATTAAGTAAGAAATTGAAAACATCCTTATGTACCTAAAAAATACACAATATACTTTTATAAAAATCCTTCCATGAATTTGGGGTGTGTCTTAGGATCTGAAAAACAATTTTTTTTTTATTTTATTTATTATTATTTATTTGGGGGGGGGGGGGGGGGCTTGCTTCAAAGAAATGGAATACATGCATTTTGCTTGCTTCAATAATTTTTGTTTTGTAGATGTGAGATTTAAAAATTTTAAGTATTTTTCAAAATCTTTTTCGTGAATTTTATATCAGATAGTTTTAATTCATTAACATTTTCAAAGTATATTTTTAATTGAAAAATCAGTGATATAATATCAGTTAATAGGAAAATATATTAGTTTGATAGGGAAAATTTCTCCGTTCATTAAGTATTATAATACTGTAGGTCGGATATGGGCACGTCAAATCCATAGACCGAAAAGTCTCTGTATGAGGTCAGAGAGTGTGGGAGAGAGTACGATCCTCACCAGACGCCACCACTGGTGTGGCTCCGTCAAAACAAAGGTGGCACCTGGCTAAATTGGACTTCGACCCTTGTGGTGCGATTATAAACCGGAGCCGCAATCCATAGTTCGCTAGTCTACATGGACCTGATCTCGAATACTTCCGCCCCGGGGCATTAAAAACAACAACAACAACAACAACAACAACAGATCTAATCGAGAAGGATTAAGAACAATTCTTGAATATATCTACTTTTTAAGGGTAATATACCGTCTACTGATTACTTTCTCAATAGGAATTCAAATTTTCTATTGTAGTAACAAAACCCATTTTAATTCTGTCTAATTCTAATCTTGAACATAGTTTTTGAAAGGAACTATATTCTGTTTTTGTATGTAGGACAATGATGTTGTGTATCGCTTGATAATTAATATATATATATATATAAATTAAATATACAGTGAATTAAATACCTTAATAATTTTCTCCACCTATTGTTTAACTTTGATGAGTGTCATTAGATTAATTTTCGCGGGGATTAATTGTGGTGGCATTCATGAAAGTTGAGCAAATGATAAATCAGGTTTTATGTACTATAAATGCAACATGCAGGTATTTAATTTATTTTAGTGTTTCATTGACTGACAATTTTCAATTTATATCAAGACTTTTTCATGTGGATTGACTGACTCAAGGTAAAGTTGTTTTTTTTAAATTAAGCTTTGTTTAGTCTTTTTATTTATTTTCCCCCTTTTTATTTTTAAGTTTTATACGATTAATTTTTCTTCTTTTTCATATATATATATTTTAAATTATCGCGTATTGGTTTGAAACACAGAAGTGTTTCTCGAGAATCTTAAAGAAATGGCGATACAGTTTATTCAGTTTCATTCAAAAAAAGAGACGATTTTACTCACTTTTTGCTAAGGAATATACTGATAAGCGGACTACCTGGGGCTCCCCCCGTATGCTTGATACCCGGATGTGAGAGGGTCAGAAGCCCTGGACATGCGTGCGGCCAATAACAGCACAGATGATGTAATTGAAAGGGGTCAAGTGGAATGGACTAAAAAAGATTATAAAAGGCTGCACACGAAAAATAAGAGGACTTTCTGGCTGACTCGCTAACTTTTACTCTGATCCATGCTGACTGTTCGGTGCCTACTGGAAACTTGGTAGAACGCCATGATGAAGATTTTTGAACAAAGACCTTGGACCTAGAGTATTGACTCTCCCGATGTATGAAGACGATGGAGCATGGAAGTGGTCTCGAGGCTTTTAAGCTATCCGATAAGATAAGTTTTTTTTTTTTTTTTTTGCCATGGCTTAATTTAATTTAAAATGTTTTTAAGAGTTTTTCTTGCCATTCAATCTCATTTTTTCTTTAATTGTGGCCATTTTTTTTCTTTATGTTGTTCAAGGTGATACTTATTAATTCTATTATAAGGAATATAATCTAATGTTTTATAATTACTAGTAGAACGAGTGATATTATTAATATGTATGTGTATGTTGAATGTATAAAGAAGTTAAGACAATGAGATAAAATTTCTTTAAATTCAGTTGTTTAACGTAGGGTAATAAGATTTTATTAACTTGTGTTAAAATAAATGAATAATTTTTTTTTGTTTGTTCCCTCAGTTAAAATTGTGTCTGTCATGCTTTGTGAGTAATCATTTGTGAATTTCTGTTAGCCACAGAATCTAGGGTATTGTTTTAGTTAGGAGATTTATTATACAACGCAATACTAACCACTATACGTTTAAATATAAGGAAGAAGTTAAAATAATTAATACTCCTTGTTTGATTTAAATAATTAAATAAGTAACAAAAAGATTAAATACAACAATGATTTGAAAGGAATTATGTACTGTAATGTCGTACGCAAGATATTTCTCTCTTCTTACATTTCCTTTCTCTGTATGGATGTATAGCTAATATAAACGAAAAGTTAAAAGATAAATATCAATCAACGACTTCAATCAAACTCGTTTTTCGATTTCTATAATACTGCCTCGTAAGACAGTAGAAAAAAAGTAATAGATCAACTCAACTTACGTTTGAATTAAAGAGTAACAGTTCTATATAAAGTTCAAATCTAAAACTAATAATTACAAGATAAAAAGAACTTTTTATATACCATGTTTTTAAATTCCCTGTTGAATCATATAAACTTGACAATTCTATGTATTAACTAGGAACTAGCTGAAAACCCGTACTTATCTACGGAGTACATTCAAATTAAATACAACGGTCAATGTATGCTATTCATGCCAAATATACATATATAATATATGATAAATACGACGATCAATGTATACAATTGATGTAATATATATATATATATATATTTATAAGAAAATCGTAAAGGATAATTTTATAGACAAAATAATGTAAAAGAAAATATTCAAATTAAATCTAATATAAAGAATATAGTGCAGTTTGTAGAACATTTCTTTTACTGTTTTTTAATATTTTTTTGGATAATGTCAAATCGTCTGCCGCATTAGCAAGGAAAAAAAATATTTTTTGTTTATTTAGTTGTTATGCACGTGACGATAAATTTATTTAAAGTACCAGAAAAAGAAATCACGTGATCAGCATTTAATAAATTAAATTCTAAAAATTAATCTTTAAAAATTCACCAAAAATCAGAAAATAGAGGTAAAGATCCGAAAAAGATTTCATTTTAAAGGAATTTTTGATCTTTCTCGTAATATAAATTTTATAACCCTCAGATTATTATTTTAAATGCAAACTTAAAAAAAGTTACAAAAACAGCTTCAAATTTTAATTTAAAAAAATCTAAGAATTTTTCATAAATCTTTCTTAGTGCTCCCCTACAATATAAGAAGTATCGCCATGCAAAATTTCAGCCCTTTAGGTCCAGCTGTTTGGTCTGTGCGTTATCGGTCAGTCACTGAACTGTTTTATATATATATACTCGTAGATGATTATGAGATCCATTATTATTTAAAAGATTTGGCTGTATCATTCATATTTACTCAGGGTTCCTACTGGCTTTTAAAAAACATTAATTTTCAAAATTATATAAGGTTGACTAAAAATATGAACAATTTTTTCCTTACTTTTTCAAGGGGACATAATTTTGATCGAAAGCCTAAAATACAAAATAAAATACTACCTTTGTTTTCTCAAGGAGCACAGCAGCAGATGAATATTTTCCCTTTATTCTTTAGCTTGTTAATTTCCGCTGACATCTGTTGTACTAAAGTGGTATGAATATCAAAAATTTATCTAGATTTATTTTTTATAATGTTATTAACTACTTTATTTTTCGGACTATAAGACGCACTTTTTTTACATAAAAAATCAACTTAAAATTGATGTGTGTCTGATGGTCCGAAGGTAACATTAAAATAAAATGAATGTTTTATTATATATTTATATATATTTATTTTATCTTTATTAAGTAAGAAATTGAAAACATCCTTATGTACCTAAAAAATACACAATATACTTTTATAAAAATCCTTCCATGAATTTGGGGTGTGTCTTAGGATCTGAAAAACAATTTTTTTTTTATTTTTTATTATTTATTTGGGGGGGGGGGGGGCTTGCTTCAAAGAAATGGAATACATGCATTTTGCTTGCTTCAATAATTTTTGTTTTGTAGATGTGAGATTTAAAAATTTTAAGTATTTTTCAAAATCTTTTTCGTGAATTTTATATCAGATAGTTTTAATTCATTAACATTTTCAAAGTATATTTTTAATTGAAAAATCAGTGATATAGTATCAGTTAATAGGAAAATATATTAGTTTGATAGGGAAAATTTCTCCGTTCATTAAGTATTATAATACTGTAGGTCGGATATGGGCACGTCAAATCCATAGACCGATAAGTCTCTGTATGAGGTCAGAGAGTGTGGGAGAGAGTACGATCCTCACCAGACGCCACCACTGGTGTGGCTCCGTCAAAACAAAGGTGGCACCTGGCTAAATTAATCCATAGTTCGCTAGTCTACATGGACCTGATCTCGAATACTTCCGCCCCGGGGCATTAAAAACAACAACAACAACAACAACAAGAACAGATCTAATCGAGAAGGATTAAGAACAATTCTTGAATATATCTACTTTTTAAGGGTAATATACCGTCTACTGATTACTTTCTCAATAGGAATTCAAATTTTCTATTGTAGTAACAAAACCCATTTTAATTCTGTCTAATTCTAATCTTGAACATAGTTTTTGAAAGGAACTATATTCTGTTTTTGTATGTAGGACAATGATGTTGTGTATCGCTTGATAATTAATATATATATATATATATATATATATATATATAATTAAATATACAGTGAATTAAATACCTTAATAATTTTCTCCACCTATTGTTTAACTTTGATGAGTGTCATTAGATTAATTTTCGCGGGGATTAATTGTGGTGGCATTCATGAAAGTTGAGCAAATGATAAATCATGTTTTATGTACTATAAATGTAACATGCAGGTATTTAATTTATTTTAGTGTTTCATTGACTGACAATTTTCAATTTATATCAAGACTTTTTCATGTGGATTGACTGACTCAAGGTAAAGTTGTTTTTTTTAAATTAAGCTTTGTTTAGTCTTTTTATTTATTTTCCCCCTTTTTATTTTTAAGTTTTATACGATTAATTTTTCTTCTTTTATATATATATATTTTAAATTATCGCGTATTGGTTTGAAACACAGAAGTGTTTCTCGAGAATCTTAAAGAAATGGCGATACAGTTTATTCAGTTTCATTCAAAAAAAGAGACGATTTTACTCACTTTTTGCTAAGGAATATACTGATAAGCGGACTACCTGGGCTCCCCCCGTATGCTTGATACCCGGATGTGAGAGGGTCAGAAGCCCTGGACATGCGTGCGGCCAATAACAGCACAGATGATGTAATTGAAAGGGGTCAAGTGGAATGGACTAAAAAAGATTATAAAAAGGCTGCACACGAAAAATAAGAGGACTTTCTGGCTGACTCGCTAACTTTTACTCTGATCCATGCTGACTGTTCGGTGCCTACTGGAAACTTGGTAGAACGCCATGATGAAGATTTTTGAACAAAGACCTTGGACCTAGAGTATTGACTCTCCCGATGTATGAAGACGATGGAGCATGGAAGTGGTCTCGAGGCTTTTAAGCTATCCGATAAGATAAGTTTTTTTTTTTTTTTTTTTGCCATGGCTTAATTTAATTTAAAATGTTTTTAAGAGTTTTTCTTGCCATTCAATCTCATTTTTTCTTTAATTGTGGCCATTTTTTTTCTTTATGTTGTTCAAGGTGATACTTATTAATTTTATTATAAGGAATATAATCTAATGTTTTATAATTACTAGTAGAACGAGTGATATTATTAATATGTATGTGTATGTTGAATGTATAAAGAAGTTAAGACAATGAGATAAAATTTCTTTAAATTCAGTTGTTAACGTAGGGTAATAAGATTTTATTAACTTGTGTTAAAATAAATGAATAATTTTTGTTTGTTTGTTCCCTCAGTTAAAATTGTGTGTCATGCTTTGTGAGTAATCATTTGTGAATTTCTGTTAGCCACAGAATCTAGGGTATTGTTTTAGTTAGGAGATTTATTATACAACGCAATACTAACCACTATACGTTTAAATATAAGGAAGAAGTTAAAATAATTAATACTCCTTGTTTGATTTAAATAATTAAATAAGTAACAAAAAGATTAAATACAACAATGATTTGAAAGGAATTATGTACTGTAATGTCGTACGCAAGATATTTCTCTCTTCTTACATTTCCTTTCTCTGTATGGATGTATAGCTAATATAAACGAAAAGTTAAAAGATAAATATCAATCAACGACTTCAATCAAACTCGTTTTTCGATTTCTATAATACTGCCTCGTAAGACAGTAGAAAAAAAGTAATAGATCAACTCAACTTACGTTTGAATTAAAGAGTAACAGTTCTATATAAAGTTCAAATCTAAAACTAATAATTACAAGATAAAAAGAACTTTTTATATACCATGTTTTTAAATTCCCTGTTGAATCATATAAACTTGACAATTCTATGTATTAACTAGCAAACTAGCTGAAAACCCGTACTTATCTACGGAGTACATTCAAATTAAATACAACGGTCAATGTATGCTATTCATGCCAAATATACATATATATAATATATGATAAATACGACGATCAATGTATACAATTGATGTAATATATATATATATATATATATATATATATATATTTATAAGAAAATCGTAAAGGATAATTTTATAGACAAAATAATGTAAAAGAAAATATTCAAATTAAATCTAATATAAAGAATATAGTACAGTTTGTAGAACATTTCTTTTACTGTTTTTTAATATTTTTTTGGATAATGTCCAATCGTCTGCCGCATTAGCAAGGAAAAAAAATATTTTTTGTTTATTTAGTTGTTATGCACGTGACGATAAATTTATTTAAAGTACCAGAAAAAGAAATCACGTGATCAGCATTTAATAAATTAAATTCTAAAAATTAATCTTTAAAAATTTACCAAAAATCAGGAAATGGAGGTGAAAAATTCGAAAAAATTTCATTTTATGATCTTTCTCATGATATAAATTTTATAACCCTCAAAGTATTATTTTAAATGCAAACGTAAAAAAAGTTAAAAAAAAAGCTTAAAAATTTAATTTAAAAAAATCTAAGAAGAATTTTTGGAAAATCTTTCTTAGTGCACCCCTACACTATAAGAAGAATCGCCATGCAAAATTTCAGCCCTTTAGGTCCAGCGGTTTGGTCTGTGCGTTGTATGTCAGTCAGTGAATGAGTCAGTTACGGAACTGTTTTATATATATAGATAAATACTTTTGAAAAAATTTTTTGATGAATTATCCCAACAACTTGAAAGAAAATAAAGTTAATTGGAAGTTAACTTGAGTTTAACTTTTCGTTCCCATTCTGGCCGATAGATGGCTGCACCAGTCTACAAAACAAAATTAACTGAAAATAATAAAAACAGGGCTTGCTTAAAGATGGCTAAAAGTATTAAAAAAATGCATTGTCATTACTCATTGTCTGAGCTATTCTAAAAGTTTCAAATGTCTAGCTAGTCAGGAAGTTAGTTAAAAATCGATTGCAAGATTTGTACTGGACAAACACACAAACACATACACAAACAAGAAAGAAAGTTAATAAAAACTTGGAAAAAACAGGCCGTAAATAAATAACACGTGTGGAGAAAGAGTGTGAGAAAATACGTTAGTACCAAACGTGATGTAAATATCTAATGAATTTTCTCATCTATTTAAATGAGATAAGATGTTATACACAAAATTAGATGTGCGAGCAAAAATCTATAGTTATCCAAAATTTAATTAACTTTTTTTAGGCACAGCTTCGATATAGGACCCCGTTGGCGATATTTTGTATTGGCGACATTTTACATTTTACATTTGGTGCACATGGTATCCCAGAATTCGTTTCGGCAACTCTGCCACAGTCGCGTGTATTTTAAACTGAAATAAATCATTTTCCTGATTGTAACCGGATGAAATACGCCATTTTCAACCTCGTACCCCGTTGGAACAGCTTTGGTATATTAGAATTCGTATATTGCATGAAGCTACAGAAGGAGGAGCAGCTCAGTGTTAAAAATGTGTCTCCCTTTTTGTCGCCGCCACTAGAGGGCGCTCGCGTGCACTAGCGGGCGGCTTAGACACGGACAACCATACGCTTTAATAGGGAATTTTCGTATTTTTCCTAGCGAAAACAAGTTGTTTTATTTTAGTGCGTATTTAATATGAATTTATTTATTCAATTTAACAATTTTTTATTTTCATTCAAAATCTTTATTTCAAGTGTTTTTTTGCTACAATTCAATAAAATTCTTAAAGGAAATGAGTAAATAAACTTTTTCAGAATAATTGTGTATTGGTTTCAGAATAAATTAGTTCAGAATTTTGAAATAATTTAATAATTAAGGAAATGAAATTACAGAAAAGAATTGTGAAGAAAGTTTTTTATCATTGTTCATAATCTCTTATTGGAAAAAAATGTAAGAAATAATACTGATTAACCAAAACACACACACACACATAGTAGAAAAGCAACATTTTCTATCAATCACAAATAAATTCTTATCAGGACTAATAAAATAGGAAGTCAATTCAGTATTTAATAAGACAATACTTTAAAATATCTTCCTTTGGAAAAAAAATTCAGTCAAAGCAGCTCAGATTACACTTTTTAAAATCGGAGGTATAATCGTCAAGTTGGTAACTTACTGAATACAAATTTTTTCAGCGAATTAAAAAGAAGAAAACAAATAACTTTGACAAGGACAAATCAGCTATATTTTTGAATTTTTACAAAGTACGCATTTTATTACATAAGCAAATTTTGTACGCAGATTTTGCATAAGCATTTATAGTAACAACATTGCTTATCATACAATGAAAACTTATTTACTTAAGGGGTGTGGTCACTTTTACGTACCTTTAAAAGTATCATTTTTAGACCTATGTTCGATTGTATGTACTACTCATGATTTAATCTTGATTTATATGAAATTTTTTGAGTAACTGCCTATAATATTGTTTATTATAGATGCAATTTTTCAAGGTAATTAATAAAAATGACTTTTTATGCATAAAAAGTGAATTTTTTTTTAAATCGAGCATTTTGCAGTCAACTACTGTGCGCATTCTGTCAAAATAAATCATTAAGGTACATTAATATTTTTTTACTATATGTGATTACAATACTTCAGGCAACAATATCCAGCAACATTATTCTAAAATATGTTAAAACCTTTCAGTACGTGCTATTTTTAATTAGAAATTTCAAAAATGACTGAGTAAAAGCTTATAAAAAATTCTTTAAAAATTAAAATATATTAAGGTTAAAAAATTTTGGTAGATTTTGTTGTCTAAAGTGTTGTAATCACATATAGTAAGCAATTATTAATGTACCTTATTATTTGATTTTGATAGAATGCGCACAGTAGTTGACTGCAAAATGCTCGATTTAAAAAAAATATTTACTTTTTGTGCATAAAAAATCATTTTATTTTTTTATTAATTACCTTGAAATATTGCATATATAATAAACAGTATTATAGGCAGTTACTCAAAAAATTTCTTGTAAATCAAGCAAAAATCATGAGTAGTACATACAATCCAGCATAGGTCCAAAAACGATACTTTTACGTACTTTAACTAACTTACGTAATTTAACTAACTTAATAGTGATTAAATTCAATATTATGGTTATTTCCAGCAGAACTTAAGATGTCTTAACTTTGCGTTCACTTAAAACACAGCAGCTGTACTTTTCTCTCATTATTATACATCTTATATTAACACAAAACAATAATAATGTTCTTACCTTAGGAGCAGCAAATATACTAGGATTTCTCTGTCCAGTTTCTTTATTTCTTTTTAAGGCTGATCTATAGCCAGTAGAACAACCAGGAGCAAAACACGTGTTTGGCATATTTCTGCACACCGAATAAATTTTAAAATTTATAAAACAACTTTCACCACCACGCCGTATAACTCAATGTAAAATAGTCACTTCGCTTGCAAGTCGCGCCCTCTACCGGTGAGCGACAACAATCGGTTCATTTTTCGAAAAATTCCCCATTGAAGCTGTGACCCAGCACACACGGCGTAGGCGGAGATTTTCCATCGGACGTCGTTCTAAAAGTAGAGCTTACACACACGGCGAAAACCTCCGTCGCCGGGGAAAAGGCCCACCCCTCCTTTTCAAATCCTGCACGTGTCCAAGAAACCAGAGGGGTGGCATCAACGCCCCCCTCCCCCCAGCCGGGATCGGAGGAGCCCTCCTTTTCGAATCCCCTTTACGATTCCAAGAAAACCAGCTCGCCTCCCCCCCCAGCAAACCCCCAACCACACCCTCGCAAAAGACCCTACGACGGTAGAGTCCGCTGTGTGTGTAAGCGTGCATAGGGTCACATGGATAACTACTTCAATCTGGCGTCAACGAATCCGCCGGCATACAGTGGCACTCGACAGCTGCACAGGCTACCGTCGAAGAAAAATTTCATTTTCCGCTGTGTGTGCAAGCTCCAATTGACTTCTGTGGTCTACTGTTGGAACGACGTCCGCTAGAAAATTTCCGCTAGAGATAAAAACGCTGTGTGTGCAACGGGCCTTACGCTCCTTCTGTAGCTTCATGGTATATTGATAATTTGGTAAACACAGAATTCGTTTCGGCAACCCTGCCACAGTCACGTGACGCAAACCAGATTGTACCGCTTTTTTCTTGTTTATTTTTTATTTTGATTTAACCATGCCTTTCCGTGTAGATTTATCTATAACTAGTTGGTACCCGTCAAGACATGACAGCTAGATACCAAATAAATGTACTAATACACAAATTATATTCAACACATCATTGCCAAATGTTGAAAATCATAATAATGCACAGAAGCAAATTAATGTGTTTAAGCAGCCTCGTACTTAGTGAGTATTTAAAGCCAGATTTTAAAATGTCACTGAGCATGCGTAGAAAGCAATTTTGTTTATTGTAAATTATCGCTAATTAAACAGCGTGAAAAAAACAATTTCCATCAGGTTTAATCTTATATTTCACAAACATAATTATCATAAAAATAAAAATAACAATGGCAGAGAGAAATCTAGAGAGACTCGTCAGAATAAACGTGTTTATGATTAAAACATGTCACTGAGCATGCGTAGAAATCAATTTTTAATTGTAAATTATCGCTAATTAATAGAAAGTGCGGTTACAAAAACCAAATTTGACAAATCTACAGATTACAATCTTTCGTTTAAGACCAAAATGAAGTCAATGGAGGCAGTAGTTTTCTCTCACGGACTGCTCCAAAATGTCGGCTTGGCAACTTAAATATATAGATTTCTGGATCTACAAAGTTTACGCTATTTTCTTTATTGTATTACTCTTTAATTTATATTTTGCAAAATTAAATTTCGATGTAATTCATACGATATTTACGATGCGATGTTTGGCTAGGCGACAAAAAAAAGTCGCCAATTCAAAATACCGCCAATGGGGTCCTATATCGAAGCTGTTCCTTTTTTTTATAAATTAACTTTTCGGCTTTAACAATTTATTTTTTGCACTGCGATTATAACAATAACTTCCTGTTTTCTCTAAAGTTTCAATAATGGATTTGAAGCTTTTGCTGCTTTGTTGCTTTTCATCGACAACAATATTATTGAACAATTGCTTATTCATTTGAATACATTTATAATAAAAGACCAGATTTGTTCACTATTCTGCATATTAAACTTACAATCTAACAAAATGGTACTATCTCAAGTAAAACCATTAGAGAATATTTTATTTGCCTTTATAGTGTTAATATTGACTCCTCAAATCCACTCCGAATGTTTCTGGGGCTATTACAAAAGTGATTATTTTTCTTAATGCTCTTAATATTCTACCATCATACTAAAACAACTACTCAATGAGTAAATTTCAATGACAGTTGACAATGACTTGTGATAGCTCTTAATTTTCACGAGATTCATACTATAAGATTTAAGACTTACAGGGTCTGTCCAGAAAGTAATGAGACTGATTCCATAAAATTCGTTTATTTGAAGATAATTATACAGACACTTAATAGTCTTCAAAAGAGCCTCCTCCTACATTAATACACGGTTGCCAACGACTCTGCCACCCATTGATGCCCGCCTGGAAGTCTTCAACTGGAATGCTGTAAAGAACGCTCGTTACGTTTTTCTGCAAGTTCTCCAGATTATCAAAACGATGACCTTTTAAGCTGGATTTTAACAGAGGGAATCGAAAAAAGTCCGGCGGTGACAGATCGGGCTGTACGGTGGACCGGCGCATTATCGGCTGCAGAATTCAGTAGTTTGTGAGCTCCGGGCGGACGCGCGCAATTCGATTCTTCAACCTTTGAAGCATTTACTTGTAAAAATCTGCATTAAGGCTGCCATGTACTAACCCCATTGGATTCTCTCACCTCAATGTTAACCTATGGAGTAAATTTGTCCACGGATTGCCGACTTGGATTCAAAGATTTTTTTTAAAAAAAAATTGTACTCCGTCATAGAGAAAGAAATTTGACATTTGTGTACATTTTTCGATTTTTTTACAAAATGCAATTAATATTTTAAAATTTAAATTATTCGGGGGAAGAATCTGGTATAGTGTGTTTTAAACGCTCATAAATTCCTTCGGTGGACGAAATTTATGAAATGAATCCTGTAGCGCTTTGCAGAAAAGTTCAGGCTATCTGACAATACCAATTTTATTTGATTATCAGCATTTATGTACCTGTAAATAGTTCACAAAAATATATTTGAAATAAAAAATTTGGGGGCAGCACTTAACCCCCCCATAGAGAGAGAGCCATTACAATCCCTCAAAATGTCAGTCCTAAGGAGGGTCGAATTCTCGAACTGTCAACTGGACTCCTCCCACCACAAGAGTCTGCAAGAAGTGGAAAAGGGAAATACGATTTTTTTTTTTAGCACATAGCAGCCTTAACTGTCTGTCCGGGGAACATCATTTGGACATTCATCCGATGATCAGAGTCCAAAAGCGCTTTAATTTTAGCCACATTGTCTTAGGTTCGAGAACTTGAAGGAAGCCCAGCGCTTTATTCATCATCGACGTCCTCTTTTCTGTCTTTGAAGGCTTTGTGCCACCTAAACACTTGAGCCTTGGACAATGATCCTTCCCGTAGGCTTCTTGTAACATGGCAAACGTCTCAATAGCTGATTTGTTTAGTTTCACACAAAACTTTATGGCGTATCGCTGCTCGACACAAAGGTCATGGTTTTGATAATCTGGAGAACTTGCAGATAAACATAACGCGCGTTCTGAACAGCATTCCAGTTGAAGACTTCCAGGCGGGCGTCAATGGGTGGCAGAGTCGTTGGCAACGGTGTATTAATGCAGGAGGAGGCTATTTTGAAGACTATTAAGTGTCTGTGAAATTATTTCAAATAAACGAATTTTATGGAATCAGTCTCATTACTTTCTGGACAGACCCTGTATGTGGTATTTGCAGTTGATTAATTACCGGTGGTCATTAACCAACTCCTTTAAATTTGTTCAGTAAAAATCATAAAACTCTGAGCATGGGAGCTTACATACGGTTTTGCTTACAAACGGTAATTTTCATTCGGTTGCTTACATACCCAATTTTAGGCGTGCTTGTTCACTTCATTTTGTTTGGAGATATAAAAAAAGAAAGACAAAAGTTGATATATGATTTAATAATATAAAATAACAATGTCATTTTGAATGAGGAATTTGAATGATTATAGAGACAAATATATATATATATATATATATATATATATATATATATATATATATACTAAAGGCTCCGCCCCTAGGCTCGTTACGCTCGCTCCTCTGTTAGGGTCAAGGTCAAGGTATATTGAGTTTGTTGGAATGCGATGGTCTTACGACTTTACCTCCAGTAGCAAGATATGTACATCAGAAAATATGTGCTCAGCAGTAAAATAAAAATTAAGCCCTCTTCAGAAAAGTAAAATAAAAAATATAATAAGAATTAAAAGAATAAAATTCAAATATTTAGTAAAAATGAGCGTCCACCGGGATCGAACGGGGGACTATCGCATACGAGCAGCGCGTTTAAGCACAGCGCCAATCATGGCACAGCAAGTTGAAGGGATAAATTGCTAATAGCGAGATACATAGGGGTGATTCTCGGGCAATGCAACAGCTTCCATCCATTTACTGTTGAAGGGGAATCACTGTTTCAGCTTTAAAATTCAATTAAAAATTGAAAATTTAAGATATAGACTTGAAATGAGGTTTATATGAATAAGAAAGCTTTCGGCTTCCAGATGATGCAAATATTTTCTTTGTAAGATAAAAACTCGAAGAGCATCGATATTACATCCGCATATGTGACGATATTTCTCGAAAAAGTGGGTTTAATATTTTGATGAACATATTAGTCTGTTTTAAATTATTTTTAAACAAATGAGGTCTTGTTTGAAGGAAAAATGTCTGTAGTCTTTGATTGTAAAAGATCAAAATCCTACGATTAATTTTTGGCGAGTTATCGTAATCTGAACATGAAAAAGTCAATATTTTTCCACAACACATAAAAAAAAACTTAAAGTCCGACTAAGATGAGACATGTCTTACTTTCTTCCCCGCATTTTTATGCATCTATTGGTATTGGTCTCGACCCCATACCCCGAGCGGTTTCGGAGGAGATAGCGTAACAAGCTTTTGACAGCGGCGGCGGCGCCAGTTACTTTTTTTTAGAATAGAGAGATATATATCTTGCAAGAGGATCGAAGAACAAAGAAGTATGTTCCGTCATTACTTTTGGCTCTAGTGAGAAGAATGATACAAATTATCTTTTGTGATTTCCTTCATACTGCTAGACTTTGCTCATTTTACGGAAATATAGAAATCGATTTCATAAAGCTGTATAATATAGCACATTTATTCTAATCATGTCTTATATTTATATATATATATATATATATATATATACAGTCGAATCCAGTTAATTGGACCACCGGTTAAGTGGACCAGCCGCTTATTCGGACCGAATCCTGAAGAACTGAAACAAATCCTATTGCATAAGCTTAATATTATTCTCCAGCCGGTTATTAGAACCAAAATGATCACGTTCCGTATGTGGTCCGATTAACCGGAATCGACTGTATATATATATGTGTATATATCGTCGGTGTTCTGTAAAAAGGTCGAATATGTATGTATATTTCTATGGTTTTTCACCCTTTTTACAGAACACAGACGATATATATATATATATATATATATATATATATATATATGTGTGTGTGTGTGTGTGTATGTATGTATTAGGTTAATAGCAACTGTTTCCTTTTCATAATTTTTCAGCCTTTTGGGGAGCAAACTCTGGTCATGATAAGAAACCTGCTGCGGTTCCAGAAATCAGTGATGTCAATGAAGAGCTAAACGTTCCAGTGAAAGTAATTTACAACGTAAGTAAAGATTACAGAAAGTCCTAGAGAAAACATGCTTAATTTATTTCATTTGAAACTATATTTTCTTTTACTAATTTACGCATAGAATTGCTTCAGAGACATTTATTTATGCAAATAGCTTAAAAAGAAATTTTTCATGCAATATTGGGTATCTGTTGATTAATTGTTTCCTTGTTGATATAGACCAGTGGTTCGTAATCTGTTTCACGGGGAACCACTTGTGGAAAAAAAAATCATGGTGGACCATCTTCCAACCTACAGGCAAACATGGGTTTAATTTTTGTATAAACAAAGTATTTGTGATACACAACTTGAAATAAATGTACCACTTGTAGAAAAAAAAATCCTGGTGGACCATCTTCCAACCTACAGGTAAACATGGGTTAAATTTTCTGTATAAACAAAGTATTTGTAATACACAACTTGAAAAAAATGTTACAAATAAATTTAAATGTTTTTTTTTCTCTCTCTAAAAGTTACAAGTAACAACAACAAATATAATGTAAAAGTAAACCTAAACTTAATAGCAAACATAAAAGCTTATGAAAACTTAAAACTATAGGAGATTTTTGACCTTACATTTGGTTTTAGTTGCAAAATTGCTCCGACATAGAAAATATTACAGGGGATTAAATAGAACAGGGATTTTTTTTGTATTCGAATCGTCGGAAAGCGGAAGAAATACAAGACTTTTTTGGAATTTGAACAAAACATTCCTAACAAAAATTTTTTTGTTCCCAATTTTATAAAACTGTTAAAATTTGCGATAGTTTCTAATCACTGAAACCAAATTTTTTTTAAATCACTGCTGACTTCACGGACCACTTCGTTAGCAGTTGATTAGTTGCACTTAAAGAAGAACATTAAATATTTTTGTTAATGGATTCTTTTACAGTCCACTAAGATATAAAATTATATTAAAAAATAACTGACCAAATAGAATATATTATAATTATAATAGGAAAGCTAAAAATGAAAAATATTTGACATCGAACATCAGTTGGCGAAAGTCTACAACGTCAAACATCAGATGGCGAACAGAAAGGAGTGTCTCGCCAACCGTGCAAAACCACTGCGACAAGCAAGAAAGGATCACGTGAATGGCTCTGAAACAATAACTCCGCCATTTAGAAATGGGTAAATCCTGCGCTTCCGCAGTGTACTTCTCATTCATTCATTCATTCATCAATAGCTCGACAGTTGGACCGTGGCTTTCTCAAGAAGACGGAACCAGTCCTTCCTTCTGTGCGCCACAGCTTTCCAGTCTCTGACATTGATTGAGACAAAGTCACTTTGGAGGCAGTCCTCCCACCTCAGTCTGGGTCTGCCTCTTCTTCTGACTCCTATTCCCTTCGCCTGAAAGATTCTTTTCATCGTTCGGTCATCATTCATTCTTAAAATGTGTCCGGCCCATTTCATGCGTTGGATTTTATGATACTTCAGTTCAGAATGTCCGGTTCTCTGAATAGCCCATAAAGTTCAGAGTTAGTTCTCCTTCTCCAAACTCCGTTATCACAAAAGCCACCAAAGACGGATCGGAGAATCTTCCTCTCAAAAATTGCGAGGGTTCTGTCATCAGCCTGGGACAAGGTCCACGTTTCAGATGCATACGTGAGAACTGTCCTGATTGAACTTTAGTGTACTTCTCATGCCATACGAAATTTCACTTCCAGCGCTTGATGGTTCCATGCACAGTTTTTCCTTATAGTACTTTCTTTTTCTTTTTAAGGGTAAAGGCAGTGATGACAAACGGAAACCTGGCTCAAGCGTCCACATTTCTGTGCCGTTAATTGTAGATAACGGCTCTCCCCAACCTCACTTCGCAGTAGCTTCCAAGTATGACTCCCAGCCATCAGATAATGGCCTTAAAAAATCATCAGATGGAATCAGCAGTTCTTACAATCTCGACGTTACCATGGCTCTCAACAGTAATGTTGCTGTCAATGAAGATTCTCAATATGACGGACTCGGAATTCCTCCCTGGCAATACGTCGCCGCTTCTTTGATTTGTATAGGGCTTTTGGTGTTTTTTCGTGAATTACTATTTTACTTGGTGAGGTTTATTTAAATATTTTTGAAGTTCATAGGCTATATATTTCTCTTATTAACACTAAGACTTTAAGAGATTTGAGTTTCTCCCTTTTTCAAGTTCGCCAATGTTACACAAATAAGTTATTTAAACAAGTTACATAAAAATTTATTAATTTAATCAATAACACCTTGGTACGTATTTAAAATCTCGAACCCATGTTTTTTTTTATAGTTTTTTAACACTAGGTGCTATTGTTATCACTGATAGATATTCTCAAACTATTCCAGCTTCTCCAGAATTTCTAATAAAACTAATATGGCAACGCACTAACGGCATTTACCGGGTGTCCCAAAAATGACCGACGCTTTGAAAATCAATTAAAGAGAAACGGATGGTGATAGAAATGTACGGTTTGCTGCCTACTTAGGTAACCAGGGAATTTATTCTCACCAATTTTAAAAATTAGTTACAAAGTTCGTCAACAGATGGCGCTGTTGACTGGGAAAAACTATAAAACAATGTTTTCAAAGCAAGAAGCATACGCAAAGTGGCATGGATTGGCCTCCCTAAACGCCAGATTTGACGCCATGCGATTTTTCTTTGGGGGTACTTGAAAGACCAGGTGTATCATCACAATCCACAAACAGTAGATGAACTGGAACGATACATCTCTGCTGCTTGTCAGAACATTCAAACTGAAATGTTTGCACGGGCGTCTGCGAATTTTGACCTCAGACTGCGCCACGTTGTTGCTACAAACGGTGGTTATTTTGAAAACATTGTTTTATAGTTTTTCCTAGTCAGCAGCGCCATCTGTTGACGAACTTTGTAACAAATTTTGAAAATTGGTGAGAATAAATTCCCTGGTTACCTATGCAGAATGCGGCAAACCGTACATTTCTATCACCTTCCGTTTTTCTTTAATTGATTTTTCAAATCGTCGGTCATTTTTGGGACACCCGGTAACAGCGGAATGAAAATTACTGAATTTAATCAGCAACACCTTAGTGCGTATTTGAAATCTAGAGCAGGTTTTTTTAAACTGTTTTTAAGCAATACGGTGCTATTCTGCCTTTTTAGAATTCACCGAAATTTTCAATAAAAAAAGTTTTATAGCAATGTTTTTGCGATATTTAACAGATAAAAAAAGTTAAGAATTTAATCAGGGACATTTTGGTCCTTTTTTTCATGAACCGAGGTTTCTTTTTTGTATACATATATACAATAAAACCTAGTTTAGCCGGACTAAATGGGACCATAGGCAATCCGGATACTCGAAAATCCAGATAATCCGGGTAATATGCGTAATAAGCAAAACAATATCCTTAACTAAGCAGACTTACCGTTCATTACGATAAAAAGCTATTGTTACGTCATATAACACTTTAGTGCCATGAAATGCATCCGCGTGCCCTCTAGCGGCAGCATGAAAAAAAAACAGTAGTACGAAAGCACCGTTTGGCAACGGTCGACAGCTACTCTGCATCCCGTTAGCGGAGAAATAAAAATAATCACAAGATAAAAAGAACTTTTTATATACTATGTTTTTACATTTTCTGTTGAATCATTTAAACTTGACAATTCTATGTATTAATAAATACTTTTTAAAAATTTTTTTGATGAATTATCCCATCAACTTGAAATAAAATGAAGTTAATTGGAAGTTAACTTGCGTTTAACTTTTCGTTCCCGTCCCGGCCGATAGATGGTTGCACCAGTCTACAAAACAAAATTAACTGAAAATAACTTAAAATTAATTTAATTCTCCTTAAAGGTGGCTAAAAGTATTGAAAAAATGCATTGTCATCGTGTTCTGAGCTATTCTAAAACTTTCAAATGTCTAGCTATTTGGGAAGTTAGTTAAAAATCGATTGCAAGATTTGTAGGGGACAAACACACACACAAACAAACAAGAAAGCAAGTTAATAAAAACATGGTAATAAAGTTTATTTTTCAGCAAAAAAGCTGTTGGTCCGTCAGCTTATTTAAGCACGAATCTAAAGTCTTAGCAGCTATGTTTTGTAACAAAATTACATAGTATTGTTTACAAGACATTAAAAAATTTAAAAATAACCTTTCACGTCATTTCTTAACAAAGAATTGATAAGTCTAGTAAAGCTTTCTTGAACTCAACAAAAAGCATTTTATTACCATAATTTATTGTACAATCCATGCAGGAACTGTACATTGAATCAAATTAAAAAGCGAATATTTGGCATACTTGCAGTTACGTTCTTGCCACAGTTAAAAATTATTATCTAACTAGATAGTACCCGTCAAAACTAGGCGGTAAATAATTGAACAGTTCCAATAAAAAAAAGTAAATATAATATCTTAATACTAAGTTAGAGTTAATTGTCTACTCTTTTTTTAGTAGTACTTGCTGAATTCTTACTCCATTTTATGAGTGAAGAAATTTTCCCAACAATTTTTTATTTGATATGATTAAGTGTAGATATCTGAATTGTGCACATATAGAGAGTGATGTAATTCACACTGTATTTTAGTACTTGCTGAATTTTTACTCCTTTTTTAGTGAAAAAATTTGTCTCTAACAATTTCTTATTTGATGTAATGATAAAGTGTAGAAAAATATTACATACAGAGAGGAATGTAATTTTTAAAATCTTTGTTGTTGGGTTTCTCAGTCTTATCTTTAACTCTGTTCTGAAGTGATGGAAATTCATATTTTCTTAATCACGATGTTTTAGAATCAGCCTTATAGAGAATTTTGCAATGATTATAAATTTTTTGGCTGAGATCGCACTACCACTTAACAACGTATATTTATGATGACAGGTAATAGTAACATTCCTTAGTCATAACCGGATAAACGAGGTTTAACTGTATTTTAAGTTTTTCCCATCTCATACTCTTTTTCTCTCTCTCAAAAAAGAAAAGAAAAAGTTCTAGAGTCCATTCTTTTGATTCTGTCACTGTAGTATCTCCTATTTCTGAAATACTCCACTTTGTATATCAAGAAGTTTGAGGAATATCATAGTAAAATATTAATAATTGCATTATAATATCTTAATAGTAAGTAAGAGTTAATTGTCTACTCTTTTCTTTAGTAGTACTTGCTGAATTCTTACTCCATTTTATGAGTGAAGAAATTTTCCCAACAATTTTTTATTTGATATGATTAGGTGTAGATATCTGAATTGTGCACATATAGAGAGTGATGTAATCCACACTATATTTTAGTACTTGCTGAATTTTTACTCCTTTTTTAGTGAAAAAATTTGTCTCTAACAATTTCTTATTTGATGTAATGATAAAGTGTAGAAAAATATTACATCTCAGTCTTATCTTTCTCAGTCTTTCTTTCTTATCTTCAACTCTGTTCTGAAGTAATGGAAATTCATATTTTCTTAATCACGATGTTTTAGAGTCAGCCTTATAGAGAATTTTGCAATGATTATAAATTTTTTGGCTGAAATTACTACCACTTAACAACGTATATTTACGATGACAGGTAATAGTAACATTCCTTACATATGTCCTTTCAGCTGAGATGTTTTGCAAAAGAAAATATAAAACTAAAAGCGACCATGCTGGTCGCGCAGCGGCTAGTGAAAGAATATTTTATGTTGATAACAATTTTAAACGGTGGCGAGCTGTTTGAAACTGTCATAACCGTTTATTACAGACGTCTAAAAATCGAAATAAAGTTGATTTGTGTCGATATTACGTTGTTTAAAACAAAATTATTTGGGTTTATATAGCAAATAATCTTTTTGAACTTTACTTTTAACTTGTTAAGCCTAACTCATAAAACAAAATGGATGCCATAGGCTGATATATTTATGAAGCGGTCGCTCCGGAAGCGTTACATGACATATACATACACAGAACACGGCAACTATTAGGGGAATGTGAGCATTAAATAAAAATGACTACAAATCTGATCCGGATTATCCGGAGATCCGAATCAACGAAGACCGGATAAACGAGGTTTAACTGTATTTTAAGTTTTTCCCATCTCATACTCTTTTTCTCTCTCTCAAAAAAGAAAAGAAAAGTAACATAGAGGGTCAAATATACGTTGTTGCAAGGATCTGAAAAGTAACGCATAGTTGTGAATAATTCCCAAATGAAATTTTAAGTTGGACCAATGAAAAATCAAATTAAAAATCGTCTACAGAAAAATACAGGAATAAATGAATAATTAATTAACTAATGAAAACTTTTTTAATTTACTTATTTTTTACGTTTCTAAACTTTTTGGGCTATTTACTCGAACGCCGATGAATCTTAGTTCGAAATCAATAACTAGAGTTTAAATTAATATTATATGTTTCGTTAATAAGATATATATATATATATATATATATATATATATATATATATATATATATATATATATATATATATTCTTTCAGAAGTTTCGAGCTCTTTTTAACAAAATAGAAGGATTAGAGAGGAAAATTATCCATCCCGCAACGGTAAGTTCTTATTTCTCTTTTGTCTTATTAGAAATAAGCTTATTTTTAAGAGGTTTCCAGTTAGAAGAAGGGGTTTTATAGTTAATTAACAATGTGAATTCATAGACCTACTGAAGCTGTGTATGGTTTAATTTTACGATATCTTTATTTCTCTTATGCAATTACAACATCCTTTTATTTTATGAGTTTACACTTTCTTATTAAAAGATATTATAACATTAACATGACAAGCTATATAACCTTTTTTTTCTTTCTTTCAGAAATCTCCAATACGTATTGACAAATCTGAGGAAACGGAGAAGAAGCCTGTGGCAATGGTAAGTTTTAAAGGATTAAATTATTATCAATATTATAATTCAGCTTCTCTGAAAAAATAATGAGGCAAACTAGAAATTGAAGGGAGCACACCGACAAAAGTTCAGATTTCCCGACAAAAAGTTCAGATACAAACATCTAAATAGCTTTTTTAATTTTTATTACTTGATGTAATCACCGTCTTGTGCGTCTCTCTCTCTCTTTCCATATATATATATATATATATATATATATATATATATATATATATATATATATATATATGTATATATATATATATATATATATATATATGTATATATATGTATATATATATATATATGTATATATATATATATATATATGTATATATATATATATATGTATATATATATATATATGTATATATATATATATATATATATATATATATGTATATATATATATATGTATATATATGTATATATATATATATATGTATATGTATATATATATATGTATATATATATATATATATATATATATGTATATATATATATATATATATATATATATATATATGTATATATATATATATATATATATATATATATATATATATATATATATATATATATATATATATACTGAAAAAGACTAACTACGTCTTTCCTCTTCTTTTATACTCGTAAACCTGCGTTTACTTTCACCAACAGAGTTGTGATACAGAGATAAGACCAACAAAATTAGGAGAATGAATTGCTAGAAAGATGTAGGTCCTTCACACATGGGGATAATACGTTAGAATAAATCTGAGCATCATCTAAGGTTCAAGGGGGGGGGGGCAAGAATTTAATGTAGAAGTGTTAGATCATGCAGTTACTTATTGGAGGTTAGTGTGATGTATTTAACGGATTTAGGATATTTAGAAATTAAATCGAAAACATCTGACATTATAGATTAGCTAACTAACACGCACACACACACACACACACACATATATATATATATATATATATATATATATATATATATATATATATATATATATACATATATATAACAGTTCCGTAACTGACTCATTCATTCGTTCACTGACTGACTGACATACAACGCACAGACCAAACCGCTGTACCTAAAGGGCTGAAATTTTGCATGGCGACTCTTCTAATAGTGTAGGGGTGCACTAAGAAATATTTTTAAAAAATTCTTCTTAAATTTTTTTAAATTAAATTTTTAAGCCACTTTTTAAACTTTTTTTACGTTTGCATTTAAAATAATACATTGAGGGTTATAAAATTTATATCACGAGAAAGATCATAAAAATTCCTTCAAAATGAAATTTTTTTCGAATTTTTACCTCCATTTCCTGATTTTTGGTGAATTTTTAAAGATTAATTTTTAGAATTTAATTTATTAAATGCTGATCACGTGATTTCTTTTTCTGGTACTTTAAATAAATTTATCGTCACGTGCAAAAAAAATAGACAAAAAAATATTTTTTTCTTGCTAATGCGGCAGACGATTGGACTTTATTTTGTCTATAAAAATATCCCTTACGATTTTTTTATAAATATGTTTTTTGTTACATCAATTGTATACATTGATCGTCGTATTTATTATAAATATATATATATTTATTTTTTTTGGAATTAATTGCATACATTGACCGTTGTATTTAATTTCAATGTACTCCGTAGCGAAGCGCGGGTTTTCAGCTAGTATATATATACTAGCTGTACCCGTCCCGGCGTTGCTCGGGTAATGTAATTACCAATTTTTTAGTAGCCTTAACCCTTTGTTAATGGGCGTCGCTGTCATCCTTTTCCTCACCACGATACATTATTTTACCCATATAAATTTAATCCGTTCTGGCACATTTTGGCAAAATTTTTGACATAGGATTACTTAAAACTTTCCACAACAGTCAGCGAGACGAAAAACGTATTAAGATGTTTATTGTGCTGAAATTCTTTGAAATCTTCATAGATTTTTTCCACAAACACACCACAAATTACAGTTGGTTCTCCGTTTAACGACGCTCTACTTAACGACGATCTGTATTTAAAGACGATATTTCCCGGTCCCGGTCCCTCCGACGTAAAAAAATTCTATTTTAAGACGATTTTGTTTCTATTTAACGACGATTTTTTCTTAGATGATAAACTTTTTCTTCAACATTTTATATACTGGAGGGTTACTTTCTGTGGGGGAGTTTGGTTTCAAAAACAGACCCGGAATTTTCTTTATGTTTGTAGACTTGTTGCAGTGGAAAAAACAGGGGGAGGGGGGGATTACTGTTTCTCGGAAGATCGAACATTCTTCCCTGGTGGATCGAATTTCGCAGTGCGGGTGTGGAATCACTCTATTGTACCTACCATGTTGTCATGTGATTTACGAACTGTCCAAAGCACCCTTCTCTCACTCCTTCTGGGAAGCACGTGTTCATGTTTAGAGAATTGAGGCAGTGAAAGGCAAAGTGGTGTAAATCACATTTTCAACTTTTTTTATTTGAGGGCAAATATGTAGTCTCCATGTTCAATTTATACTAGAATTGCAAACAATTATTGTTTGCAATATTATAGTAATTATTATGAATAATAATTTGTTCAATTTATAGTGGAATTTTTGTAGTTTTTGCAGTAAAACGCTTTTGACTTACACCACTTTACTTACTGACTTACAACACTTTGCTTTTCACCGCCTCAATTCATGGTTGGGTGTAGGAGCTCATTCCAGTACGAATACGAGGTGAGCAGAGCAAAATGGCATCAAAGCGAAAGCATCTTACGCTACACGAAAAAGGGAAAATTATTGAAAACTGAGAAGAAAGTGTTGGAATAACAAAAGTCCAATTCGCAAGACAATTTCAGCTACCCGAGTCTACTCTCAAAGGCATTTAAGCAAGCAAAGAGAAAATTCTTGAAGAAGCACAAAAATTTGGTTTGAGATCCAAATCCAAACGGCAGAAAATTCAATGTGGCCGATCAGAAGAGTTTGAGAAGGCAGTCCTGCAATGGTTTCATCAAGCAAGAGCATCTAACATTCCAATTTCCGAAGTGATATTTAAAGAAAATGCTATTATTCTGGCAGAAAAATTTGGAATGCAAAATTTTCAGGCTTCGGCTGGTTGGCTAACAAAGTTCAAAGAAAGATACGGGCTTGTATTTAAAAGCATATCTGGCGAAAGTGGCTCCGTAGATGAAAAAATAGTGGATGAATGGAAAATAGTGCTGAAGGGGAAATTAGATGGATATGATGAGAAGAACATATTCAATGCAGATGAGACGGGCCTATTCTACAATATGGTGCCTAATAAAACCTTAACGTATATGGGCGAAAAGTGTTTTGGTGGAAAACACAGTAAGGAACGATTGACTGTTTTACTGTGCAGTAATTCGGATGGATCTGAGAAATTTCCACCACTAGTTATAGGCAAATCAAAGCAACCAAGGTGTTTTGAGAATATCACCAGGAAACCTTGTGAGTACCGCAATAACAATAAAGCGTGGATGACATCACAAATTTTTATTGACTGGATTAGAAAATTTGATGCAAAAATGCATCGAGAAAAGTGAAAAGTTTTACTTTTAATCGACCGATGCACTGCACATACTCCAAATATCCCTGGACTTACAAATTTGACTATCCATTTCTTACCAGCTAATTGCACTAGATAGTTGTAGCCATTAGACCTGGGTATCATTCGCAGCGTGAAAGCATACTACAGAAAGTCTTTAATTAGGAAATTAATAAACAATTCGACTGACAGTATAAAAATTAGAAAATTTACAATCTTGGAAGCAATGCACATGATAACATCAGCATGGAAAGAAGTTTCTTCATCCACAATAAAAAACTGCTTTCGAGTTGCTGGAATTCACAAATACCTTGTAATGGAACTACAAAGTACGGATGTAGAAATCAATGAAGATGACATTACCCCTGAAGAATGGAGAAGTCTTGTTGAAGATGAGGATGTTTCAATTCAAGATTTCTACAATTGTGATAAATATGTTTTAACAACAGATTTCAGAAATGTAGAACAAATTTATTAAGATATTGTAAACGAAAACACAGTGTCAGACGAAGAAGGTGAAGTTGAAGACACGGAAAACGAGACACTGCCACCGTCTTACACAGATGCAATTTCTGCTCTAGATGTTCTCCGACGCTATATTACATCGAAAATGGAAGGTGACTCATTTAACATTTTAGAAAATCTGGAAAAGAGAATAACGAAAACAAGGCGAATGAAGCAATCAACACTTTTTGAATTTTTTAAAACGTAATTTATTGTATTGTTTGTACTCTTTTTTTTCAATGTAATTTAAAATAACTTTTTGTGAATAAAATAATGATGATAATAAAAATGACATTTTTAAACACGCCAATATATTAAGAAATATATTGACAGTCCTAAACCTGTAAAGTGTGAAGGGAAATGTTATTTTTTCACAAATTCTGTTTAAGGACGATCTCTACTTAAGGACGATTTTTCACGGTCCCTTGAAAGTCGTTAAACAGAGAACCAACTGTATATGATATTAACTAAGTGTTGGCCAAAAAAATTACGGCATTACTAAATGCGATTTTTTAATCGATTATCACTGCAATAGTAATCGATTTCCTTTAACCACCCAATCCCTCATAGAAAACAAACGCCCCAACACCTCACGTGCTTGACGTCGAAAAAGACACGCCTATTTTCCCCCGCTTTACCTTCGTCCGGAAATGAAGAACGAAATCTCCAAAATGAGATTTCTCGCAAGAGTTTCCGAATCATAAAATAAATTATTAAAAAATAACTACAATTTGTAAATTAATTTTGGTTCTGGCTTTCGAAACTGTGATGTCTGGGGTCTCTGAGATAAAAATTTCGTAAAAATGTAACAACATTTACGTATCGATTCGACAATTTGGAAAAAAGGATCGCGGCCAAAATCGCGTTTTTTTCCGAAAAACGGGTGCGTACAGGCGATCGAAAAAAAATCACAATTAACCGATAAATTAAGACAGACAATTTTAATTGCGATTTCCGTATAGTGTCATCTTTCCCGTATAGGCTCGTCCGAAAAAAAAAAATTCTTGGACGGATACGTTAGGATTTACGGAGCTTTTACTCGTCCGAGAGCTCCAAATCGCGACTAAATATTTAATTACGGAAAATATAATTAAAAAATCGAAAAAAGGGCTTCGAGGTGCATAATGAGACCTCGGGGGGCATCTTCGTGTCGAATCTCAAGACTGTCCGACCTGCCGTCTTTGCGCCGTGCCGCGAGCAGACAAAAACTCGGTCACACACACACAGACTTTGCCTTTTATATATAAAGATACAGTGCCGTAACTAGGCAGGGGCAACAGGGACACCCGCCCAGGGCTCACTTGGAAGGTGGGCCCAAAATGTTTTATTTGTTTTATTATTTTTTCAAACCTAATTTATTAAGGGGCCCAAATGCAGATTCTTGCGCAGGGTACAGGAATGGCTAGCTACGGCACTGTATATAATAT
Source organism: Dolomedes plantarius (assembly GCA_907164885.2). NCBI lineage: Eukaryota > Metazoa > Arthropoda > Arachnida > Araneae > Dolomedidae > Dolomedes > Dolomedes plantarius. Next base: position 32,764,170 of record OU015500.1, read on the forward strand.
ATATATATATATATATATATATATATATATATATATATATATATATATATATATTTATATTTATATTTATATATATATATAATGCAACTTAGGGAGGGGGGTAGAAGCCCATAGAAGCAAAAGAGTTATTAAAATTTATTTTAAATTTAAAAAAAAGGTATTTAAAAGGTTATTTTAATCCCCCCCTCCGAAGAAATATAATACCCTGCCGCGAAATCGTGGCCCTCCCCCACTCTCTTTACGAGGAATCTCGGTTGCTAAAAAACACATCATGCACAAAAAGCAGTAAAATCAGAAGAAAACCTGTAACAAAAATATCTATTGCTCTTGTGCTGTACGTCATAGTAGCATGAACGATATTTTATAATAACACTCAGTGTAATTTTTAAATACTAAACATCCATTCTTTACACCATATTACCTATTTATATTCATATATATATATATATATATATATATATATATATATATATATATATATATATATATATATATATATAAAAGACATAGATGATAGAGAAAACCAGTAATAGCTCTAAAGCTACTTGCAGCCAGGAACAAATAACATAAAAAGAAAAGTATGAAAGAGGTTTTAGACAGCATTTCTTTGATGTATTTGGATTTAGTAGTATTCCTCCAAATGTCTTCCTTTGATCCAGACTTAGTTTCAACAGAGAAGACCATTCTTATAGATTCATCGTACTCATAATAATCGAAAAAAACACACATCTATGTTCAGATATTTAAACATAAAAACGTACTTTCCACACGTGATACGTGTACGGCCACACGTGATACTGAGCGAAGTTAAGACAGCGGAAAAAGAGAAAAGACGAGTTAACCAAGCCTTCTTAATGTATTAAAAATAACAGATTTGCCTACTCGGTAGACCGAATGTTATAACCTCCAAAAGGTCAGCGGCTAATAACTACTGGCCGTATTAAAGGAAGGAGTGATTGATATATTATCTGAAGAATTGAAAGAGTGCAGCACGGTTCTCCTTTCAACTGGTATATGCGAGTGATCATAACTCAGTTATAGTTGGATAAGTATAGGGTGATATCTTTAAATATATGTTGGGTATTTTGAAAGTATAACACAAAATTTTAGTTAAGTACACAGTAATAAGAATCTTATGAAAAATTTTAAGCACCTTGCCAAATTTTATTAGACCCATAACGTTTGACATAGCAAACACACTTTAAACTTCTTTTTCTTTGCAGCGCTTATGCTTAAAAAATATGTATTCAAACAAGAATTTTGATTATTCATAACACAAATATAAATGTACAATATAAATGTTTCAATATTATTTTTATTTAACTTTTTTGTGTTATTCATGCTTCAATCTCCTTTATCATACATACATTTGATTTTCACTTACAAGACACCGTATATAATTTTTAGGAAAAGGAAAAGCCGATATTGCCCAAGTGGACTGTAAATAAAGTTTTCTACTATCTGAAACAGGTATGTATACAAAATTTTCTATATCTATATGCAGACAATTTGCAAAGGTAAATTTGCAAACTTTGTCATCCTACATCTTAACATATCCTCTTAATCCAGAAAAATAAAAGAATATGTGCACATGCTTGTGACCTTTAAGTTGACGAAATTAATTTGAAACTATTTCTTGAGGGTGACACATATTCGCAGTTACCTGAAATAAATACCTTAAATTTAATGATATAATTTTTCTTCATTTGAAAGGTACAAAAATCGTAATCAAATGTACAAATACCTTTAATAACAATGAAAATAAAAGTAACATCTCCCAATTTTGTAACTTTACATTAAATTATTGCAAATATTTTTTTCCCTTTTCTCTCCTTGACTTGGACTATCTTGGCACAGTCAGTGCAGCTGTCATTTAGGGTGATATATATATATATATATATATATATACACTGCTCAAAACAATTAGGGGAGCACATGGTTTTAACGAAATTACGCAAATACTTACACCGATAAGTAACATAAAATAAATCATCCATAATTTAAAGCCTAGCAGGAAACAGAAGAAGAAAACTTCATATGCAAATCAAAGTTCATGACGTCAAAAACCAGAAAAAGAACATAAGGGCGGAAATCGGGATGTTGCAGAAACGTCTGTTTCACTGCCTTAACTGTGAATTTCGATTGCTCAGTTATTCTTTTTGAGAAAAGGTGACTTGAAAATGTCTCAACAACGTGATTTACCGGAATCCATGGCATGGCGTATTATAGGCAGACTTGAATCCGGGCAAACACAACGTAGTGTCACGGACGCTGTTGGAGTCGCCAGAAGTGTCATTGCAAGGCTGTGGAATCGATTCTAAGAAACAGGGAATGTTAGATGTCGACCAGGGCAAGGTCGGCCATGCGCCACTACAGCAACTGATGACGGGTACATACTGTAAACAGCTCTTCGAAACAGAGCAGACAATGCTACTCAGCTGCAAAGACAGTTGCTCTTAGCAACAGGACGAAGGGTGTCCAGCCAAACAGTACGTAATAGGCTTCATCAGGGAGGTCTCTATGCACGTAGGCCAATGGTCTGCATTCCGTTGACCTCACGCCACCGTGCGGCCCGAAGAAGATGGGCTGCTGAACATCGAGATTGGGAGCAACATGATTGGAGCCAAGTTCTGTTTACAAACAAGTCCCGATTCAATCTGGAGTGTGACACCCGACGTGTTTTGGTATGGAGGGTAAGGGGCACTCGAAATAACCCCACATTCGTTCGTGAAAGCTCAAAATACAGACGAGCTGGTTTTATGGTATGGGGTGGAATCAGCATAGGTGGACGTACGGACCTGCATATCATTCGGAATGGTACTTTGACGGCCCGAAGTTATGCAGACGAGATACTGAGACCTCATATCATACCTTACGCTGCAGCCATTGGAGATTCCTTTGTTTTCCAGTATGATAATGCCAGACCGCATACAGCTCGTCTTGTGGAGAACATGCTTGAAGCTGAAATAATACAGCGTATGGAATGGCCAGTGTGCTCTCCTGACCTGAATCCAATCGAGCATGTTTGGGACATGCTCGGACGGAGCATTGCTGCGAGACCAAGGCCTCCTTTTACTCTCCGAGACTTGGAGATTGCACTTCTTGAGGAGTGGGACAGTATTCCCCAAAGTCTTATCGATAACATCATCGCATCCATGGAAGACAGGTGTGCAGCAGTCTTAACTGTTCGAGGAGACCACACGCGATATTAAAAATCTTGCATCATTTCTAAACAATACTTTTTTTTATCGTTTACATGTAGCCAAATTGTTGCCCTAAATCATCTTTTCATGTTTTTTCCGTATTTTCAAAGAATTAAAGCTTAATTACAAATTTTTTTAAGTCTTTTTCTCTGTATTGCGCATTGATACGTGAGTACTATCCATTTTATGCCAATACGTGGCTGTCTCGCACGGTTTTCTTAACTTCTTTGCTTGCTCCCCAATTTTTTTGAGCAGTGTACATATATATATATATATATATATATATATATATATACAGTTTTGAGGCCCAAAATCTGTGCCCGATCTCCAGTAGTGCATTTGGTTTGACAGCTTTGTCCTCATCTAAAGGTCAATCAAACGTGAGCTTTACTCAATGAAAAATACAATTATAACCGACTGAAAAGGAGAAAAATGTGAGACGAAAATAGCTGAGGTAAAGAAAGAAAAACGCAGTTGTTTAGATATACAGGGTGTCCATAATTAAACTTCCCTACTTTAAAGTTGTCTACAGTCGAAACTATTGTTCAGAGAGTTATGAAATTTTGTGTAGGACATATTGAAGGGATGGAAATTTGGAATTTGTTAGAGCGAATTAAAAAAAAATAGTTTAAAATTCCACCACAAGAGGGCGTTTTTGAGAACTTACACATTTACGACTGGTTCTTTACTTAAGATTTCACCATCTTTTTATCCATAGGTTAGGGATGGGATATTGATATCGATATTATCAAAATATCGATATTTTCCCTTCGATATCAGATAATATAATATCGATATTTGATTTCTGATAATATCGTAATATCGATATTATATTCCCGATACTATTGATTACATATTTTCAAAAGAATTTATTTGAAATAGTTATAATTTATAAAAATTTGGAGTTGAAAAATCTCAAAACGAAAGAGAAAAAATAAATGAGTGATACAAATAATTTCTAATATATACAAAAGTTATTTTTAGTACAAGAAATCAAAAAATGTGTGAAAAAAATCAAAACTTGATTAATATATAAAAAGAATTCTAGAAAGAACAAAAAATGAATAAACGTTTTACATTTTGCACTTTTCACATCAATACGAGAGAAATTACTCCACCATTTCGATTTTGGAGGCATTTTTGAACTTATTTTATTAATTATTGAAAAACAAACTGAAATTTATGGAAAACACACTAAAACAAAACTTCAGAACTTTACTACATTGAAAAGAATAGAAGAAAGAATACTAACAATAGAATTGAAGAAACTGGTTATGTCCAATATCTCCTTCCAATTTGTTTACATACACTCAGTATTGTCATTGTTTCACCCAAACTCGGGTTTCTTTCTTTCTCTAGATAGAAACTTTAAATTTGATAAAATATTGTTCATTGAAATGTTATTTGATTATTAAAAAAAAAACGATAATTTTTTTTAATCGCACTATTACCATGTAGTATATATTATTTTACCATACAATCATTCCTCATAATACGATTGACTGGATATTCAAAGGAAAATGTGTTATCGATATTGTGAAATATTGTTTATACACTGCTGGCCACCCAAATTGCAACACCAAGAAAGACAAGAGATATCACAACAAAATTTATTTTGTAGATCACATGTTGACCAAGTATCAAATGATTAAATTTATAGACATCTGTGAAGTGTGGTTCCTGCCAAAATCAGTAGCCAGAGTAGCCGCCATTGTTGAAGATCACCGCTGCCACACGCCTCGGCATTGATTCAAAGAGACTTTTAATGAGTTCTTGGGGTACAGCAGACCAAGCAGCTTCCACACGTTGCCAAAGTTGATCTGCTGTGGCAGCTGGGGATGGAATCTGGGTCAATCGTAGAGCAACCATGGACCACATGTTTTCTATCGGCGAAAGATCCGGGGAGCGAGGTGGCCAGGGAAGCAATTCAATCTGGCGATTGACGAAGAACCATTGGACAATGCGTGCCACGTGTGGTCGCGCATTATCCTGTTGAAATATGGCTGTGGGCAAGCCCTGAAGGTAAGGAAGGACAACTGGCTCCAACACCTCGGAGATGTAGCGCTGGCTGTTTAAAGTACCGGCAATGCGTACTAGAGTTGTGTGAGAGTGATATCCAATACCGCCCCATACCATAATACCCGGTGCAGGACCAGTGTGGCGGAGCATAACGCAGCTGTTCAGCATCCTCTCTTCACGGTGTCTCCAGACTCGAATGCGACCATCATGGTGTTGCAGACAGAAGCGTGACAAGTCAGTAAAGACAATTTCATTCCATTCTGCCTTCCACATCCTTCTGTCATCGCACCATTGGCGGCGGAGACGTCTGTGGTTCTGCGTCAAGGATAGACAAAGCAATGGACGTCTTGCGGACAGACCACTCTGGTGTAAACGGTGTCGAATGGTACGCGCAGACACTAGATGATGCGTTACAGACTGCATGTGCTGTGCTATGGTTCGTGATGTGACTGAGCGATCCGTCACTGCCATGCGCACAATTTGCCTGTCATCACGTGAAGTGGTGCGCTGAGGTGGATGCGATCGAACACGCCGGTCCGTCGTACCCTCCTGCATCCAACGATCACATATCCGCATTACAGTTGTTTGGTTTCGTCCAACACGACTACCGATTTCCCTGAAAGATAATCCACAATCTCGGTAGGCCACTTCCTTCCTCTGTCGAACTCGGATACTTGATCAAAAGAAGATCGCTGTTTTCGACGAGGCATAATTGATCGTTTTTTTGAAAAAACCACAAGAAAAACACAATTGCCGAACTTGAAATCGTCGAAATCTCCAAGCCTTAAATAGTGCTTTGAAGTGGCGCCACAGGCGCGCGTGATGTGCGTCTGCGCTGAAATTCTAATCATTTGCATATCTCACCTCCGCTAATGCATGTTGTAAATTTCATGTTATTTGCATGTTTCCTTCAGGGTGTTGCATTTACAGTGGCCAGCAGTGTATTTTGAAATAGCGTTTTTATTTTGAAATATCGTCAATATTTTGAAATATAGTGAATATTTTGAAATATCGATATTTTTTGTGCCGATATATTATTCATATCGATATTAATATCCGATATTATTATCGATACTCATATCGATATTTTACTTTCGATATCCCATCCCTACCATAGGTCACCCTAACACAATAACTCATTAAATTTTACAATCTTTAAAGTGATTGCAAAGTCGATCGGAAACTATTTCGATAACTAATTTTCGGACAAAAGATTTGAAGGAACGAAGAAGAAACAAATATGCAAATTAATTTTTGTCGATGTAGAGCAGAAGCTGTTATAAAACCTAGAAACATTCATGGAGATTTTGTTTTCAGCATGCTTGCTATGGCTAATCATAATGTCATCGTTACGATTACCAGATGGAGCTTTGTTAGTAAAATTGTTTTACCAAAACGATAATTCAGCACTAGTTGCTCTACGAAAATTTCGGAGTTTGAAGGGGATACGAAAAGGTCCATTGACTGTTAAAGGTCTTCGATTAATGGTGGCCAAATTTGAAGAAACTGGTTCTTTTAACATTCGTTCTGGAAGACGAAGGAAACCTGTTTCCGCAGAAGCTGTAGAGAAGGATGCTCTTCAGGTGGAAGAGGACAAAGCTTCCAAAGAACAGGCTAGTACCAGTGTCCGTCGTATGGCAGAAGCATTGGATCTGCCTCGTTCAACTGTCCAGAAGGTCATGCGGAATATCCTCCGGTATTATCCGTACAATCTTCAATTTGTGCAGAGGTTGCTTACACATGATTTCGAGATTCGACAGCGGTTCTCACTTCAGTTTCTTGCTCGCTTTGAGGCTGATGCAGAGAAACACACTTCCTCGGCCTTGGAAGTGTGTTTCTCTGGACAGACGAAGCACACTTTTATTTGGATGGTTCGGTGAATACTCACAACTGCCGAATTTGGGAACCAGAAAATCATCTTTTAATCTTAGATGTTCCGATGCATTCACCGATGCAGTAACCGTGTGGTGTGGATTTTCTGCATTTTTCATTCTCGGCCCGTATTTCTTCGAGGAATTAAGTCCTAGAGGTCCAGTAACATGCTTGGTCACTGGGGAGCGATATACATCCTTGTCACTGAATAAAATTGTTCCGGATCTGCAATCACGCCAGTGCCTTTCACGCACAATTTTTAGGCAAGATGGAGCTCCTCCACACATTAACATTTGTGCTAAGAACGTTCTCAAAAATCACTTTACAGAAGAACGTGTCATCAGTCATCAGCCACCACTTTCCAAATGTGTGGCGTCCCCGATTCTCAGACCTCAACCCATGTGACTTTTGGCTTCGGGGGCATGTGAAACATCTAGTCAGTCTTGATGAACCAAGAACTATACCTGATCTGAAAGACAGCATTTCACGGAACGAATTAAACTCGTAAGTCGAGGTACCAGTGTAGTTATGTTTAGACAGACCTCATAAAATAAACTGTGTAATCTCACGTAATATGTAACATTTATGTAATCACACGTTATTATGTAATCTATATATATAAAACGCGTAGGTATGCGGCACAAAAATCGACGATATTTCTACACTCCGAATGGCAACGGCTGCAACTACCGGATGTAAACTTAAGCGGCCGTACACAATTATAAGTGAAGATATTTTCCCAAAAATTTATTATTTGATATGATTGAGTGTAGGTATCTGAATTTTGAAAATAGTTTTTGCAGAGAGTGATGTAACCCACACTATATTTTAGTACTTGCTGAATTTTTACTCCATTTTATAAGTGATGAAATTTTCCCAACATTTTGTTATTTGATATGATTAAGTGTAGATACCTGAATTGGGAACAATAGTACATACAGAGAGTGATGTAATCGACACTATATTTTAGTACTTACTGAATTTTTACTCCATTTTTTAAGTAAAAGATTTCTTCCCCAACAATTTCTCATTTGATGTAATGATAAAGTGTAGATATCTTAATTTTGAAAAATAGTACATACAGAGAGGGATGTAATTTTTAAAATCATTGGTGTTGGGTTTCTTAGTCTTATCTTTAACTCTGTTCTGAAGTAATGGAAATTCACATTTTTTAATCACGATGTTTTAGAACAGGGGTTTCCAACTTACAAGTGTCCAAGGGCCGCAATCGGAAACACCTGTCTAGTGGCGGGCCGCAATTTAATCAGGACCATACCCAGGACTTTTTTTCTTGAGGGAGGGGGATTTGGAGGATTTGTGTATAGTATGTACTATGAAATTTTTAAAAATTCGAGGATGAACCTCCAACAACCACCTTGATTATAACTGGCCAACTTTCGTTCAATTACACGGACACACGCAAAAAAAGTCAAATAAGAAGTTGGTATTTAAATAAGAAGTGTGGGGGGGGGGGGTATGAAATAGAACATGAGTGGACACCCTACTTTTCATGGAATTCGAGGAAAATCAATCTTTTTTGTAAATGAACAGAATTTGAAAACAACGATTTTTACAAAAACATTTTTCGTTAACTAAGAATATCTAAATTGATTCTGCAAATTATTTTCCTAGAAGTCTTCGCGGGCCGCAAAAAAAGACACCGCGGGCCGCCAGTTGGAAACTCCTGTTTTAGAATCAGCTTTATAGTGAATTTAGCAATGATAATAAATTTTTTGGCTGATCTGCCATTACCCCTTAACAGCTTATATTTATGATGACAGGTAGTGGTAACATTCCTTAGATATGTTACTTTCAGTTGAGTTGTTTTGCAAAAGAAAATATAAAACTAAAAGCGACCATGCTGGTCGCGCAGCGGCTAGTTTAAGTTTATTTTAAGAATGATTTCGTTTAATCCGAAAAATTAGCTAATCCGAAAAGTGTCTGGTCCCAATCATTTCGAATTATCGGGACTCCACTGTATATATTCAACTACATTACATATCCTTTTCCGTTCCAGCTCGCAATAGACGTCGAAGATGGGGCGCAAGCCGATAAAAAACTAAATTGGCGAAATTACTTGACAGATGATTGTTTGAAAGAGGTGAGTTAGTTTTTCATTCCTTACAGTGACACCGCACTTTTATGCAGTGACTTCCAAGACAGTAGAAGTTATTTATGCTTTACTTGCGTGGAATTTGTAGAGGGTGCTAAAGAAATACGTATAGCTTCTCAAAATCTATGCCTAAAATACAAATTGGCAGATAGTTTATAACTTATGAAATGATTATATTTTTTCTTCAGACCTGGTAACACTGAGTGTGACCATCTAAAGTAGTCCTGCCCTATGTAGAAATATAATTACTGGTTACCAACTTGCCGTCAATATCTATTTTCGTTGTGTATTTTGAGAGGCTATGTGTATTTTCTAATTCCAGGTTATTGATTATATATATATATATATATATATATATATATATATATGTAGGAAGGAGTTAGTACTCCTTCCTTTAGAAGTGAATCATTAGACTTAATTATTTTGAACATTTAATTAAACTAGACGATGTTTACAAGACAGGACTAACACTTAGTATGAAATTAAAAAAATAAACACAGAAGCATCAAAAGAGCTAAACATCGGGAGCTTGCAGAACAACACATCCGCTTAAAGTCCTTCGTGCCGCAGTAGTAGGAGTGGAAGTTGTAGTAATAGTTCAGTTGTGTTGCCAAACTCATTCTCACACGGCCGTTCTGACTTTCCAGACGTCCGCGGCTGGGTTGTCAACAATAATTCTGAAAAGATAAAAAAAAAAGAGCAGAAAAAGGAAAAATATTTCAAAAAATCAAGCAGTGTTCAACACAGTGGTATTGGTGTTCAGTTTCTGCACCACTGTTTCATTTTAACACCAATTAAAAGTTGAAAGGGTGTGAATTTTGTACTGCGTGTGGTGGTACTATTTAAGATACGTTGCAATCTTGGGACATATTTAAACCATTTGTCAGGTTCATCTAGAGCTAACTTAGTTAAAACGGGAATAATTGTGCCATGAACACGCTCAACCTGACCGTTGCCACGTGGCACACCTGTTGCTATTGTAATGTGTTCAATTGACTGTTCCTGGCAGTAACTTTGAAATTCTGAAGATGTGAATGCGCTACCTTTGTCAGTAATGATTTTTGAAGGGTTGCCAAATGTAGTTTGTTGCAAGGATAATTTGTCTAAGGCATCTTTCGTAGAGGTGGACTTCACGGGATAGATCCATACAAATTTGGAAAAGGCATCAACTACTGTAAAAAGATACTTATAACATTTTTTTGTCGATGGTAAAGGTCCTAAAAAGTCGCAATGGTAACATTCAAGGGGTGCATCACCTTTTGGAATGGGGTGAAGGTATCCTTCTTGTTTTCCAGATTTTCGCGAGGACAAAATGCAAGGAATACAGTTCGAAATAATTTCTTGAACTAATTTCTTAAGTTGAGGAATGAAAAATTCACGAGAAACAATTAATTCGGTTTTTTGTGAAGCAAAATGACCTTGTGAATGGGCGTTTAGCACTATTTCTTTCTGCATCATTTGTGGTACTACTAAAAGTTCGGCATCCTGATGAAGTTTATAAAGAATTCCGTTTTTAACAAAAAATTCATCAGAAGGTGTAGATTCAAGCATAGATTTAATTTGAGATATAAATTCATCCTGGTCTTGGGCATTTTTCACCTTTTGAGTGATATCATTTGAGGTAATTACAAGAATGGGGTTACGACTTAAAGCATCAACATGTTTCATCTGTCTACCGGGTCGATGACAAACTTCATAATCAAAGTCTTCTAACATCAATGCCCATCGAGCAATTTTAGCTGGTAGGTCTTTTTTGTGCATCGTTTTTTGGAAAGCATCACAATCGGTGATAATTTTAAATTTTGTTCCCAACAAGTAGTTTCGAAATTTTTTTAGCGCTTCAATAACGGCAAGAACTTCCAGTTCATAACTATGATATTTTTCTTGTTGAACTGTAGTTTTACGGCTAAAATAATGAATAGGATGAAACTGTCCATCATCGGATTGTTGCAAGAGCACAGCGCCAAAACCTAAGGAGCTGGCATCAGTGTGGAGTTCTAATGGGTATCCCTGTTGAAAAACATGAAGAACTGGGTTTTGTGAAAGAATGTTTTTAAGTTGTTGAAAAGCTGCTATTTGTTCAGAGTCAAAATTAAATTCTACATTATCCCGAAGGAGGTCACTTAATGGTCTAGCAATCAGCGCATAATTTGGAATGAACTTTCTGAAATAACTTGTTAATCCAAGAAAACTTTGAACTTGTTTAGGGGTTTGAGGTTGTGGGAAATTTTGAACAGCTTGCGTCTTGGTAGGTGAGGGTTTAACTACTCCATTTTCGATAATGTAACCAAGAAATTCTATCTTTCGCTGTAAAAATTGACACTTTTTAAAGTTCAATTCAAGGCCATAGTCTGCAGCTGTTTGGAGAACGAGGCGTAATTTTTGTAGACCTTCAACTTCATCATTAGATGGTATGAGAAGATCGTCCATGTAAACAATAAGAACATTGTCGCGAATGAGATTTCTAAAAACTGTGTAAACATATCGTTGGAAACACTGGGACTGTTACATAAGCCAAATGGGACACGTAAAAATTCGTATTGTCCTTCATGAGTCACAAAAGAAGTATATTTAGTGCTATTAGGGTCCATAGGTACATGAAAGAAACCATTTTTGAGATCAAGTGAAGTGAACACCCGAGATTTTCCAAGTTTGTCTAAAGCTTCTTCGATGAGCGGTAAGGGAAATTTATCTTTTATCATTTTTCTATTCAATTTGCGGTAATCAACACAAAGTCTATAATCTCCACTTTTTTTCTTACATAGAACAATCGGTGCGGCATAATCGGAGCAACTTTCTTTAATAATTCCATCATTTAACCAATCTTGAATTTGGCTTTCTACAATTTTCTGTTCCGCGAAAGGGAGTCGTCGAGAACGTTGAGCTACAGGGATTTCATCTTGTAATAAAATAGTCATCTTAATTTCAGTGTCTTGAACTTTATGTGGTTTGTAGGAAGTAACGATATTTTGAACTTCCTCACGAGTTTCAGAATTCAAAATGTGTGAAAGATCAAATGGAAAAGCTTGATCATCAGAAACATTAGCAATATTAACGAAGGTGTTATTTTCAGGAGTTTTGCATAAACGAATACCGTCTTTATCAAATGTAAATTGGGTTTGCTGTAAAAAGTCGATTCCGATAATCACATCAAAAGGAATCAAGTCATCCTCTAGAACATGTATTTTAGCAGGTAAAGTAATGGTTTGAATTTCGATGGAATCCTGAAAGAATCCGATGCTGTGAACTTGGTTTTTGCCAATTCCTGAAAAGGGAATGTTGGTGGGCTGCAATGGTGGCGAACCAATTCTTCGATAGGTTTTCTCATTGATGAGGGTTGCCTGTGACCCAGTGTCACAGAGTGCTGTCAATTGAATTCCTGCAAGTTGAATGTCAACATGCATGGGATTTTTCGATGAAGTTTCAGGAGAAAGTGCATTTACAGTTTTATCAGAAATAGGTTTTTGAGAATCAGGTTTTGGTTTAGAATTTCGATAACTTTTAGGGCAATTAGCATGAACATGACCAAAACTTTTACATCCGTAGCATTGTTTACCATGTGACTTATTCAAACATTGGTTGCTTTTGTGACCTCTCAAGCCACAGGAAAAACATACTGGCTGTGTATTTGGGCTACGTGTATTATCGACTTTCACATTGAGGTAGGAAGCATCAATTTTTTTCTGATTATTTTGTCTGAAATTTTGTGATCTGTTAAAGATTTGTTCATAAATTTTCAACTTTTCCTTAAATTCAGGGACGGATTTACAACCGTAAAGAATAACTTTATTGTTTGTTGAATCAGGAATTCCGTTTATGACATACTCAAACAGAGAGGAGTCATCGAGAGAACCTTTGTGTGCCAAATCTCTCATAGCTAAGAAATATTCTTGTAGGGTTTCAAACGGTTTCATACGTCGAGATTCCATTAATTTATGTAACTGAATACCGTTAATTTTGTCCGAAAATTCGTCTAATAAATGGTGCTTCAATTGTTCCCAATTTGTAATTCCACGAATAGACCTAATTAAAGTTTGAGCGGGACCAGTTAAACATTTTCTAACAAAAGTAATTTGGTGAATTGGATTGTTTATCTGATATAAACAAAAAAGTTCTTCAACGTCAGATATAAAATTCTCAACACTGTAATTATCACGAGACGAGAAAGGTTTTATTAAATCAACAACGTCTTTCAGACTAAACAACTGGAAAGAGAGATTCGCAGTTTCAACTGAAGGCAATGAATTTTGATCTGATTCACCAACGGAAATGTGTGTATTTTGCTTATTCGAAGATTCTTTTGCGTCAATGGTGGGGGAAAAGGGAGATCTATTTTCCTCTATAACGCTGTTAGTTTGGGATGAACGTGCATCCGGAAGTGAGTCATCATTCACTTCGCATTCCGAAAGATCAGAAAATTCTGCTTTTAATAACGATAAATCACTAAGACTCATAAGAATGGTATTGGCACATTTGTCTGGGTCAGTTGAAAATTCTAAATGAAGTAGATTACAAATAGAAATCAAGTCTTTAAGTGAAAACTCTTTAAGTACTTTCTGTTTCGTTGCTTCTAACACGAATGGCTGTTTAAAACCTGTAAATTTACGTAATCTGGTACGATTTTGTCTGTCGCCGTCTGTACCAAAAATTAAACGATGTAGAACCTTTATTTGATTCGTACCACCAATTTTTAATGATTTTGCAATATTGGGGTAATCGTTGAGAGTAGCCATAACTATATACTAGGTTCAAACAATTATAGTACACAAATATACAAATATTCAAAACCAAAATCAATAATTATAATACGTAGTTACTCAAATTCAAAAGTAGAAAATAATATTTCAAATCGAAATTTTTTCAAATACCAATTCAATAATAAAATATTGATTCTCAAAATATGCATCAAAATAAGTAATCTTTAAAACAGGTTTTGTTCAAGAAAACAAAATTATGAACTAACATAAGCATCAAATATCAAATAATAAGTTCTTCAAAATAATTTCTCTGGTTGAAGAAAACAGATGACGTAAATTTAGATATGTATCAAGTTAGATATTACTTCAGCAAAATATTCATCAAATTAATCTTCAAAATAAATCACTGTTGAAGAAAATAGAGGATGTAAATGCAGCATCAAAATAATAGTTAAAGTTCTAATGTTAAAAGCATCAAAATTGGGAAATCGAAAGTATCAAAATTGTGAAATCGAAAGCATCAAAGCATTCTGCAAAATAAAAAATATTCTCGCAAGAAAACAGCAGAATTAAGTTCAACATCAAAGCGCATCAAATAAGCAAAGTTGTCATCAAATAAACATTCGCTTCGTCAAAATTATGCATCAAAATAATAATATAATAATCTTCAAAAGTATTCAATTCGCGATCTTTCAAAATATATATTATGTTGTGGTTTGTTCAAGGAAACAAGATTCTTCAAGTTAAATGTCGAAATTTTCATCAAATCATCAAATAATTTCATCGAAATAGAATTCTCTTCAAGAAAACAGAAGTGATAAATTCAACGTCAAAGACCATCAAAAGTGAATTTAGCATCAATTAAATTCCTGCATCAAAAGAACGTTGAAATATCTTTCAGTTTTCTTAAATCATCAATAAGTTGAGAATTCCCTTAATCATCAAAATTTTCTTGAACAAGCGTCAACGTATGCATCAAATAATTTTAATATGATCCAAGTAACTTACAATTCTGGTTTTGGTTCTCATCATCCCATCAGAGTATCATCAGAGTCCGTGGCACATCACTTTGGCTTTCGCTTTCGATATCCAAATCCAAAATGACAGACAACAGTAATCCAGTCGAAATCAAGTCGAAATCAAGTCGAAATCAAGTCGTATCATCGAAAGAAAATAAAGTTTTTTTTTAAGTTCAGCATGCTAGGGGTATTTTTCGAGTCCGAGGGCCGAGCACCCATGTAGGAAGGAGTTAGTACTCCTTCCTTTAGAAGTGAATCATTAGACTTAATTATTTTGAACATTTAATTAAACTAGACGATGTTTACAAGACAGGACTAACACTTAGTATGAAATTAAAAAAATAAACACAGAAGCATCAAAAGAGCTAAACATCGGGAGCTTGCAGAACAACACATCCGCTTAAAGTCCTTCGTGCCGCAGTAGTAGGAGTGGAAGTTGTAGTAATAGTTCAGTTGTGTTGCCAAACTCATTCTCACATATATATATATATATATATATATATATATATATATATATATATATACTCGTATATAAGCATGTATGTATGTAAGTGAGCAGCTAGAAGAAGTCTACAACCGAAGCGATATACATATCCCCTTTCCAGATATTTTTTGTAATGCCACCCATATCGTATATTGGTTAGCGTCACGAGCTATCAAGAAGTTGGCTCGGGTTTGAATCCAGATTAAGACATGGACCTTCAAGTGTAGTCCCTTCATAGGGAGTTATATTGGTTTACCTATATGGTTGTCCCATAATATACAAGGCAACAAATCCGTAGTGTGGAATGGAAGAATATCGACAAGACAAGCCAATGCAGCGTCAGAAAAAAAAAAAAAGTGTTTTGTGCTATTAGTGATAACTAGGGATATGCAATTTTCGTATTTACAAAATAAATGCGAAATTTGCCGATATGAGCGAATACATGGGAAAATTATTTTCTTACTATTTTTCGGCGAATAACGGTGATAAACGGCTTTCTAAGCGAAATTAGGTAATAATAGTAATAATTTAACATAACTGCTTATCTAAGACCATCCACGGTCGTAACTGAGATATCTCACTCTCGAAATTTGGTTATCACTTATTACTAAAGACATAAGGAAGAGAATGTGGAGACTACTATAATAGTTTTTAACTAAGAATTTTGATACTTACCTAACCAAGTAAGTAAAATTGGGATTTTTTTAAATAAATGCGAAATTTTTTAATTCATATATATATATATATATATATATATATATATATATATATATATATATATATATATATATATATATATATATATATATATATATATATATATGCAAATAAATGCGAAATTTTATGTATAGTAATTTTTTTTTTTGGGGGGGGGGGTGCGAAATTTCGATATTTTTCATGAGAAATTTAGTACTCCTAGTGATAACTCACAGACTTAATTTTTTTTTTTTTTACAGATTTAGAGAAATATTGTAAAATAAAAAAAATAATTATTTTTCTTTATAATAGCTACATATATGAATAAAACTTCAGAAAGCATTGATAGTTCATAGCCGGTTAAAATTTTAAAATAGAATTATTAATTTAATTAAAAATATCTTTGTAAAAGTTCCTGATTCAGAGTAAATTGGTTTCAATCATATAGATTTCAAAATATCATATAGATTTCAAAAGATTGAAAATGGGATTTAATATGATATTGCAAAGACTTTAAATACATTAAACCTGGAGGAAGTTCTGAATCTTAGACCCTTGCTTGATACAACCTTTGTCCAAAAATTTCGGTGAATGTGTCTATAGTTACAATGGATTGTTGTCTTACATGAAACAGCTGTTACTGTCCTTCGAAGTAATCCCCGTAGGCGGTAATGCACAGCTGGGAACTGCTGTACAAGTCTTGGAAACTCATGGCATAGTCGTCTTTAGGGATGGCCTTCAGCTGGGTCGTAGTATTATGTTGGATGCCTGAAATGTCCGAAAACCTGTGGCCCTTCAGGGCTGATTTCAATTTGGGGAACAAGAAAAAGTCCGGTAGAGACAAGTCTGGGGAGTAGGGTGGGTGATTCAGGGACACAACTCGCCTGTTGGCCAGTAACTGCTGCACCAGAAAGGCAGTATGTGGCCGGGCATTATCGTGAAGCTGGGTCCAGTTGCCTTTCTTGGCGTATTGGGGGCGTACCCGATTGATCCTTTGCAGCAGACGTTTCAGTATATCCACGTACTTACCGGCATTTAACGTGGTGCCCTCAGGGAGGAATTCTTTATGGCTGAGACCCTCAGAGTCGAAGAAGACCACGAGCATTGTCTTGATGCGGGATTTCTCACTTCGCCCCTTCTTGTTTTTCGGCGACCCTGGACCCCGCCACTCTGACGCTTGCCGTCGGGGTCGTACTTCAGGCACTAGGTCTCGTCACCCGTGATAATGATTTTCAGGAAATTTGGGTTTCGATCCGCCATGTCGATGAAGTCTCCACAGGCGTCAAGCCGAATTTGCATTTGTTCTGGCGTCAAAGTGTGGGGAACAAGTCGGGAGCAAAGCTTGCGTTTACCCAAATCCTGGGTCAGTATGGGGTGGGCCATCTCACGACCAATTCCCACTTCCTCCGCTATCATTCGCACTGTCACACAACGGGTGTGACCTTGGACAACAATTCCTTCACTTTCTGTACGTTGTCCGGGGTGCGTGCAGTTGTAGGCCGGCCATTTCGGGGGGAGTCTTCAGTGGTGTCCCGCCCTTCTCGGAAGCGTTTAAACCACTCATACACACACTTCAAGGTGACAGAATGTTCTTCGTAAACTTTTAGCAGCATTTCATGAGTCTCTTTCGCTGATTTTCCAAGTTTGAAACAGAACAGCATATTCGTACGCTGATCCATTTTGAATTTCGACCAACTGCACAACACCTTCACTCTACAATGAACTGTTTCCACCCGATAAGCTAACTCGCAGCGCCGCTGCTCAAGAACTGGTTTAGACCAGTCTTCACCTGTCCAGCACGGTATGTGCCGGTTGCAAACTCTTACGACCGTGACCACCATGACGTCATTCACCGAACTTTCTGGACAACACTTATGGTTCACTTTCTTTTAATACCGTAAATTTACATGGTAAAGGGCTGTGAAATTTTTAATCACAGATTTTGTTGAAGAATATATTATGCATAATCTGAATCATATCTAGACTTTAACGCGTCAATCAGACGTTGGCAAATTTATCTTTGGTTCTGTGCAGTACAGCCAAACATTTACAGCACAGTACAACTGAGCATAAAGCAGGCACTTTGTCTCGAGGGCAATCGCCCATGCACATGCACAGCGTAATTGCTGGACAATAATGAACTGTTATCATTCCTTGTTATTTTCTTTTGCTTAAAAAATGCCCATTTTGAGTTTCAGGTTGCTAGCCACGTCATGAAAATCTCAGCTAGTCAAGAACATCTGGAACAAAACTTAGCTATTCTAACACCGGAAACGTTATATAGTGTGAGTACAATATTTTACGAACATTCTTGAAATTTACTATGAAATGTATTTAATGGTAAGGAAAATAATGCTGGGACCAGTGGATGACCAAAAAAATATGTCCCCGAGTATACTTCTTACATATATAATATAAGTCACTCACATTTTACTTTAGTCTTTACAAATACGTAAGCCAACAGTGTTAGCTAGGTGGCCCGGTTGGCAAAGGTGTCGAGCCAGTGATCTGAGGGTTGCAGGTTCGATGCCGGTCTCTGACAAAATCCACCACCGTCTTCACTAATGGTGGCCGGTGCACGTTAAATTATCTATCGTGGTTGAAGTGTCGTCCAAGTTCTTAAATTTACCTCTGGAGGTGCGGGGTCAAGTGTCCCGGTCTCGTCACTTAACTCGGTTCTAAATTATGGGATCGGCTTATAGGGGGTAATGTTGGCCACCTATATACGGTGCCCCCTTAAATGAATGGCCAGCAGTCTCGCCCTTTACTGAGAACAAATGACGTCATAGCCAATCTTCCGGGCATTTGTAATAAATAAAAAAATAGTATTAACTACCAACTGGAAGCATTTATTTTATCACCAAGAAACGAGACAAGTACATAAGATTTTCAGACCATCCTATTATAGTAAAGGGGATAACTTGGAAAAATGCATGATAATAGATTCTCAGCTTTGACAAATCTATCTAAAGCAACTTTATTTTTACAATTTTTTAAAGGCATACCTTACTTGTTCACAACTTCGGATAATTACGTTTGGATGCGTTGATTCTGTTCTTAAATTATCCCTCTTGTTACAAATTTTCATTCAGTAATACAGATCAATTTTCATTCAGTAATTCAGTAATCTGTAGCTGTTCATACTCAAAATTTCAAAATTCAGTATACATTCCTTTAGTCTGTTATGTATGTATAAAAAAGACTTCGTCCACTTTTACGAGCAAAACAAGTTGTATAGTTGAGTTGAAATTAAATGTCTTTCAAATTCCTTTCTTTTCTGCTGCCATAATTAACTTTAAAAACCTGTTAGAACTCCTGCATCTTTTGACTCACTTTTGTGTGCTAATGCGGCCGTGAATGGTTCTGGATATAAACCGTCAGTTATGTAAATAAAAAAAAAGAGTTTTCCTTTGGACCTCAATTTTTTTTCAAGCATTAAAGTCTATATAAAAGTGGGGGGGGGGAAATATCTAAGAAGAAAAGGAAATTACATTAATTTTGACTGGTGCTTTTGCTTCCACCATACAATTATTGTGTTTTTTAGGATGGAGAAAAATATAGAGAGATATATTTATAACAGATGGAACTGCAATTCTTTCCTCTGTACCTCCACAAAAGTATTACAGCCATAAATTTCCTCAATTTTAATCAGCAACTTTTATTGTTGGCGATGCATAGTAGACTGCGTGGCATGTTTTGTTACATGTGGGATTAATAAATATAAACCTGCAGACTTGACCCTGGAGCTCTGGTACCAAAGTCCTACGCCGGCCGGTCGGAGATCATCCGTAGTTATAAGTATACTAGCCGCTGCGCGACCAGCATGGTCGCTTTTAGTTTTATATTTTCTTTTGCAAAACAACTCAACTGAAAGTAACAAATGTTTAACCATTACCTGTCATCATAAATATACGTTGTTAAGGGGTATTCTCTATTAGGCTGATTCTTAAACATCGTGAGCAAAAAATGTGAATTTCCATTACTTCAGAACAGAGTTAAAGATAAGACTGAGAAACCCAACACCAATGATTTTAAAAATTACATCCCTCTCTGTATGTACTACTATTTTTCAAAATTAAGATATCTACACTTTATCATTACATCAAATAAGAAATTGTTGGGGAAATTTTTTTTCACTGAAAAAAAATGGAATAAAAATTCAGCAAGTACTAAAATATAGTATGGATTACATCACTGTATGTTCTTTTGGTCACAATTCCTTTATCTACACTTAATCATATCAAATAATAAATTGCTGAGAAAATGGAGTAAAATTTCATCACGTACTGAAAGAAGTGTAGAAAATTAACTATTACTGGCTCTCGGTTTCTGTGCCGCCGACGGTTAAGCCTAACTTCGCGATCATTTATGCTCTCTTTCACGCCTCTCTCTTAATGAATTATTTCTTCTTCGCTCTCTTTCTTGAGACTCTTCCCAAATTTCACTTAATCGTGCAGCTCGCTTTCGATGATTCCTGATTTCAGTGCGTAAATCCATGTTGACACGCGGTTGCAAATTTCAGACGGCCGGTAATGTTTACATCTGGTAGTTGCAGCCGTTGCCATTCGGAGTGTAGAAATATCGTCGATTTTTGTGCCGTATACCTACGCGTTTTATATATATAGATTGACCCTTCTGTTAGGAATCAAGTAGTTAATCAATACTAAGCTTAATAATAAAATTATCAGAAGTTCAGATGGTTTGAAAAGATGGATATATTAAAGCATTGCGCGACAAGTAATCAGTAATACTATGTCAATAATGCTTAATTGCTGACTCCAATCGAGGTCTAAGTAAAAATTTACTGATAATTGTAGTATTAATTTTTAGAGCAAAATATCCGGAAGAAGAATTATTAAAGAATTATATATATCCTTTTCTCTTCATAAAATTATAAAGGTGATAAAATGAAAGCAATCCAAATGACTTATGTGTAAAAAATACATAATTACTTTGAAGTCATCGCCAGAAGTCTCCAACTGCAACTGTTGACAATATATATACCGTTCTTGGGTAATTACTTGGGTTGTAGTATCAGGGCAAATGCTGAACAGTCTTCATCCTCATCATTCTTCGCGGTCAGTCTGAACGTTTTTACAGGCTGCTTTGAAATTTGCTTTCCAACTAAAAATGGATGTACAATGTTTCATTTCTCATGACAATTCTGTTCAGAAATTTATGTCCATCTTACTTGAACTCGATCAGCGGTTGCAGTAAGCCAAATCCATTCGTCGATCTTATTGAGGGATCGTGAAGTAATGATGGACTCACTGGGCGAGGATTTGCTTTTACACGAAACGTTAACAGATAATGTATTTTACACTGATACCAGTCTTGTGTACTAATCAAAACTGATACTAGTTTCTTAATGCGAGACTCTTTGTGTTGATACTACATTCCCACGGGATCAAGAATTAGTAAGATGCGACTTGCAACAGAATTGAAAATCCGCCATTGGGGTAATGGTTTTACTTGAGTGCGATCTTTCGGAACGTAATGGAAAAAAACTGTATAAAATCCAGTATTTATGGGCAAGCAAAAAGGACGTCATACAACATTCGGCTTATCATTGCTAGCTTCTCAATAAAAGGGAGTTCTGCGAAACACAGTTCCACGAAAGCAACCTACAATCACTTGACTGGCTACAGTAGGCAAGATGATCCCGTATTCTGTAAAAAAGCTTGTGAAACTCATAGGACATACAATTTATAACCTCTCTATAACATGTGACAGCCATAATTCACAATAACTTTTATTTTTTTACCTGCTGGCTCAATTTTATTTGAATATTATTTTATTCTCTTTCATACAAAATGTATTAAATATTGAAATTTGGAATCGTGTGTCGAAAGGAAATCCCTAGTATTTGCTAGTGAATAAATTTGACTACTATGTTCTACAAGAAACTAAACTAAGGAGTGAGAAAAACTTCAAAACGAAAGTGATACAAAGTTTATCATTTTTGCATGTTTTTTAATGAATTTAATATTTGCATATTTACAAGAAGATGATAATAGGCTGGAAAGCCTCTAAAATTAACTAAATTCAAAAGAATAGACATATTATGGGATCTTAATCCCCTTCAAAGAAAACTACGTTTTAAAACTGATTCAACACTCTAGCAACAACAAGAAAAAAGCGAATACTAAATTCCAGACATTTCTGAGAATAAAATCAAAAACGATGGGCTTGTAGCGCCATCTCTTAACATAATATTTCTCTACACACTCCCCACCTGAACTGATAGGAGTTCATCTACTCAAATACAATCAGAAACAAAATTCACAATTCTAAAAAGCAAAATTTCTAATCAATCAGATTTTCCAAAAATACAGTACAAAAAAAAAAAAAAAAAAGAAAATAAATAATAGGTTAATACTTGAATTAAATCACATCAATATCAACAATACTTTTCAATATCTAGAGTATATAATAGGCATAAAGTTCTATCTAAAATAAAATAAGAAAGCGTTTAACAAATTAAAATTTAATAGGAATTATTATTAAAATAAATGCAAATATAAAGAAAGTAAATTCTTAAACAAATTCAAATAGTGAAGTATGAACTTCAAACTTAAAAGAATAATAAACTAAAGAACATTTCAAATTATTCAATTCAATATTTAAGTAAAATTAAAAAAAGGATATATAAAAACGTTAGAGTTCAATATAGTTCAAGAAGATATAAGTGTTGTGCAGTTCGTTTCAAAGTCCCGTTTCCAGTTTTTAATTCATAAGATCGGACTTACCGTCACGTCCAGGAACGGCTTTAATGATTTTGCCTAGTTCCCATAACAGTTTGTTTTTACTATCTCCTTGAATCAGCACAACATCACCTAATTTAAGTCAGGATTTTTTAAAGAATGGGCAGTTCTAAGGTATAACAAATATTGCTGTTTCCATTTACTCCACAACTGTTTTAACAGCAATTCTTGATAGCGTTTTCTTTTTAAGAGAGTCTTTCTTGTTGTTTCGCTACCGATGATTTCAGCGAAAGTCAAAGGGTACTTAGGATCAGTTTGTCCAAAGTTCAGGAAACGCATTGGAGTCAAGGGTTGTGGGTCATCATTTTCATTATAAACGTAGATCAAAGGTCGTGAATTAAGAACAGTTTCTACTTCGACGAGTAGAGTAGACATTTCTTCGAAGATCAACAACGCTTTTCCTACAACTTTTCTCAAACAGTTTTTGACGGATCTTACGAGTCTTTCATAAAACCCTCCCCACCATGCGGCTCGCTCGATGATAAACTTCCACTGAGTTCTCTCTTTGGCAATGAAATTTTTAAACACATCATCTTCTAAAATTCTAGAAAAGTTTTCAACTTCTTTTTTAGCCTTCTTGAAGGTTTTTACGTTATCAGAATAAATGATTTTACAGTTTCCCCTTCTACTCAAAAATCTGCGAAATGCAAGTAAAAATGAATCTGTCGACATGTTTGAAACTAGTTCCAGGTGTATAGCTCGGGTTACAGCACATGTGAATAATGTGATGTATGATTTTTGAGTATCCTTTGAATTCTTTACGTAAACCGGTCCAGCAAAATCAACCCCACAAACAGCAAATGGGGGTGATTCAAGGATTCTGTCTTTAGGTAAGGGCGCTGTCATCTGGTCTGCAGGTTTGGTTGAATATTTTTGGCAAATTAAACAACTTTTTATAGTCTTTTTGACTAACTGACGTCCTTTCGGGACCCAAAAGCGAGATTTAACTTCAGCCAAAGTTGCAGCAGTCCCTCCATGCATTATCTTCTCGTGTTGTTTACGTACAACTAAATAGGTCGTGTTGTTTACGTACAACTAAATAGGTCAATCTAGAATTTTTAGGTAGAATTATTGGATGCTTATTATCTAGTGTAAAGTCAGAAAATTCTAATCTTCCTCCTAATCTCATGATTCCCTTTTCATCAATATATAGGACAAAATTGTAGAGAGGGGAATTCTTGTCAATCGGTTTACCTTATTTTAAGGATTTATATTCTTCGGCAAAAAACGTTTTTTGTTCAGACCGAATCCAGAAATTTTCCGCTTCTAGTAGCTCTTCTGTTTTTAGAGTTCCCTCAACACTGCTATATTTTCTCAATTTTGAAACGAACTGTTTTATCCAAGCGGTGACCCTCAACAGTTTCTCTAAATTACTATATTTTGATCAAAGAGGTCATCAATATTTTCGGTAGTACATTCAAGCTGATGTACATCAGTAGATTTTTTCCGACATTCAAGTTTGGCTTCGTCAATTGTGTCTGTAAGGTCTAATTTTGGCCAAAGATCAGGAGAGAGCTGAAGCCACCGTGGACCTTGGGTCCAAATGGGTTTATTCATTAATTTAGATATTTTCGGACCCCGAGATACGAGATCTGCAGGATTGTCCACGCCTGGACAGTAATGCCAATTTTGAGACGAGGTCAATTTTTGAATTTCCTCGACACGATTCTTTACGAAGGGTTTGAAAGTTTCGGGTTGTTTTCTGATCCAAAAATAAACAATTGACGAGTCTGTCCAAAAAAGGCAAGGTATATTTACCTTTATCGATTTTAAAATATTGTTACTTAACTTTGCTGACGATAATGCTCCCATCAACTCCAATTTAGGCAAAGTGAGAGCTTTTAGTGGAGCTACCCTATTTTTAGAAGCAACGAAGGCAGTTTTAATTTCATTATTGTTTGTTGTGAAACGTAAGTAGGCAACTGTACCATAGGCTTTCGTGCTTGCGTCTGAGAAATAATGTAATTCGATATTTTGGACGTCAAAGTTCGAGAATTTGAAAAAGTAATGACGAGGGATAGAAAATTCGGCCATTTGAGGAATCTCCTCACACCAGTTTCTCCATTGGGAGGTCAAATCTTCTGGTAGTGGTTCATCCCAATCTATAAGCGATGACCAGATCCTTTGTATCAAACACTTTATTCTAACAGTGAAGGGTCCTAAAATTCCTAGAGGGTCGAAATTCCGACCCAACACCTGTAGGATAAATCTTTTTGTTTCTATAGGTTTAGACAAAAATGACAATAAACTTCGAACATCAAAATACAACAGATCGTTAGAATTATCCCACGCCATACCTAAGACTTTAAATGGGAGATTTTCTTTATCAAGTTTCGGGATCTTCATCTGAAACGATACCTTCCTTTATCCACAGTTCATGTAATTCTTAAGTAGTTAGTACGAAACTTATGCAAATGCATACTAGCTTCTTTGAAAATTTTGATCGATTCTAGAGCCGTAGTTAAAGTTTCTCCGACTGTCAGCTGACTTCCGATTGCGTCATCTACGTAAATATTGTCATCTAAAAGGTCCACAGTTGTAGGATAGACTTCTCTATATTTTTTCAGATGGTATCTAATAGTCGCTGCCAACAGAAACGGAGAACAGTTCATCCCAGATAACACTCGAGTAAATCTATATATATTAGGGGGGATGGTTTCATCAGAGAGAAATTCGGAGAATAGAAATCTAGTTACATCTCGGTCCCTTTCATCTATGAGAATTTGCAAAAAGGCCTGTCTGATGTCTGCAGTGAATGCAATAAGATTATATCTAAACCTTAATAGGATGTCGAATATCTCAGGGTATAAATTAGGTCCAACATGAAGATAGTCATTTAAAGAATTCGAGCCTGGGGGATGTGATGACGCATCAAAAACGATACGTAATTTGCTCATGGTTCGATCCTCGCGTATTACTTCCCTATTATGTGGCAAGTAAAATGTAACGTTTTCTTCACCTTGAACATCTGTTACTCGTTCTATGATATTTTGATTTAAGTAATCTTGTATTAGAGTTTGATATTCAAAAAATAGATCTGGATTTCTTTTAAACCGTTTTCTAAGTCGATCGAACCTTTGTTCCACGATTTCCCAATTATCATTCAAATCTGAAGTGTCATTTTTCCGAGGCAATCATACTTTGTAGCGAGAATTTTCGTATGTTATATTGGATTCGAAATGTTTAAGTGCTTCATTTTCGGTTGAATCTAAATTTTCTTTTTCACTAATAATTCCTGAATTTTCTAGACTCCAAAATTTTGTTATTTGTTTAGAAATTAAATCTTCCCCTACAACAACATTGAATGATAGAGAGACTTCATTCTGACTCTCCCTTCCTTGTAAACACCAACCGAAAATAATCTCTACTGCGACAAGATTTTTATTCAAACGTTTAATGTGTCCCATGACAATATCATAATAATAGTCTTCTCCGATTAAAATGCCAATTGATTCTTCACTATCGAGCGAATCTGCGAGTATCAAATTCTTTAGTTGTCGAATTTATCTAATTCCTTCTAATCTAGGAGTCGGAACGTTTGAGCCTGAAATTTGATCCGTTACTAATAATTCAACTTCTATTCTAGAGTCAGAAGAACTTTTATGTTCCAAACTCAATTTAACCACGTCATAATTTCTTAGAAGAGGGGTGGTGTTCCCAAAGGTGTAAACAGTTAATTTTTCTTTCGTAGTTACTTCGAGATTTAATTTGTTAGCTAATTCGTGAGTGACAAAACTTTTCATGGATCCCGTATCAAGAAGGAACCTGGCAAACATTTTTTCTTTTCCTGCTTTAATTTTTATCGTGCAGGTCTGAAAAAGTATCACATTGTTAACATGCGAAACGGCGGAAACAATTTTTTCACTTCGTGGTTCAACTTGTGTTTCAATTTTTGAAATTGAAGAAACTTCACATT
The DNA here is from genome assembly GCA_907164885.2 of Dolomedes plantarius. Taxonomy (NCBI): domain Eukaryota; kingdom Metazoa; phylum Arthropoda; class Arachnida; order Araneae; family Dolomedidae; genus Dolomedes; species Dolomedes plantarius. Next base: position 32,790,953 of record OU015500.1, read on the forward strand.
TATCAGCTTCCGAATTTTTGACTGTTTGATTTAAAACATATACCTTCATAGTGCTTGCCCCCACAGATCCTAAAGCATTTGTTTGTCGATAGGGGCAAAATGCAATTTTATGTTTCAAAGACGTGCGCAAAAAACATCTATTGCTCTGTTTTAAAATGTCTCTTTTTTCATTTACTGTAAACACTCCGCAGTTTTCCGATAAGTGTTCCTGAGAACAAAAAATACACTTCCGGTTTGGTAATGTCGTTGCAATAAATTCATGTGTGGTAACCGACGGTATTTGTTTTGAATATTTATTAAAGTCTTTTCTTTTAACATTAGAATTCCACGTATACTTAGAGTCAAATTTGTTATATGTGTTCTTGGATTCCGGAAGTTGTTTAGATTTGTGAGAAAGCGACAAACAGGAGATTTTTCCCGGGATTCTATCTCAGTCCGTAAAAATTTGAGAAAATTGTCTAAATCAAAAGTTGGACTATCTGTATTAGTACGATGGAACTCGAAATCAATATCGTTGGGAATGATTTTCATCAAAACCGGAATTAACATGTTAGAATAGGATTCTGGTTTTACATCGAGAGAGGAAAGACTTCTAATTTGAACATTTATTGTGTCATATAATTTTCTTAATTTTGTTACATCATTCGAGTTTTGTACAGGGTTTAAATTCAAGAGATTTTACATGTGCGTATTTATTATCAAATGGGTTTGGCCAAATCTTTTGGTAAGAATCTCTACAGCCGAATCATAATTGGATTCTGAAATCGAAAATCCATCAATAGAACTTGCTGCATTTCCACCTAAATACGATTTTAAATAGTTGAACTTCTCTAGTTTTGAAAGCGTTGAATTTTCGTGAATTGTAATTTTAACCTTTAGCTTACGGGGCCCATTTTTCCGATTCCATCTTTAGAACGAGAAATTTCATACCCCTTTGTAAGAACGGCCATTAAGGGGGTTATACACACACACACACACACACACATATATATATATATATATATATATATATATATATATATATATATATATATATATATATATATATATATATATATTCTAAAAATAGTAACTCCCGCTGCCGCTGTCACGCTATCTCCTCCGAAACCGCTGGGGGTATGGGGTCGAGAGCGATACCAATGGATGCAGAAAAATGCGGGGACCAAAGTAAGACATGTCTCATTTTCGTCGGATACATATATATATATATATATATATATATATATATATATATATATATATATATATATATAGAGAGAGAGAGAGAGAGAGAGAGAGAGAGAGAGAGATGCAGGGTGCGGCAGAAAGAACGTTCCGAGGGTATACATAAATAAATAAATAAATAAATAAAATAATAAAATAATTAATAATAAGTAAATAAATTTTTTATTTCATGCATATATATATATATATATATATATATATATATATATATATATATATATATATATATATATATATTTATTTATTGTTGGGCCCGTATTCTTGGGATACATGTCATCCCGCCCCGTAAGGAAAAGGTTAAATGAATTCTAAAAGTTGCTCCATTTATTAAAATCATCATAAAACTTTTGTATTGACATTTTGGGTAATTTAACATTACTTTCAAATTCTTTTTCTTTTTTACTTCCGATTTCTGAATGCGAGTCTCTAGAAATACTTTTAGAAATATTTAAGTTCAATTTTTGAGATTCGACGCTCTTGAAATAACGTTTGATTTTTGATTTCGTTATTATTATTTTATCACTATATTCCATGGAAGTTTCAATATATAATTCTAATTTACTATCCTCATCTTTAATCAAACTTTGGATTTTTTCATCTAAATCCCGAATTTCTATTTCTTTCGAATTTAACAGTTCAAAACAATCGTCCAATTCTACTCTATTCTGATCTTCAATCAATTTATCAGCATTTTAAACAATATTCGTGATGGAAGAACGTAAAGTAGCTCTTTTTTTGTTTAATGCTTTGGTATCCATAATAAATAAAGTATTAAAAAACTTTACCTTTGGCAGTTTTCGCATAAAATGCTATCCAATTGCTTGAAATATTCACGAACTCACGAACGATTACTAAATATTTTTACTCTATACTAAACTATTAGGTTACTTCCCGAAACCGATGCACCATGAAAAAATTTGACTACTATGTTCTACTAGAAACTAAACTAAGGAGTGAGAAAAACTTCAAAACGAAAGTGATGCAAAGTTTAAATCATTTTTGCATGTTTTTTAATGAATTTAATATTTACATATTTACAAGAAGATGGTAATAGGCTGGAAAGCCTCTAAAATTAACTAAATTCAAAAGAATAGACATATTATGGGATCTTAATCCCCTTCAAAGAAAACTACATTTTAAAACTGATTCAACACTCTAGCAACAACAAGAAAAAAGCGAATACTAAAGTCCAGACATTTCTGAGAATAAAATCAAAAACGATGGGCTTGTAGCGTCATCTCTTAACATAATATTTCTCTACACTAGTAACACGACCCTGAAAATTTAATTTAATTAGTTTGATTTCTTATTAATACCTTAAAAAGTTTTCAGAATTATGATTTTTTAATAATTACTTAAAATTGAAGGTAAAGATTATTTTTCTGGTTGTGTGATATAATTATCTTTGTCTTTACAGCTCGGAAAATTTCGTCACAGTCATTATTTATCAACGATTCGTGGAGATGGTAAGCTTCATTTTTAGTGGTAAAGTAATAAGCTTTCGTGCATTTTAAAGGAAAATCAATTATTTTTTCATTTTATTCCCCTGTTATTTTTTTTTCTTATCGTTCTAAGCGTTATTAAATTTAACGCTTACGCATATAGACTTTGTTTTCTGAGGTGAAGAACTTACATGACATTGGCAAGAAATTTAGTGCTAAATCTGCATTTATTTTCAATTGGTTTATCTAAGTTATACTTATGATTGTTTTGTACGGTGAAATAATGTGCATGGCTTAATTACTGGGTTTATGAGCATCTGGTAAACATGCTAAACCGGAATTGTTAGAAAAATAAAATTTGCTATTTGTGTGATTGCGCAATTTTTTGCATAAATCTGATACTGTCAGGGTATTTCCTTTCAGCTGTAACTTCCCAGCGACATTGTCGAGAATTTTTTTTTTTTTTTAATGTTGTTGCTTTTTCGATTTTGATCTAAATATTTTTGAACTGTGAATTATTTGCTATGCCATATAAATTTCCTCTGTTACTTCCCAAAAATGAGATGAGGTTATGAACGTAAAATTCCGAAATTTTGGATTTCAAAAATTTCCAACTCATTCCCATCCAAGCGAATTAAGGGGTCCGGGACACATTTAAAAAAAAATTTTATTTATTGAGCTAAAATTTGAATATTTTTGTGGTGGTTACACATATAATTTGTAAACAAAATCACTAATGAAAAACTTCTTAAATTTTTTTTTAATTTTAAATTTAAATTTTTTTTTAAAAGTGGGGTACTTTAAAATCGTCATAACTCGAAATATTATTTCTCAAATTTCAAAATTTTTTTCATTTAGTTAAACAAAAATATATAAGTTTTAATTTTAATTCAGCATTTTTTTAAATATTAATTTTTTAAAAAAATTAAAAATATTTAGATTAAAAATTTCAAAAAAATCTATGTAACTTATTTTTAAAAAAATCATATTTTCAAAAGTAAATAGTTTTTTTTTCAAATTTGCTGAATCAAAATTAAAGTAAAATAGTTGAAAAAGACATGTTCCAAGTTTCAACCATTTATCTTAAACGGTTCTTGACTTATAACAATTTAAAGAAGAGAAATGGGGAAAAAACCCACTATGCTGAAAAACGCACTTACAGGTTTGAAGAACGATTGGCTACTTTTAGAATGTTGCGCAAAAAAAAAAAAAAAAAATAATAATAATAATTTCTCCTGTTCTAATTAAGATAGAAACACGATTTAAACGTTATTTTAAGCATAAAAGAACACAGAAATTTTTAATGCAGTAATTTTTTTTTCAATAATTCGAACAATTTTGTGTCCTGGACCCTTAAGGTCAAAATTTATGAACTTATATCCTAATCCCTACATATATGCCATCGAAATTTCTATTTTAGTTATTTTATGAAAACGAAATCAACGACGTTTAATTGCAAAGTACTTTAGACACATTAGTCACGTATAGAGAGTTCAGAGTTAAAGTGAGCCAAGTCCATTTCTTTTTTTTTTTTTTTTTTTTTCTGTCCGTTTCGTACTCACACTTGCATGATGCAGTAAGAACATCACCATTTTCAATGCAATATTTATAAAAGTCCATAGTATAAATTTTACGTTATTGAAGCATAAAAAACAAACAAAATTCAATGTTTAATTAATGTTTAATTACAGTTTTTCAACTTTAAGATCAGTTTTCTGAGAACTGATTCTCATGGACTTGGTTCACTTTAACTTTGAACCCTCAATATATCCCTTAATAACATCATATGCATATACTTTTTCTTATGTTATGTTTTATTTTCAATAGGTGACAAGAAATTTGATGCAAATATCAATCTTTAAGAAGCAGAATTACGTCTAATAAAGCAAAGAAATTTAATCAACTAAGTTCAAGGATGAAAAGTCTTTAAATTACTGATATTTTTTTCAATAGAAAGAGCTTGAAATTATTTTAAAACATCTAAAAGATTTGATTAAAATCTATTAAATAGCCTGAAGTCATTTTTATCTTTTATAATTATTTTGATACTCGCCAGTTGTTTTATAGGTTGTTGTTTTCATACCTAGTTACGACTCTAAGTACTGGATAACTATTTAAGTCTGTAGAATACAAAATGGCCATCTGAATTATGCAAAACTAATGTAATTAATTTATAATAACGACTATTAACGTATATCCTTACAGCAAATGAGGTAATGCTTTGTAAAATAAACAGGTTGTAGCCATGAAGCTACAGAAGGAGGAGCAGCTCAGTGTTAAAAATGTGTCTCTCTTTTTGTCGCCGCCACTAGACGGCGCTCGCGTGCACTAGCGGGCGGCTTAGACACGGACAACCATACTCTTTAATATGGATTTTTCGTATTTTTCCTAGCGAAAACAAGTTGTTTTATTTTAGTGCGTATTTAATATGAATTTATTTATTCAATTTAACAATTGCTTATTTTCATTCAAAATCTTTATTTCAAGTGCTTTTTTTGCTATAATTCATTAAAATTCTTAAAGGAAATGAGTAAATATACTTTTTCAGAATAATTGTGTATTGGTTTCAGAATAAATGAGTTCTTTTCTGGAAATGAAATTACAGAAAAGTATTGTGAAGAAATTTTTTTATCATTGTTCATAATCTCTTATGGAAAAAAAAAATGTGAGAAATAATACTGATTAACCAAAACACACACACACGCATAGTAGAAAAGCAACATTTTCTATCAATCACAAATAAATTCTTATCAGGACTAATAAAATAGGAAGTCAATTCTGTATTTAATCAGACAATACTTTAAAATATCTTCCCTTGGAAAAAAAATCAGTCAAAGCATCTCAGATTACAGTTTTTAAAACCGGAGGTATAATCGTCAAGTTGGTAAATTACTGAATACAAATTTTTTCAGCGAATTAAAAAGAAAAAAACAAATAACTTTGACAAGGACAAATCAGCTCTATTATTGAATTTTCACAAAGTACGCATTTTATTGCATAAGCCGATTTTGTACGCAGATTTTGCATAAGCATTTATAGTAACAACATTGCTTATCATACAATGAAAACTTATTTACTTAAGGGATGTGGTCACTTTTACGTACCTTTAAAAGTATCATTTTTAGACCTATGTTCGATTGTATGTACTACTCATGATTTAAGCTTGATTTATATGAAATTTTTTGAGTAACTGCCTATAATATTGTTTATTATAGATGCAATTTTTCAAGGTAATTAATAAAAATGACTTTTTATGCATAAAAATTGAAATTTTTTTTAAAAATCGAGCATTTTGCAGTCAACTACTGTGCGCATTCTGTCAAAATAAATTATTAAGGTACATTAATAATTTTTTACTATATGTGATTACAATACTTCAGGCAACAATATCCAGCACCATTATTCTAAAATATATTAAAACATTTAAGTACGTGCTATTTTTAATTAGAAATTTCAAAAATGACTGAGTAAAAGCTTATAAAAAATTCTTTAAAAAATTAAAATATATTAAGGTTAAAAAATTTTGGTAGATTTTGTTGTCTAAAGTGTTGTAATCACATATAGTAAGCAATTATTAATGTAACTTATTATTTGATTTTGATAGAATAAGCACAGTAGTTGACTGCAAAATGCTCGATTTAAAAAAAATATTCACTTTTTATGCATAAAAAATCATTTTAATTTTTTATTATTTACCTTGAAATATTGCATATATAATAAACAGTATTATAGGCAGTTACTCAAAAAATTTCTTGTAAATCAAGCAAAAATCATGAGTAGTACATATAATCCAGCATAGGTCTAAAAATGATACTTTTACGTACTTTAACTAACTTACGTAATTTAACTAACTTAATAGTGATTAAATTCAATATTATGGTTCCAGCATTGTCAGGAATTACCTTCAAGTTGGTAAATTATCGATTACAAATATTTTCAGCAAATTAAAAAGAAAAAACCCCAAATAACATTGATAAGGACAAATCAGCTATATTTTCGCATTTTCACAAAGTATGGGTTTCATTGTACTCACAGTAAAAAGATAGGAAAATATTAATTTTTTTTTAAATTATACTCAACAGATTTTACATAAGCATTTATAGTAACAACATTCTTTATCATACAATGAAAACTTATTTACTTATCAACTAACTTAATAGTGATAAAATTCAATATTAAGAAAAGTTAACTAGAAATATTTTATTTCTGTGCACAATTTAAAAAAAAAAAATGATGGCTCTGTAGCTTCATGATTAACACAAAACAATAATAATGTTCTTACCTTAGGAGCAGCAAATATACTAGGATTTCTCTGTCCAGTTTCTTTATTTCTTTTTAAGGCTGATCTATAGCCAGTAGAACAACCCGGAGCAAAACACGTGTTTGCATATTTCTGCACACAGAATAAATTTTAAAATTTATAAAACAACTTTCACCACCACGCCGTATAACTCGATGTAAAATAGTCACTTCGCTTGCATGTCACGCCCTCTACCGGTGAGCGACAACAATCGGTTCATTTTTCGAAAAATTCCCCATTGAAGCTTACGCTCCTTCTGTAGCTTCATGGTTGTAGCATTTAAAGGCAAAAAAGCTGAGTTGTTTTCTGCTAGAAATTGGGAGCTTAGAGATATAACTAGTGAATTCAAATAATTTAAGCATGCTGATTTTTTTAGATTTCCCCCTTACTGAATTTTCTTCATAATTTAGTAAATGTTTTTCATTTTCAACAGTTCTTGGCATTTTAAATTCGATTTCGACTTTCTCGTCTACATCCGAAATTTTTTTAAATGTCAGTAAAAACTGCGCTTTTCGGGGATTTCTGAACATTTTTAAAAGGCTCTTGTCGTGGCCTTGTGGTTAAGTAACTCGTTTATGGCTTCCATGGACACAGAAATCCCACTTTCTTTACATATATACCGATTTTTTTTATTCATATATATATACAGCAACTATAATACAACAATTTCTCAAACAGCAATATCATCACTCCAAAACTAGAGAGAGAAAGAGTCATAACTCGGTTCAATCTAAAGTCCAGCAGAGCCAGCAAGCACGTTTCAATCATAGCTTCTCCCTCTGTCATCATTTCTTAGTCTCTCAGTTCATAGCGATCTCCCTCCCCTCCGTTCTTTTTTCCTTTTATATCCCTTCTTTCATAAAGTTCTAGAAGATTGTAGAGAATTCAACCTTACCGTGGGAAAAGAGCCTGCTGTTTTCCCGCCCGCTTGTGTGTTGGCACATCTAGTGTCACAGGGAGCTACCGTAGCTGTCATTAATTTACCTTAAATTAAATTGTCCGTTAACGACTTCTTTAACGGCTTGTTAACAACCCTGTAAATTTTACTTAAAATGGTCACATTTCGGGAGGCTTTTTCCACTTAAAATTAAGTCCAGCCCCACGACGTGTGCGGGCCTCACAGCTCTCAAACTGTTTTTGTATAGCAGACTAATCAACAAAATATCCTGAAGGAAAATTGTGTTAGGTTCTCTATGTGCTGAGGCCAATCATATGATAGATAAAAGCATAAAATTTCTGTGTTTGGAGCGGAATTTATTTTTTAACATGAGTTGACAGGCAAAACATTAAGTTTATTTTTAATATGCTTCTTTATTTTTATTAAATCCTTGGCAGATAATCTTATGGGCTTTTCCCCCTCTTTTGATGAACATTGTTTTTTCAAAACGTAATTAAATGTTTTCGGAAGACGGCATTGTCAAATAAATTTCTTCTGTTTCCGTTTGTAATTGGGATTTCTCAGATTATGTTTGGATCGTTTACTATTACTTAAATTTATGAGATGACCAATTTGAATAAAAGGGCGTAGAAAATTAATTTCTAATAAATTTAATATTCCCTTCCCTTTTTCATATATTGTTGCATATTCATAAAATCTGATTTCTACTAAAAAATGTTCGTTCAACGTTATTAGTATAATAATTTGAAATCAAAATACAATGGAATATGGGTTGACTAGCTAAAATAAATATTAAAGACTTTACAGTTATCTTTATGAAATATCAATAAATCATAATGACGGAATACTCTCAGCAGAAATAATGTTATGATTTTAGAAATTAAAAACACATTTAATATTTCAATCAATTGAACGTGAAATGGGATAAAAACTTTTAAAAAAATAATTGGATTGTTTCATTGTGCGATTTAGTTACTTATTTACAAAGATTTTACGATAAAAAGTTTTCTGTATTTACATTTCGACATCAATTTCAATATTCAATAATTGGTAGGCACACAACAGAATTTTAAAATTATTAATTGCTTCTGAAGCTAAAGAAAATTGAAGGAATTTGTCACGTAATGCGTAACCACTAGATGGCAGCAGCACTCATTATTACACCCATTCTTTGAAGGAGAAATGAAAGCCTACTTTTTTCTATAGTGGCGCCCTGTTTTCGGACCTACGGTGATGTTACATATGTCTTGATTTTCCTTTTCTTCGCCCTGCATACGATTGAAAGCTAGAGTAATATAAATTTTGGACATAGCATATTAAATCAGGGTCGTAACAAGTGGTTTCTAATAATCTCTTGAACACGAGATAGCTAAAAAAATACAATGATTTAGCGGAAGAAATGAAAACTTTTCCATTAATTCACTCCTTTCTCGAAAAAAGTTCTTCATTGGCAAATAAAGTTCCTGTTAGTAAATTTTATTTCTTATCTCTTCACAACTATTTGCAAATTGAAAACTGTTTGTTCTTTCAATTCATTTTTGTTTTTGAAGTTAAACCGAACTCTTAAAAATCGAAAACTCTCCCTTTACTTAACTACCTATAAGTCACTTAATTCGGATTTATGCATGGCTGAACACAGATGCTTAATTCACTTTCTTTTCTCAAAGATACCAAATCGGAATTGTTTTCCACTATAGTTTTCAAGTTTGGAAAATGATTTTTGGGTCAAAATTATCAGAATAGGAATTAGAAACCTGAAACGTGTAGAAAAAGTAATCCCTAAAATATTCATAATTTTCCTTAAAATACATTCCCATTCATAGCTGTAATAAAGAATTTCCATTTTCTTACAGGTATGTATACGCCCTGTTGAAGTAAAAAGAAAAACCGTAATTTTTTTCAAACAAAAAAGTACGTCAACAGTACTCGAATTATACGGTAGTAAATATGAATTAATTTTGTGCGATCTATTTAATAATTTTATTTCGATATTTCCATTTACAAGTTTTCCGAAAGAAAATCATCGTTAATATTTTTCGTAATTGATAAGTGCATTAAATTTTATCGAATGAAAGTCATATGTCATGGAACTTTTATCTTACGACCTACAATGCAGAAAAATTTAGAGGTAAATAGACAGCACAAAACATATTTTCAAAACGGAGAGTTTTATTATGAAGGGAAAATAGATGTTCTAGGCATCTGGATTAAACACTCATCTGTAATGAGATACATACAAAAGGTTCTCAGTAGTTTTTTTAGCCTGTACAGTAAAGGCATAGTTTTGCTTATCTTATAGTGTGTATGTATGTGTATAATGTGGGTACTGTAGTTTGAAATGTATTACAATTGAAAGTTTAGATAGCAAGACCACAGCTTCTTATATGTTCCAAGGATGAACAAACTTTTACGAAACATTTAAGAAAGATAAAGGAATGTCTGCTTTCCGATTTTATCTCCATTTACTAAAATTTCCTAGCATTATTAACCACTAAATTTCCGAAATAATCTTTCACAGAAGGTTTTTGCACGTTAATTACAAATTTGTTATGACACACTTTCGTTTGCAATACTTTTTCTATCACAATCGCTCAGTATACCAATCTTTATATATATACTTCTATATTACTGTATATACATTCACTTTCAGTCAAATCTTTGACGTAAACTATCAATGAGTAGATATCATCTATGTATTTAAGTTGCTAAGCCGACTTTTTGGGCAGTCCGTGAGAGTATTGCTTAATTTTGGTCGTAAACGAAAAATTGCAATCTGTAGATATGTCAAATTCGTTTTTTGTAACCTCAATTTCTATTAATTAGTGATAATTTACAGTTGAAAAATTGATTTCTGCGCATGCTGAATGGCATGTTTAAATCTGGCTTTAGAAACTCACTATTTCTGTGCATGCTCAGTAGGGTGGAGTGAAAAAGGCAAAAAAAAAAAATTCTTTTTTTAATTTTAATATTTCCTGACTTAACAAATGGTGCTGTTTGGCAAAAAAGACACTGCAAAAAAGACACTGCAAAAAAAAATCCCAGCTCAATCAATCATCGTCTTCAGGTTCCACACAGGTGGTCAAAAAAAATGAATATTTGACGTCAAAAGTAAAAAAAATCAATTTCTTTTATTTAGTTTTAATGTTTACAATATCTTTATTTTTTGACTGGAAAACAGTAAATATCACTAACCTGCAATTTGCTTTAATCAGTCTTCAATTTTGGATTTCACATGAGGGCCAAAATAATTATCTTTGGCGTCAAATTTTGGAGTTTCCTTTCGTGACATGTTTCACTGCGAATGTATCCATCCCTGGCTTCTGCTCCACATGTTACCAATTATGCTTGTGTTACCAAGCACACATGCTTCTCTATTTCAAATTATGAACCGTTTCTGATCATACTTGCTATGGCTTCGTCACTGAGGTTCATGGTAGCTGGTGATTCAAAAGGATTGTCCCAGTTAATCACCTCAAAATAATCTTCTGCTACGAAATTTAAATTTGGAAGATCAAACTGGCATATTTTCATCTTCCAGTCAGTTTTTCTTGCTTTCAGTATTATCTGAGGCCAAGTTCTCGAAAATGTGATCGTTCATCTAATAGCCTTGCCAACAGAATGTTTTCAGAGTGAGCAAAATAAGAGTTCCTCTGAATAACTTTGTGAATGATTGACCTAAAATCTTCTGGCAAGAATGGGCTTTTTTTTATCTTTCAGAGCAGGTGACGTGCTCCATGAGTAGCTCTTGGGATTTTCTTTATTTCAATTCACGATGGCACGTAAATTTTCACGGCATATTCTACTAGGAGCTTAAAGTATTCTGTTGGTTCGGCAGTCGACACATACAGGCGCAGAATTATGTTGGCTGCAGTAAGACATCTTGAATGAGACATCGTTCCTGGAATTCTGTTTGCCAAATCTGGAAGGCACTCCCCCGAGGATACTGGCCTAGACATATCGAAAAGGTATTTTTGGTCTGTACTCAGGTCTTTTTTTATCAATTTCAGGCAGAGCAACTGGAATAGAAACAAAACTCGTCGCAGCAACGGTTTCACACGTTTGCAGAGATTTTCCTATTGTCCCGGGGCCAGAAGATGGCCGAATGGCTAGGGCGGCATTCGGATCATATCCTGTGGGTTCGAGTCCCACTTTTGGTATGGATGTTTGTATCCGTTCGGAATCGTCTTTAAACTGTAGGTCCTGGTATAATTAGCCCTCCTGTAGCAAAAAGTTGACCGTAGCGCTCCAAACCAAACCAAACCAAACCAAACCTATTGTTCCGGAAAATTGGTGTGGCCCAGATGTCTTTCCGTCAATCTCCTGGAAAAGGTGGCGAAGAGGTAGTTCATTAGTATGCAATAAGCATACAAACCAGTGCAATTTATGGCCAACAAAGATTTCTAGCCGTCTAACTGCGCCATTTTCATTCCCAACGTTGACGTTCGTTCCATCAACCCCAACGGCAACCAGCTCCGAAAGTGTAATCCCTTTCTGTGTAACGAAGTTGATGATGTTTTGTATAATATCCGCACTAGACGCAGAATCCGGAGTCACATGTCCTATATAAACAGAACCAGGTTCTGACAACAAAACAATATGCTCTTCCACAGCTATAGTCCTATATAAAGAACTTCCTTTCATTTCTTGCACTATAGTTTTGTCCTTTCTTCTTTCGAAGTACTAGATGGCGTACAAAAACCGTGTTACTTGTGCAGAATTAAGCTGTGATCGTACTTTTCGACGTTCTCTCCTGAGCTTACTCCCGTCAATGTACGAAATGCCATTTCTAGCACTGACATTTGACAATAAATATTAATACTAATATTAATTATTAAATAGTTATTAATATTAATTATTAATTAATATTAATTTACAAATTAATTCATTATTCATTTAATTAATTATTATTATTTTGATAAAAATGCATTAAAAACTTTAAAAAAAGGCAATACAAATATTCACTTGAGGTGTGGAACCTCAAGATTGCAACATTTTAAGCTGAAATTTGGAGAAAATTTGTTCCAGCCAGTTTCACACCAAATAATGACTCAGGCAATGTGAATTTCGAGAAATAGTTTTTTCGCTCCACCCTAATGCTCAATGACATGTTTGAATGATAAACACGTTTATTCCGAAGAGTCTCTCTGCCCTTTTCATTTTTATGATAATTATGTTTGTGAAATATAATATTAAACCTCATGGAAATTTGTTTATTTCGCGCTGTTTAATGAGCGATCATTTGCAATTAAAAGAAATTGCTTTCTGCGCATGCTGCGACATTTTAAAATCTGTCTTTAGATACTCTCTAAGCACGAGGCCGTTTGAACAAATTAATTTCCTTCTGCGCTTTATTATGATTTTCAACATTTGGCAATGATGTGTTGAGTATAATTCGTGTATTAGTGGATTTATTAACTATCTAGCCGTCATGTTTTGACGGGTATCAACTAGTCTATACATTTAAGTTGCTAAGCCGACATTTTGGGCAGTCCGGGAGAGAAAACTGCTGCATCCATTTACTTCATTTTGGTCTTAAACGAAAGATTGCAATTTGTAGTTTTGTCGAATTTGGTTTTTGTAACCACATTTTCTATTAATGAGCGATAATTTACGATCAAAAACGGCTTTCTGCGCATACTCAGTGGCATGTTTAAATCTGTCTTTAGAAACTCATTGTTTCTGCTCATGCTCGGTGACATGTTTTAATGATAAACACGTTTATTCCGAGGAGTTTCTCTAGATCTCTCTCTGCCATTTTTATTTTTATAATACAGTCGAACCCCGTTATAACGAACCTCAAGGGACTAAATGTTTTGTTCGCTATATCCGGTGGTTCGCTATATCCGAACCATTAAGAAAAATGTTAGAGTTCACAAAATGTATAACTCCTTAGTTGCTATGTACATTCAATAATGGTGTATTGAAAGAATGATAAAATGTTTTAAAAGTGATCATTAATGAATTAAATTGGCTAAAATCGATTACATTAAACTGACACAATACTAATTAAATTAACTAAAAATGAAGACAAGTGGAAATAAATTGATTTTATCTTTAATTGTTGCTCACTGTTTTGATACAGAAATAATAGTTAATCTTCTGCTGACGTGATGCCGATTTCAAAAACATTTTATGAATTTCTCTGTCCAATACATCAAATGACTCCAACACTCTTTCTTCCACTGTTTGTGTAGACTAAAACTTATCAATTGCACTCATCGCTGTTGTAGCATCTGAGATGTGGAGATTTCGTCCTTTATGTGCTGCTCCTCTTCATCAGCATCAGAGGCAGAATCTTCGATTTCAGAATGATTCATTTTAATTTCTTCCTCAATATCTTCTTCAGTCGGATTTTCACATGTAATGACTTCATCATCACATGTTTCGAACAATTGCACGCCACAATCTGAGAATGATGAAATTTTGTACTTTTCTATCCACATCGCGATAGGTAAATCTTCATCATCTTCTTCTGCAACATTCTTTGCTACTTCAACAGTCGTTGTATCTTCAACATTCTTAAAAAGTTTAAAAATTTTAAAAAATTCAGTTGTCGACTGAAAAAAAATGTTCGTTATAGCCAATTCTTAAGCTTTCGAAGGTTCGCTATAAAAGGATTAAATAGCATTAAATACAATAGGAAAACGGCGGGACCAAAATTTTCGTTCGCTATATCCGGGAGTTCGTTATATACCGGGTTCGCTATAACAGGGTTTGACTGTAATTATGTTTGTGAAATATAAGATTAAACTTCATGGAAATTGTTTATTTTGCGCTGTTTAATGAGCGATAATTTACAATAAAAAAACGGCTTTCTGCGCGGGTTCAGTGAGATTTTAAAATCTGGCTTTAGGGACTCACTAAGCACAAGGCCGCTTAAACACGTTAATTTGTTTCTGCGCATTATTATGAATTTTAACATTTGGCAATGATGTGTTGAGTATAATTTATTTACTATTCAGCCGTCATGTTTTGATGGATACCAACTGGTGTTTAATAAATACATTTCTAGATACTGGTCCCTCGATGTGAAACCTTTTACTACATCATGGTAATGAATTTTTTTTTTTAAAAATTACACCCCTGTAAAATGAAATTGTGTAAACTTTATATTATTATATTATACTATTGATATTCAACTTTGGGGCTAAGAAAACTATTACATTCACGATAAATAATTGTAGATAAAGCTTAATTTTCTATATTCCAACGCAAATACAGTCGAACCCTGTTATAACGAACTTCAAGGGACCAAAGGTTTTGTTCGCTTTATACGGTGGTTCGCTATACCAGAACCGTTAAGAAAAATGCTGGAGTTCACAAAATGTATAACTCATTAGTTTCAATGTGTATTCAATAAGGATGTATTAAAATAATGATAAAATCTATTTAAAATGATCATTAATGAATTAAATTGACTAAAATAGATCACATTAAACTGACACAATACTAATTAAATTAAGTACAATTGGAAAATGGCCGGACCAAAATTTTTGTCCGTTATATCCGTGAGTTCTTTATATACCAGGTTCACTATAACGGGGTTCGACTGTACAGCTTTCTTCTTCAGAAGCAAAGAAGGAGAGCATCACGCAATATCCCATTACATTAAAGATTTTCTCGATTTTTCGAATCAAGTGTTTAGTTACCTCTTCCGGAAACAAGTTTATATTGTTGCAAATTCAGAACATCAGAAGCAGATGCTGTAAGAGAGCAACTCTCTAAGGCAGGATAATAATACTCTCTCTAAGGCAGGACCGTCGGTAATGAAAAAGCGCCCTAATCTTTTTTGTGTGTGTGCGATTGGGCACAGCAAATAGTAGACAAATAGAAAAGTGTTCAGGGTGACAAATAGTAGTACCTTGCACACAGGCACTTCTAGGAATAATACAAACAACAACAACCTGCACCATGAATCGTAACCATATCTTTCTGTTGTATTCTACAACGCCCCTATATAAGGAAGTGACAACAGACAAGTTCAATTCATCCCATTTGTCATCATGTCCACGAGGATTTGTTCACTTAAACCTTTGAGAGGAATTTCACAAAAGCATATCTGGTCATGTCCCGTTGGTTGCAAGTTCTTAGAGCCAGGTCAAAGAGCACCCTGATTTATGAACTACCCCTTTCTTCTTCAACGTCTTCTAACGCCGCCATTGATACAATAAAAGTTCAGACAAAAACGGAAAAACAACAAGTTAAACGGAACAACAGTGATGGTAAAAATAAGTATCTGCAACCAATCACCGTGGCCAAACAAACAAATTTAAATCCTTGTGTTTATTAAAATCCTCGTGTTTATTTAAATCCTCGAGTGCCTTTTAGAATTTTCTTGAAAGTCAAGCCCGTGCGGTCTTTTGAGTGCAAGTTCTTGTAAGGGAGATTTAAACTGTATCCTGTCCTACGAGTTGATATTCCTAACTTTGTCGTTGTTTAACGTTTTCAAACGCCCCCATTAAGGAGGGAGATCACATTCGCACTCACAAAAATGCACTGATTTTACCACCAAGATTAATGTGTTATCAAACAGTTAATTCATAATCAACTTAAACTATTTTTTTAGGGTGAATTGTACAAAGCTTTATCTATTAGAAAACAAAAGCAAAATTGTTGGGAGATTATTAGAAATTATTTTATGTAAAAAAATTAATGTTTTTTGAATAATGAATGCATTGCGTGCAGATTTTTTTTAAACTATAAGAGATATATATTAAATTATTTGTATATATTCTATCCATAGGTTATACTTTAATCTACACCTAAATTAATTACCATATTTCACATAAAAATATATTTTCAAGCAAATGTATTGTAATGTACAAGAAATATCATAAAATTTTTTTACAAAAAAATGCTGTAAAAAAATAAATATTCTAAATATACATGTATACAAAATTTTAGCAATTTGTGACCATTAGTTTTGAAGATATAGTGCGTACAAGTTTGAAAATAACAGTTTTTAGAAAAAACCATTCAAAGTTTAAAGATTCTATAAATTACTGTACTAGTTATTAGCTTTATACATTTGGCCATAAAATCGGTTCTAATTGTAGTATCGATTTAATTTTTTAAAAAGATTCCTTACATTCCATTCTTCAAAATTAAATCATAATAAAAAATTGAGTTTTGTGAAGGTTTTAAGGTGATCTCCCTCCCTAAAGATGTAGTTAAAACTTAAAAGGAAAATTAACAGTGACAGTAAAAGGAATCCATTATTTACCGAATCGAAAACTCTTGCCTTGATTTATAGCTATGTGTATGCACGAGTGCATACTTAAGTGTGACGAAGTTAATAGGTTTGTTATATTGGCTAAGATTATTGATTTATTAAAAAATTCAAGACCTGACAACACCACTTCACAACCGATCATATAATTAAAGACATAGATAATCTTTCGCCACGGTTTCCCACCAAAATCTCCTGGTTTTACTCCTGGTGACTTTAATTTAAAAAAATAATAATAATAACACTAATAACGGATATAAAGAATGTTGTAACATGCCATATCTAAGAAAATTTCGTCTGATTCTTCACGAACTCCAATAAAATACAAGTAGAGTGTCGGACATTAAAGGTCTTTAAATATTATATTCATGTCTGACAATGTTGGATATCACGTGGAAAATCGCTGATCTTGAAATAAGTAAAACAAAATTTTGAAATCGGATATTACAGCATCATACATTCTTACCTAGTGATTATTTCTGAAATTAAGTCCCCCCCCCTCATTACCTTCATCTCTATGGTCTGTCTTGAACGGAAAGTAGGGGAATATCAGTTGTCTATGTTAAATGGTCCATTTAAGATAGACTATTAAGTAATGGCCATCTATATGTTTGACTAGCTGAAAACCCGCGCTTTGCTACGGAGTACATTCAAATTAAATATAACGGTCAACGTATGCAATTAATGCCAAAAAAAATAGATGTATATATTTATAATAAATGCGACGATCAATGTATACAATATATATATATATATATATATATATACACTGAAGTGCCACTGAATTAGGGATACCTATAGGTATCCCTAATTACTAACTCGTTACTAGGTATACCTAGTAACGAGTTGGGCCTCCTCTGGCCTTGATAACGGCTGCCACACGACGAGGCATAGATTCAACAAGTTTCTGGAAACGTTCCACGGGAATGGCTTGCCAAATATTGGCTAAAGCTGTTCATAATTCAGTAAGGTTCTTTGGTGCTGTGTGATGGCCTTTCACGCTTTGTTCCAAAACATCCCAAAGATGCTCAATAGAATTTAAGTCTGGGTTCTAGGTGGTCAATTCATGACATAGAAGTCAGAGGAATGCTCACCCAACCAGCCAGTAGCCAACCGGGACTTGTGAGAGGTACAGTTGTCTTGCTGGAAAACTCCATTACCGTGCGGATAACAGAACAGCATAAACGGATGGAGGTGATCACCCAGCAACTCTACGTACCGAATTGCATTGAGGGAGGTTGGTACACGCACCAAAGATTCCAAACTGTGCCACGAAAAAACACCCCAGACCATGATTGAGCCACCATGCCCTTGTACAGTTCCAGCCAGGCATGCAGGATCCATGGCTTCATGAGCCTGACGCCATGTTCTCAGCCTCCCGTCGGCGTTAAGTAGTCGGAATCGAGACTCATCACTCCATGCTACTCGTTTCCAGTCCTCTACACTCCAGTCTCTGTGCTCTCTTGCCCAGGCAAGACGTGCAGCCCGATGGCGAGTATAGAGCAATGGTACTCTCGTAGATCGACGGCTCCCGAAACCCATACGGTGAAGCGAGCGTTGCACAGTCCGTTAACTGACTGTACGACTGGCACCGTCATTAAACTGGGTGGTAATTTGAGCTAATGTTTGGCTTTGCTGGCTACGTACAATACGCCTGAGCCGTCTCTGACCACGCACTGTCAAGGCTAATTGTCCTTTGCAGTTTGCCCGATCGCTGGTTTTTTTTCCACCATCCATGTATTCTTGATATACTCTTGACACTGTCGACCTTGAAAATCCTAGCTGTCTGACGATTTCGGAAATTGAATGGCCCATGCGTCGCGCACCTACGATTTGTCCGCGATCGAAGGCGTCTAAATCAGGCAGTTTACCCATACTGGCAATTCCAACAACTAATTCAGAACAACCACAGTAAGCGCTATATATGCAGTTACCACAGCGCCCTCACTTGCGCATACATGATGCGCAGCGCTACACAATTTGCATAGGCTTTGCTATCCCTAATTCAGTGGCACTTCAATGTATATATATATATATATATATATATATATATATATATATATATATATATATATATATATATATATATATATGTGTGTGTGTGTGTGTGTGTGTGTGTAATATCAGCACTAAGGCGGGGGCGAAGCTCAACAGGCCTGAAAATCTTAGCCTGTCGGATCCGGGGTGTAGTCGAAGTGGCTTGGAGTGGCTGGGATGAAGGAGAACTAAGTGGAATCCATACCAGAAGGAAGAGGCAACTGGTTGATAACATAGTCTTTATTTCCGAAGCAGTTTCGAGCTGGACATTATTTGGATCGGATTACAGACATCTTAACTCCACAGATACCGAGGAAAAAGGCCCGACCACGCCGAAAACGCAAAGCGTTGCGGCAATACGGACATTCAAAACGCTACATCTTGCCAGGCCAGAGCAAAACACATAAGTCCGCCAAAATCCTAGTGCCAAAATCCTTAATAAATTAAATTCTAAAAATTAATCTTTAAAAATTCACCAAAAATCAGAAAATCGAGATAAAGGTTCGAAAAAGATTTCATTTTAATGGAATTTTTATGATCATTCTCGTGATATAAATTTTATAACCCTCAAATTATTGTTTTAAATGCAAACTTAAAAAAAAGTTACAAAAACAGATTAAAAATTTTATTTTAAAAAATCTAAGAAGAATTTTTGAAAAATCTTTCTTAGTGCACCCCTACACTATAAGAAGAATCGCCATGCAAAATTTCAGCCCTTTAGGTCCAGCGGTTTGTTCTGTGCGTTGTATGTTAGTGAGTCAGTGAGTCAGTCAGTTATGGAACTGTTTTATATACACTGCTCAAAACAATTAGGGGAGCACATGGTTTTAACGAAATTACGCTAATACTTACACCGATAAGTAACATAAAATAAATCATCCATAATTTAAAGCCTAGCAGGAAACAGAAGAAGAAAACTTCATATGCAAATCAAAGTTCATGACGTCAAAAACCAGAAAAAGAACATAAGGGCGAAAATCGGGATGTTGCAGAAACGTCTGTTTCACTGCCTTAACTGTGAAATTCGATTGCTCAGTTATTCTTTTTGAGAAAAGGTGACTTGAAAATGTCTCAACAACGTGATTTACGGGAATCCATGGCATGGCGTATTATCGGCAGACTTGAATCCGGGCAAACACAACGTAGTGTCGCGGACGCTGTTGGAGTCGTCAGAAGTGTCGTTGCAAGGCTGTGGAATCGATTCCAAGAAACAGGGAATGTTAGACGTCGACCAGGGCAAGGTCGGCTACGCGCCACTACAGCAACTGATGACCGGTACATACTGTTAACAGCTCGTCGAGACAGAACAGACAATGCTACTCAGCTGCAAAGACAGTTGCTCTTGGCAACAGGACGAAGGGTGTCCAGCCAAACAGTACGTAATAGGCTTCATCAGGGAGGTCTCTATGCACGTAGGCCAATGGTCTGCATTCCGTTGACCTCACGCAACCGTGCGGACCGAAGAAGATGGGCTGCTGAACATCGAGATTGGGAGCAACATGATTGGAGCTAAGTTCTGTTTACAAACGAGTCCGGATTCAAGCTGGAGTGTGACACCTGAGGTGTTTTGGTATGGAGGGAAAGGGGCACTCGAAATAACCCCACATTCGTTCGTGAAAGGTCAAAATACAGACGAACTGGTTTTATGGTATGGGGTGGAATCAGCATAGGTGGACGTACGGACCTGCATATCATTCGGAATGGTACTTTGACGGCCCGAAGGTATGCAGACGAGATACTGAGACCTCATATCATACCTTACGCTGCAGCCATTGGAGATTCCTTTGTTTTCCAGCTTGATAATGTTAGACCGCATACAGCTCGTCTTGTGGAGAACATGCTTGAAGCTGAAACAATACAGCGTATGGAATGGCCAGTGTGCTCTCCTGACCTGAATCCAATCGAGCATGTTTGGGACATGCTCAGACGACTCATTGCTGCGAGACCAAGGCCTCCTTTTACTCTCCGAGACTTGGAGATTGCACTTCTTGAGGAGTGGAACAGTATTCCCCAAAGTCTTATCGATAACATCATCGCATCCATGGAAAACAGGTGTGCAGCAGTCTTAGCTGTTCGAGGAGACCACACGCCATATTAAAAATCTTGCATAATTTCTAAACAATACTTTTTTTTTATCTTTTACATGTAACCAAATTGTTGCTCTAAATCATCTTTTCATGTTATTTCCATATTTTCAAAGAATTAAAGCTTAATTACAAATTTTTCTACGTCTTTTTTTCTGTATTGCGCATGGATACGCGTGTACTATCCATTTTATGCCAATGCGTGGCTGTCTCGCACGGTTTTCTTAACTTCTTTGCTTGCTCCCCTAATTTTTTTGAGCAGTGTATATAGGTTAGAGAAATATCCCGACTTACACGAACTCGGAGTTACGCGGTTTTTGATTTTACCCTTTTTCACCGTTTTAAATCTTGGAATGAAATCTTTCAAAAAAAGTTAAACGGTGTCTGGAAGAATCTTTGTCTAATATTTTTTTAAAAAACGAGACGGAAACAACGCCGGAAACTGATCATATTACTCGTGTGATAGAAGAAGTTGTCGATCTTACCAGGCAATTAGATATGGAAGTTGATGAAGATGATGTTAACGAGATTTTCATCTTGAGGAGCTGACAGTCGATGATCTTGAAATAAGTAAAGAGATGGGCGACCAAAGCATCACGGAAGAATCTTACACTTTAGACCCAATTCCACAAGAAAACCTAGTGACAATTATAAATTTGACAGAGGGTCTCAAAGCTATTGAGAAAGGATCACGGATTTTAGAGAATATAAACTCTAATAAAGATCGCGAGATCACAACAAAGCAGATAATGAAAAAAAAGTTACTTTATTGAATTTTTTAAAACCATTAACATATTTTTTTTAATATCTGGTACATATGTATAATATTAATATGCAATTCAGTATTTTAATTTGAAGGCAATATTTTTACTCTAAACTGGTGTTGTTGTAAGTTCTTGGTCCCAATTAGACAAAATCTATATGTATTTGTACCCCGACTTAACGCGATCTGTCGTCGGTCCCACCTCAGAACTCGTCGAAGTTTCAGGTGAAATTGAAGTAGAAAATGTTTTATTAAATTCTGCAGAAACTTTTACAGCACTCAAACGTGGATTTTTCACAAATTTTCTAATTATAAATCTCTGATCGCGTTTTGTTACCTTTGCCGGACGACCTTTTCTTACCATGTTTTCGATCCTATTTTCTTCTTTAAAGCGTTTTATCACATACTGCACAGTAGAATGGGATAAATTAAGTAATTTAGTAATGGCTGATACTCCTTATGGAGTGGGGGGCCGGAGATGTTTTACAATTAAGTAATTTAGCAATATTCCGAAGTGACTTATGTCACCGTAATATAATTATTAGTTATAGTATTAGTGGTAGTACAAGTAATTAGAGAGTGATGCTCATATGTATAGTTCCAAATCAATTTATTAAACCAATCATACATATACAAACAACATTATTCATTGAAGATTTCCGAATTTCTATTTCATTAACACCATATCTCTACATATACATTTCAGATTATCTTCCTTCCTATATCTTATCAATACCGTAATATAATTATTAGTTATAGTATTAGTGGTAGTACAAGTAATTAGATAGTGATGCTCATATGTATAGTTCCAAATCAATTTATTAAACCAATCATACATATACAAACAACATTATTCATTGAAGATTTCCGAATTTCTATTTCATTAACACCATATCTCTACATATACATTTCAGATTATCTTCCTTCCTATATCTTATCAATACATTAATTCTGATTATTTATCTAACCTTCATTTTCATCAATATCAAACTACTAACATTTTTATCTACTCCCTAACATTGTTATATTATCCTACATTCTTAATTGCTATACACAAACACATTACGAAACTATTGCAAGATACTACTTCAATTGATATGGATATACACAAGCACTATTTTATGATAGACATTTATGCATAAATGTAAAGATTTCACCTAATCTGCCCTATCTAATTAACTACGCTCTCTAGTAGGCATTGGGCATTGCTAGGATAAGTCAAAACACTCTCCTACCTTGTCTGACGACACATCGGTATCACAAGTCTTGCTGGGAGAAACATAGGGCTCTCGTTTCGGTCAGCGGGCTGTCGGTTCCGGCGGAACTGCGGTCACTATCTGTTGCGGCGTTCTGCGGCGTCTCCGAGAATACACTCGCGTTGGGAGAGCGTTCGTCACTCCGAAGGTCCGTACCTCATCACAAGCATGGCTGGGGGGTCATCGGGCTCTGGTCCAGGGTAACAGCTGCGATCATCGGCATGCGGTGGACTCAGGGTGCTTTACCTCCGCATCTAGGCATCTGCTACGGGGGCGCGTTGGTCCAGGGGAAATGGCTGCTCCTCTCTTGCTAAATGACAGGTTAGTCGGTCGGCCTCTCCGGTATTGGGGTCTGCATCTATCTCATATCGGTTTGCTTTTTCGGGTACCGAGGACTTGGCTTGTCTCTCCGGTATTAAGTTAGCAGCCCGTCATCTTCTCTCTTCCTTCGCTGTCTACCGGGGCTTATGTGTTCTTAGTGAAAGATCTCAACTCGTTCTGCTCTCTCTAAAAACTTTTCCTCTCGAGCTCAACTTCCATCATTAAATATTCAGGCCCTCATTGGTGGCCACCTTCTGTCCTATGGGTCGATCCGGGACCCCTTCATTGGCCGATCACCCATTTTATATTTCCATCTTCTCCAATCCATATTGACGGGGGCGTTCGCCCTTGCACCTGTCTGGGGTTTCTTACATCTTTGACTTCCCACGCTCTCGCCTGGGCCTCCTGTGGTGTTTCTAACGCCGGTCAACCTCGTAAATCGCCCTACCCCTTTTCTTCTCCTAACTGTGACTCCGTTTTCACATTTTCCTCAGCTCATTATCACCAGCTGGGCCCTTCGTTAAACGCAGCTGTTGACCGTTTTCTCATTTCAATTGCCCCCCTCTCAACTTGTTATCTCTCCTTGCCATTCGCATACGCGGTACATTATCCCGCTGTTCAAGGCATCTCTTTTGTCTGATTTTTTGAATTCCGTTTTCTATCGCCCCTTTTCTGAACACATGTCGTGTCTCCACGACATTCACCCCTTCCTTTCAAAATTAAAAAAATTTTACGTAGACCGAATCATGACATCTGCCTCACTTCACCTCAAACTTACGCCTGACCGAACTCCAAATCAATCTACCTTTCGCCACCTCCCTACGTACGTCTCTCCCTGCTGTCTACTGAAACAACCTCAAAATCTCTGTTCGACACTATCTAGTCTCTATTTTGACCTCACAATTATCTGTATCGTTCCTGCTCAATGCCCAATGCCGTAGCTTGTGCTCTATAATATATTTCACACTTTTCGCATACTCAGATACCAAAACAAATTAAATTAATTCTTCTCAAATCAGTTAATTCTCAGATACCAAAACAAATAAATTATATATTATACACTTAATACAAATAATCAATACTCAAACCTTACATATATCTTCACTTACTAAAGTACTGAAAACCGCGCGAAATACCGATATATTTCGCCATTTCATTCTCAGATACCAAAACAAATAAACATTATATATTATACACTCCATTAAAATAATCAACAATCATACATTACATACTATATATATATATTCATACTTGAGTAAGGTATTTTTTTTTAAAAAATTTCTTTATTAAATTGTCCTTGTATTCAATATCAATTTGCTGATTGTCCTTTCAGTTTTTTATGACTGTCCTCTGTTATTCGAGTTCAATAACCACTGTCGTGGAGAGCCTTTTGTTTTCTAGCAATGCCCAATATTTTAAACAAATCATTTTTTTTTTTTGTATTTCATTCCTTCACTTCAGTAATTATTCATATAAAAAGCTTCATATTCCCCTTAATAATACAGTAGAATTACAGTTTCCTAACAATTCGTATCCCTTTCTGACGTAACTTCCTTACCTTTTGACATAACTCTATTTCATTTAAAACCTCCCTTCGATTCCAAATGTTTGTTTATTTACGATTGAAAGACATTCTCTTCCTGACCCGCCAAACGTGACAGCACTTGATTGATTACACTTCGACCCCTCATTTTCACCCTAGCCAACTCGTTTTCTCGGCCATGCGTTATTCCCATGGGGCAAACCAGTTCTGTTTGGCGCTGGCTATTCACCTGTTACTTTTGCCTGCTATTTTAAGTAGTTTTCGGGACCAGTTTCTCAATGGTCTGCCTTTATCTTTAACCGGCACCTCTGCAATATTCCTTACCTTGCGTTGGCAACCCCAACTATTTCGACCGCGTGTTTTTGAAAATCTCATGTATTCAGCATTCAGCGCCATTGGGATTTGTAAGTATTCGTATCGTTCCTTTTTACTTTTATTCAACAATGATTTAATTGTTTTGTTTCCTATTATTTTTTTTTTTTTTTTAACAATTATCATATCTACTGTGTCATTCTCGTTATGTTATTTATCTATTTATTTTATTTTTTTTTAGTGTGCGTTTATTTAATTGATTTTAATCATAGGCCCTCTTTGAACTCTTAAATCACGTTGTCTGACTTATGATTTCTATAGCCTACATTCATTTTAGTGATTTTGTTAACTATTCACTTCATTAATCATTCATATCACTTATTATTATTATTATTGTTAATATTTTCATTATTTCCGGCCACCTGCACGCGTTTATCCGAATGCCTGACTACTCATAATTACTTCTCCTCTAACCATCTAACAGTTATTTTATGTATCTATCTCTATCGTTCGTTCATTCATGAATTATTTACTTGTTTCTGTATTTATTTAATGATTCATTTCTATGTATTTAATTTTATTTAATAAACCCCTATCATCGTTTATTTATTTATTTATTTATTTTTTTTTCAGACAGGTGTATGGCAATTATCTAATTACCTTTCAATTATTATTATTATTATTATTATTTTTTTGTACTTATACTTATTTTTGCCTCTCGCACTTAAGCAATTGGCTGCCCTCTCAAGTATTTACATGTTGTTATTAATTTATTTATTTATTTATTGATTTATTCTTATTATTATTTTTTTTCAACTTCGCGTGAAATCTCCTACTATCTTGTTGCCCCACGCCTTGTGTATGGATACTATCGCTTTGATCTGGACAAATATGACATTCTTTGTTTCCTTTGCGCTCATCCCGTCAATCTCATCTCAACTCTTCAGGTATGTATCTTTTAAATTTCATATCATATTAGTGCTACCATTATCCATCTTGATTTTGCCCATAATGTATTCTAGAGTACGAGTTCTATGTTCCAATTTGACTCCGCCCCTTTTCTGCCTGTGTGACATTTATAAGAAACCATTAATCCTTAACCTCCTCCTCTTTGGGGCGTGTCCTATGACACGGGTCACTGTTTATTTACATTTTTTTTTTGTTTTTGGCTTTGATAGGTTTTTAAATTTATTTTTTCTTTTTTATTTCTTTTTTTTTTTTTTTTTTTTTTAATTATCACTTATCATTAATACTTATTACTCCTCGTGTTATTATTCTTGTGAGATAATTCTAGTCTTATTCGCATGTATTTAAATTACTTTGTGTTGGCCGCTGTTATCTTTTCAATACTACATTTAGCTTACTACACATTTTAATAATTTGACGCCTTTCTAGGTATTTATTATGACCTTACTTATTGTTTTGTTTACCTCTGTTATTTTGCGATCTCTTTCTTATTTGGCTTTATTATTATTATTATTTATTTATTTTGTCTATGCATATCATTTTCTAATATTGTGATCTGACTACTTTATTTAAATTAATTTTTATTATTGTGCGCGGTGACTTTATAAATCTCAATAATGTGTTCCTATCTCTGTAAATTCGCAAAATTTCGAATTCCCCGTTCAATTGCCTATTTAATGCCTTAATTGAATTTAATCGTCGCAAACTTACAATTTCTCCTACGATAAATTGAATATTTCTTTCGCGCCGTTGATAGCGTATATTACTCTTGCGTGAATTTCGTGTATTTGATTCCTTACTATGCGACTGTCCTGATCCGGCTGCTTGCTCACGAATGTTTGTCACCCTTTTCTGATCATTCTTACTCTCTTTAGTTTTCTTACCCGCTATGAGTAGTGTGTTGACATACATTGCGTTAATATTATTCAATTGTTGCTCGTTCTTTACTGAATTTTGTCGTATCGTACTGTGTGATTTCTCTAATTGCTCCGTATTCGACTGTTTCGATTTTTTGCAATTCGTCTCACATTTTTCTTTTACTCTTCGTTTATTATGTTTCCTGTCACCCTCGTAATTCTGTTTGAATTTTCGGAAAATTACACAATCATTAATTAAATGACCCTTATTCTCACAAGCGACGCAGAAAGGCAACTGTTTATTTTCTTTTAAATGTAATTTTATTCGTTTAAATTCATCGCAGTTTTGAATTAAATGTCCGTTAATTTCGCATAAAATGCAAACTTCTGTATTATTGTCCTCCTGTATCTCTACCTTTTGCGCTACTGACCTCTCCTGTTCACACCTAGTTTTATCCTTCTGCGCTTCATTTAAATTTAATTCCTCCTGCGCTTCATTTAAATTTAATTCCTCCTGCTTTTGACCTGTGCAATTTAGACTTTTTGTCGCGTCCTCATTACTTATTATACATCCTATTTCGACTTTGCATTCCTGCTCGCTTCTTACGCGTTCAATTTGTTTTGCCCTACTCACTGCTTCCTGAAATTTCTGTACATTTAATTCTCGTAACTCTTTTTCCATATCTTTATCGACCGCTTGCAAAAATTTAAATAACATGACTTGTTCTGTAGTTTCGTCCCCTTTAAATTGTATCCCAAAATATTCTAAAGTCGCCTTTTCAACTTGTACTGCCAATTGCTCAATATTTTGTTCGGGGATTTGCCTAATGTTTTCAAAATCTCTCTGTTTCTGCAATTTTGCATATATATCTTCTAATCCCCTTGTCATTGTTTCATCTTTTGTTTTATTGCTAACCGTTATATTATTAATTATTGCCGTATTTTCTTCAATTTTTGTTGCAAAATCTACTGCCTCCTGAAAAGTTCGTGGACGTAATGTCACTAATTCTTTTGCTATCTCCTGTCGTATTGATTTTATAAATTTATCTAGCATTATCTGGTCTATTTCATAAGTTTTCGCGACTTCCGACCCCAAAAATCGATAGACTACGCCTTTTATATGTTTATAGACATTTTCAATTTTCTGGCCTGGCAATTGTATAATCTTTTGAAATGCAACTTGGTTCATTAAATCTTCCGCGTTTCGTGGCATTTTAGCAATTATTTTTAAACCCAACTTACTCAAATAATATTATTTTACTGTTCCTGTATATAACTCCCTTTAATTCGTGCAAATTTCTTATCGTGCGCTTCCCACTCTGTCTTACTCACTCTTAACAATGTTCCGTTGCAATTTTTAATTTGCGTACTTTTTCTTATATAACATTACCGCAGTATCAGTAATATTTTTGTTTTGCTAGCCACTTAACACCCTTCAATATACTATGTAATAACTAACGTTTTTTTTTTTATTATATTCTTAGACATTCTTTGACTTCCCATCTAAAATTCCAACAATTCAACTATCTCAGCAAATTCTACTGTATTATAACATTATCAATTAACATACCCACACTTTTCTTTATCGCGAGCATAGATATCTATCATAAATATATATATAGTTTAATCAACTGATTCACATCCACACACAGAGCCATCACTTCTTTCTCAGTGGCGTTGGTCCACATATTAAATTTCTACAATACTTAATTTAACAAATTGCATTATTTAACCTCCAACTGTTTGTCAGGGCACCAATTATGTCACCGTAATATAATTATTAGTTATAGTATTAGTGGTAGTACAAGTAATTAGAGAGTGATGCTCATATGTATAGTTCCAAATCAATTTATTAAACCAATCATACATATACAAACAACATTATTCATTGAAGATTTCCGAATTTCTATTTCATTAACACCATATCTCTACATATACATTTCAGATTATCTTCCTTCCTATATCTTATCAATACCGTAATATAATTATTAGTTATAGTATTAGTGGTAGTACAAGTAATTAGATAGTGATGCTCATATGTATAGTTCCAAATCAATTTATTAAACCAATCATACATATACAAACAACATTATTCATTGAAGATTTCCGAATTTCTATTTCATTAACACCATATCTCTACATATACATTTCAGATTATCTTCCTTCCTATATCTTATCAATACATTAATTCTGATTATTTATCTAACCTTCATTTTCATCAATATCAAACTACTAACATTTTTATCTACTCCCTAACATTGTTATATTATCCTACATTCTTAATTGCTATACACAAACACATTACGAAACTATTGCAAGATACTACTTCAATTGATATGGATATACACAAGCACTATTTTATGATAGACATTTATGCATAAATGTAAAGATTTCACCTAATCTGCCCTATCTAATTAACTACGCTCTCTAGTAGGCATTGGGCATTGCTAGGATAAGTCAAAACACTCTCCTACCTTGTCTGACGACACATCGGTATCACAAGTCTTGCTGGGAGAAACATAGGGCTCTCGTTTCGGTCAGCGGGCTGTCGGTTCCGGCGGAACTGCGGTCACTATCTGTTGCGGCGTTCTGCGGCGTCTCCGAGAATACACTCGCGTTGGGAGAGCGTTCGTCACTCCGAAGGTCCGTACCTCATCACAAGCATGGCTGGGGGGTCATCGGGCTCTGGTCCAGGGTAACAGCTGCGATCATCGGCATGCGGTGGACTCAGGGTGCTTTACTCCGCATCTAGGCATCTGCTACGGGGGCGCGTTGGTCCAGGGGAAATGGCTGCTCCTCTCTTGCTAAATGACAGGTTAGTCGGTCGGCCTCTCCGGTATTGGGGTCTGCATCTATCTCATATCGGTTTGCTTTTTCGGGTACCGAGGACTTGGCTTGTCTCTCCGGTATTAAGTTAGCAGCCCGTCATCTTCTCTCTTCCTTCGCTGTCTACCGGGGCTTATGTGTTCTTAGTGAAAGATCTCAACTCGTTCTGCTCTCTCTAAAAACTTTTCCTCTCGAGCTCAACTTCCATCATTAAATATTCAGGCCCTCATTGGTGGCCACCTTCTGTCCTATGGGTCGATCCGGGACCCCTTCATTGGCCGATCACCCATTTTATATTTCCATCTTCTCCAATCCATATTGACGGGGGCGTTCGCCCTTGCACCTGTCTGGGGTTTCTTACATCTTTGACTTCCCACGCTCTCGCCTGGGCCTCCTGTGGTGTTTCTAACGCCGGTCAACCTCGTAAATCGCCCTACCCCTTTTCTTCTCCTAACTGTGACTCCGTTTTCACATTTTCCTCAGCTCATTATCACCAGCTGGGCCCTTCGTTAAACGCAGCTGTTGACCGTTTTCTCATTTCAATTGCCCCCCTCTCAACTTGTTATCTCTCCTTGCCATTCGCATACGCGGTACATTATCCCGCTGTTCAAGGCATCTCTTTTGTCTGATTTTTTGAATTCCGTTTTCTATCGCCCCTTTTCTGAACACATGTCGTGTCTCCACGACAACTTACCACTACTATGATGAAAAATAATCAATTTTTCATTGCTGTTTGTTGTTTCTTTACGACTAAGAGCCATTTTAAATAATAAAGGGAATATTGCGGAGTAGGCAAGCCAAAATTAAAGCCAAACGGTATTTTAAATGCCACCACAATTCAAAAATAAAAATAAAGCGCCAGACGATAATTTTAATTATGAATTTATCCGAAAATATTTCAGTGTACGATGACTTTTGTGAGATAAAGTTTTTGTTACTTTTTGATTACTGGTTTCTTAAAAATAAAGTTTTACTATGTTTTCAAAATATTTCATGTAGTTTTGTTAAGAATAGATTATAGATCTTATTATTAAATACCCATTCTGAAATATTCATTCTAATTAATGGATAGACACCTATTTCATTGAAAATCGTAAGTGTACGACCACTTTTGGGAGTCACTGTATATGTATTTATATCCAAAGTTGTACCCCGATTTACACGAATCCGACTTACGCAATCTATCGTCGGTCCCACCTATCCCATAACGTATTACTGTATTTGATTGGTTGTGAAGTGGTTTTGTCAAGCCTGAAATAATTTTTTACCACGACAATCTTTATTCTTAACAAATCATAAACTTGTTTGTTGACAGTCAATATGACAAACCTGTTAACTTTCTCACACTGAAGTATGTACATATGTATGTCTATAAATCAAGGCAAGAATTTTCGATTCTTTGAATAATGGTTTCCTTTTACTATCACTGCTAATGCTTCTTTTAACTTTTGACAGCATCTTTACCGGGACGTTTGAACATGTTGAACAACGACAGAATCATTGTTGTCAACTCGTAGGGCAGGATACAGTTTAAACTTCCCATGCAATACCATGCAATCAAATGACCGGACGTGCTTGACTTTCAAGAAAATCATCCTCTAAAAACGCACACGAGGATATAAATGAACAAGTTTGTGTGGGCACGGTGAGAAGTTGCAGATAATTTTTGCAATCACTGTTGTTGCTCCTATTAACTTTTGTGTGCACCTTCATTGTATCAATGGCGGCGTTAGACGACATTGAACAAGAAAGAGGTAATTCATAAATCAGGGTGGTCTTTGAAATGGCTCTAAGAGCTTGCAATCGAATGATAGGGTATGCTTTTGTGAATATTCTTCTCAAAGTCCTCGCTGATTTAAGTGAACAAATCCTCGTGGGCATGGCGACAAATGGAAGATTGAATATCTCTGTTTGAACCTTTGTCTGCATCTTCTCTTCCTTATATGAAGGCATAGTAGAATACATCAGAAAGATCTGGGAACGATTCATTCTGCAGGTCGCTATTTGTATTATTCGTAGAAGCCCTCTTGTACAAGGTACTGCTATTTGTCCCCCCTGACCACCGTTGAAACCCGTTGAAGAATCCAGATTTTATCATTGATAGCTATGCCCAGTTGAATAAAAAAGATTAAAGATCCTGCAATAGAGTATTTCAGTCAAACCACGTTATAGCGAACCCGGTATATAACGGATATAACGAACAAAAATTTTGGTCCCGTCATTTTCCTATTGTACGTAATTTAATTAATATTGTGTCAGTTTAAGTTTAATGTGATCTATTTTAGTCGATTTAATTCATTAATGATCATTTTTAATAGATTTTATCTTATTTTAATACATCCTAATTGAATACACAATGCAACTTATGAGTTATACATTTTGTGAACTCTAGCATTTTTCTTAACGGCTCGGATATAGCGAATCACCAAATAAAGCGAACAAATCCTTTGGTCATTTGAAGTTCGTTATAACGGGGTTCGACTGTATTCATTTAAAGCTCCTGTTTCTGATGTTTAGAATTCGTAACGACAAAGACTTGTTTCCGGATTAGGTAAATAAACACTTGATACGAAAAATAGAAAAACTAACACCTCATTTACACATTCGTGCGAGTGGCGAGTCGAATCGCGAGGCAAATGTGTAAATCTGGCGCTCGTTAATCGCATCGCCACTCGCGTTCTCCTCGGGAGCGGTTTTTCTGGCACCAGTCAAAGGCTTGAATGGCGGTGCAAAGTCAGTGTACACACAATCCCTGTTCAAAGTATCAACACGTGGTTTTGTTTCCGCAGAAAGGGAGTGGAGTAACTCTGCAGTTTTGAAGTTTTTAGAGCTCTACCAGAATGAGCGTGTTATTTGGAACCCTAAGCATCCATTGCATAAAAACAAACTGAAAGTGCACGATTCATGGACTAGAATATCGTCCAGTCTAAAGAGGCCTACTCGTAAATTAAAGGCCAAAAGAAGTTCCTTAATGGCTACCTTTCGCAGCTATCGTCGGAGGAAACAAGCCTCTATTCAATCGGGTGCTAGAGAAGACGATATATACCAGCTAATATGGTTTGCCTATCAAATGTCTTCATGGGGCCTATGTACGACTGCATATCGACCATAAATACCGGGGACAATGATAACGTAAGTAGCCTTTACCTTTACGAATGCTTGAAATTTTTTATTAAAAAAATATTTAAAGATATAAATATAATATTAATATAAATATTTAATGAATAATTAATAGTATATTTATTTTTATTAATTTGGGTTTTTAAAAAAATATTTTATTCTGGAATGAGGTTATGAAACTTCAATGAAACATGAGTGTTTGTCATTATATTTTAATTTGTGATATAATTGTATATACATAATTAAGGGCCTATGACCTATTGTTAAAGTGTTCAGCAAATTCATCTCTTATCTCTAAAGCCCTTAATCATGCACATCTAGCTATGCTGGGTAAAAGTCTTATAGCAGAACTCTCTGAAACATTTTGTCTCCAAGAACCTTCTTGAACTATTACACCATCCACTACAGTGCCAAAGATTCCTGGAGGTGTGTATATATTTCTGGATGTCTCTCTTCTCAATAAGAAATTGTGTAGCAATATACAAGACAGTGTAATTCGTGTAGCCTGTTTTGGTTGAAGTTCCATAGGTTTTTGTAAAGATTCTGAATACACTTGACAAGACACCAAACACATTTTCCACAATAACACGTGAACAATCTAGTCGATAATTAAAAGTTCGTTGTAATGTATCCCTATCATAATTACCTGGATAGGGCTTCATCACATGTGTACTTAAGGCAAAGGCCCTATCATCAATGAAAACATGTTATTGTTGTTACATATGGCAATACATTTTGGAACTTAAATCCATACAATTTATACACTGCCGAGACTGCTGGCCATTCATTTAAGGGGGCACCGTATAGGTGGCCAGTATTAGCCCATACAAGCCTATCCCGTAATTTAGAACCGAGTCAATTGACTCGGTTCTCGTCACTTAAGTGACGAGACCGGAACACTTGACCTCGCACCTCCAGCGGTAAATTTGAGAACTTGGAGGACATTGCAGCCACGACAGATTTTACGTGCACCAGCCGCTATTAGTGTACACGGCGATGGATTTTCAGCGCCGGGCATCGAACCAGAGACGTTCAGATCACTGGCCTGCTGCCTTTGCCAACTGGGCCATCGCGCCCTCCAATGAAAACAAAAGGCACATTGCTTTGTTTTCCGGGTAGGGGATAGTCAGGAGGTAAATTCATATCTTCTGCAATAATTTTGCGCCAAAGCAGACTATTTTGGAATACTCTTCCGTCACTGATTCTTCCTGGAGCACCAATATCAGTAAATATTAAATTGTAGTTGCTATCAACTAAAGCTAATAGTACAGTGCTGAATGTATTTTTGTAATT
The DNA here is from genome assembly GCA_907164885.2 of Dolomedes plantarius. Lineage (NCBI taxonomy): Eukaryota > Metazoa > Arthropoda > Arachnida > Araneae > Dolomedidae > Dolomedes > Dolomedes plantarius. The sequence goes on from OU015500.1 coordinate 32,825,424, forward strand.
ATAATAGTGAGAGCCACTTCTTATTGGACTTTCGAGCATGATGTGTTTGCCATCGATTGCACCTACACAATGTGGAAAGTTTCCTCGATATCCTTCGTCTATTGCCTTCCATTCTTTTGGTGTCTGTGGCATCTGAAAATAAATTAATATTATGTAACTTTTGAGAATGTTTTGAATTGGGTTCATTGCATTTCTGAACTAAGGTAGCTAAATTGAATTTCCCGTCTATAATAACGATCACTATTGTTACAGGCATTAAATCCTCATCCTGAAGAGCAACAGATGACTACTTACCAGAATCAAGCACGAGACTCAGAGCCCTGTTGACCAATATGAAGTCTTATCTCCACACACTGAGGCGATTCAACATAATAACACAAGTGGGATGTCGAAGCCTGCTGAGGCTGTGCCTACAACGACAAAAGCGACGCCAGCTAGCTCGTGAAACTGATGACGCACAGGACAAAATACAGAAAACATTCGTTACTCTAAACAATGTGCTGTCCAGTGGCGTAGCGAGCATAACTGGCGCCCGAGGCACGATACCTTTTTTGCGCCCCCCCCCCCATGGACTTAGGAACCATTTGGCACCCCTTTGCGAGTGGCGCCCGGAGCATGATAAACCCCCTTGCTCCCCCTCCCTCGCTACGCCACTGGTGCTGTGTTCAAAGAAATAATACGACGAATGCGATCTGTATGGTAAACTACTAGCAATAAAACTAAGAGGCTATTCTACCAAAGAGAGACGTCGTCTAATGCCCGAAATTGGTGGGCTTCTTTAAAAAAAACCCACCTTGCAGTACTAGGCTATCTCCTTGCAGCTACAGTTCACTTTTATGTGCACAATCTTCACAGTCTCCTCTTAACCGATACCACCTCTTAACCGATAACCGATCTGTACCCAGTTTCCTAGTTTGTCTGTAACAAAATAGCAGCAAATAATTTTGTGCAATTATTAATTTGCAGTAGGAAAATTTAGTATTTCCACAAAATAACGATAATAATTTGCAAAATTCAAATAATTCTTAGGAAGACATGTAGTTGCATGGTTCTTTTACGATGACACGCTATCATCCACCATCGTCTGCGGCGAAGATTTCGTGCACTTTTTTTATGAATAATTCCAAGATAGTTGTACTCACTTAGCAGATGTAAGGCGGATGCCGACACAATTTCTATGTCCTCTTCGATCTCCACTATCTGCTCACGGACGACTGGCTAACGCGAGCAGGAAGGACAACACGAGCCGCAAATAGGAGAACGGTCATTCGCGTCGATGCACGAACGTGCCGAATATCTCGGCGAGTGACGAGGCGAGGCGCGAGCGCGAGTGTATAAATGTGGCGTTTGATGTAATGGGAAATCTCCTACAAGGGCCGGCGACAGAGGGGGGACAAAGGGGGCAAATGCCCAGGGGGCCCGGTTAAATAAGAGTTGACTAAAAAAATGTATACAATGTTCAAATATTGGTGGAGGTTCAAATAGTGGAGAGGGGGGCCCGCTGTATTATTTTGCCCCGGGCCCTGGCTCAGTTGACGGCGGCCCTGTCTCCTACTTTGCTTGTGAAGTCCGCCCACAGCCAACAGATATTTTGGTTACTTGAGGATTACGGCAGCCCGGCGTGCAGTGTTCAAATAAAGTAAAAATATGTTTTAGCAGTCATCATTCAATACTCTATTCAGGATGTGCTTCACATTTTGATTGTTATTGTAACAGTACTGTAAGTACCACAACAGGATTATGCATATTTTTTATGGTTTTAACTCTAAATAGCTTAATAATATAACAAACAAGAAGAAAATGCTTAAAAGTTTGTAAAATTCAAGTAAATATATTGTTAAATTTGGAATTCGTCATTGATAAATTCATAAATTGATTTGGGATCCATCATTGATAAGAATTGAAAAGTTTTGTAATTGAAATTGTACATGATTTTTTTTATTATTTTTTTTTTATTCTAAAAGAAGGAAAATCTTTTTAAGTCAGTCATATTAGCATTTTATATTCCTCGCATCATTGTCGTTTACACCTTTTAAAACATCAAAAAGTACCCTTTCATTTAATAAAACGTGTCAGACCATTACTACTGATTATTATATCTCCGTCGATCGATTAAAGATTTTTTGATGAAGGTCTCAGCGCAACTGAGAAAGGGTTTCAGATTGTATAGGATATAGACTCTAATAAAGATCGCTTGATTATGGCAAAGCAGGGAAGAAAAAAAAAAGTTAGTCTGCTATAAAAAAATACTTCGTGAAAAAAAAAAGGTGTTAATATGGCAAACTACTTCACTGTGTGATTTAAAACCATTAACATATTTTTTAAATATCTGGTACATATATATAATATTAATATGTAATACGGGGGGCCGTAGCGGCCTTGTGGTACAGCGTGCCGGTTTTCGGTGCTGAGGGTGCTCGGATCGAATCCTGGCGAAGCGCCACTAAAATGCCTCCGTTTGTGTCGTCCCTTCATAGGGGGCAATGCTGGTCCACCTATATGGCGCCCCCATAATAAAATGGCCAGCAAAACTGCGGTGAATTATAGGCGAATGTCTTCGCGACAAGTGCCTCCGCATTGGAAAAAAAAATAATATATATATATATATATATATATATATTATTTTTTTACCCTTGTATTGTATTACATATATATATATATATATATATGTAATACAATATTTTAATGCAATATATTTAATTTTAACTGGTATTGTTGTAAGTTCTTGGTCCCAACTGGACAAAATCTATATGTATTTATATCCAAAGTTGCACCCCGATTTACTCGAATTCGACTTACGCAATCTATCGTCGGTCCCACCTATCGCATAACTTCGGAGTATTACTGTATTTGATTGTTTGTGAAGTGGTGTTTTCAGGTCTTCAATTATTTTTTATCACGACAATCATTATTCTTTACAAATCATAAACTTGTTTGTTGGCAGCCAATATAACAGACCCTTTAACTTTCTCACACTTAAGTATGTACGAGTACATAGGTATGCCTATAAATCAAGGTAAGATTTTTCGATTCTCTGAATAATGGATTCCTTTTATTATCACTGTTAATGCTCTTTTTGACTTTTGACAGCATCGTTGAAAACGATATAGTCAGGGATATCAACTCGTAGGGCACGGTACAGATTTAACCTCCCTTGCAAGAGTAACTCCCTTCCCAAGGGTTAACCTCCCTTGCAAGAACTTACAATCAAATTATCGTGCTTGACTTTCAAGAAAAGCCTTCTCTAATAAAGGAACACGAGGATTTAAATAAACAAGTTCGTGTAGGCATGTTTGTGGGAACCTAGGCCAGAAACCCTTTTTTTTTGGGGGGGGGGGCGAGTTTGTGACAGGTTGCAGTATATTCCTTTTACTATCTCAGCTGTTGTTCCATTTAAGTATTATCTGCACCTTCATTGTATCAAAGGCGGCGCTAGAACACATTGAACAACAAGAAAGGGGTAATTCATAAATCAGGGTGCCCTTTGACCCGGCTCTGCCCTTTGACCCGGCTAAGAACTTGCAATCGAATGATAGGGTATGCTTTTGTGAAAATGCTTCTCAAAGTCCTCGCTGATTTAAGTGAACAAATCGTCATGGGCATGACGACAAATGGAAGATTGAATATCTCAGTTTGAACCTTTGTCTGCATCTTCTCTTTCTTATATGAAGGCGTTGTAGAATACATCAGAAAGATCTGGGGACGATTCATTCTGCAGTTCACTATTTATATTATTCCTAGAAGTCCTCTTGTACAAGGTACTGCTATTTGCAGGGCCTTTTTATCGCATGGGTAAATCGGGACTTTGCCCAGGGCCCCCTGATGCTAGGGGGCCCCCAAACACCTTTCTTGGTGCATGCACCTAGTACTTCTAATATTATGTATAGCCCGTGGATAGTTCTTATTTTTATAAATGTTCGTAAGGGCCCCCCCCCCCAAATAGCATCTGCCCAGGGGCCCCCAGCGTTCATAATCGGGCCCTGGCTATTTTTCCCCCTGACCATCGTTGAAACCCGTTGAAGAATCCAGATTTTATCATTGATAGCTGTGCCCAGTTGAATAAAAAAGATTAACGATCCTGCCTTAGAGTATTATTCATTTAAAGCACCTGCTTCTGATGCCGCATTTACACATTCGTGCTCAACCACCCGCAAGACATTCGTCACGTTCCTGCATCAACGCGAGGGACCGTTCTCACATTCGTGCCTCTTGCTGTGAACAAGACTTCCCGTAGCAACTTCTCTCCGCTATTCGCGCTTTAACCCCCCCCCCCCCCACGCATATTAACTACCTATACTCGAGTTCACGCAATAGGGAAATTTCAAGCCCGCTGATTCGTTGGTTTCGTCCCGTCATCTATGACATCACTTAGCGCAACTTCCAAAGACTTCACGTGGCGCCATCTTTTCCCCTGAAACTGATTCATTCATTACAATATACTATTTAGATTCCAAATGTTAGTGCGTATGTGAATAAATCGTGAGTAATTGTGTTTTTTTGCTCAAATGTCCGTTTTTTCGGAAGATAAACTTCCATCCTCATTTTGTAATGAGGTGGAAAGTGAGGACTCCTTTGTCAATTTTCAATTTTTTTTTATAATTTAAATTTTTATAATAATGTCATGCTACAAATATAGGGAGAGCTTTTTTTAAATATGTTTCTGAATTTTTGTAAAAAAAAATATTTTACTCATTATATGGTAATTTTTGAAAAAAGATTCTTCTTTTTCATGTTTATCTATTTGTAAAAAAAATTTAAGCATTTATCCAAAAAAAACCTCTCCCTACGTTTCTGAAACATTCAATCAAGATTAAAAAAATATAAAAAGTATAACTGTAAGTGCATATTTCTCAAAGCCTTAGTTCATCAAAGTCAAGCAAAATTGCAAAATCATGATTTTGAGAAAAATGCATTTAAAGTATAAAACACAACAGAAATTAAAGAAAAATAACTTACTTTTGTAACAAACATTTTTTTTAGTAATTTATTATGTTTGAAGGTTCTTATGATATCAAGAGCATATTAAATTAAACGTAGAAAAAAAATTATAGGCAGTTCCATATGTGAAAGAAATTAGACGATTTGCTAGAATTCATAAAAAAATAAGCTTCCTAATTTTATTTTAAACAACTAAAAAAATATATTTTGCTATTTCTTTTATCGTAAAACACACCAGAACCATTAAGTAACAACCTTCTTATATATATATTATATATATGTATGTATGTATATATGTATGTATGTATGTATATATATATATGTAGGAAGGAGTTAGTACTCCTTCCTTTAGAAGTGAATCATTAGACTTAATTATTTTGAACATTTAATTAAACTAGACGATGTTTACAAGACAGGACTAACACTTAGTATGAAATTAAAAAAATAAACACAGAAGCATCAAAAGAGCTAAACATCGGGAGCTTGCAGAACAACACATCCGCTTAAAGTCCTTCGTGCCGCAGTAGTAGGAGTGGAAGTTGTAGTAATAGTTCAGTTGTGTTGCCAAACTCATTCTCACACGGCCGTTCTGACTTTCCAGACGTCCGCGGCTGGGTTGTAAACAATAATTCTGAAAAGATAAAAAAAAAAGAGCAGAAAAAGGAAAAATATTTCAAAAAATCAAGCAGTGTTCAACACAGTGGTATTGGTGTTCAGTTTCTGCACCACTGTTTCATTTTGTCCGCTGCAGTTGATGTTATGGTTGGACCATCGTGATGTCCTAACTTTCGAACTTCGTAACGATCGTTGGGGTTGATGTTCGTGATCTCATATGGTCCGAAGAACTTTGGTCGGAGCTTTAATCCGGTTCCAAATTGAGTTCGTTGTATTGCCACTTTGTCACCGATCTTGTATTTACAAGCCGGTTTACGCCGTTTGTTATATTGTCGTATGTTTTCTTCCTGTAAACGGAGGATATTTCGTTTAGCTTCGATACGTAACGCTTCTTTGTCATCAAGAATTCTTTGGTGGTGTTCCTCGTCAAGAAGATTTTTAATCTGTAGATCCTCTTGTTGTTTCATTTTAACACCAATTAAAAGTTGAAAGGGTGTGAATTTTGTACTGCGTGTGGTGGTACTATTTAAGATACGTTGCAATCTTGGGACATATTTAAACCATTTGTCAGGTTCATCTAGAGCTAACTTAGTTAAAACGGGAATAATTGTGCCATGAACACGCTCAACCTGACCGTTGCCACGTGGCACACCTGTTGCTATTGAAATGTGTTCAATTGACTGTTCCTGGCAGTAACTTTGAAATTCTGAAGATGTGAATGCGCTACCTTTGTCAGTAATGATTTTTGAAGGATTGCCAAATGTAGTTTGTTGCAAGGATAATTTGTCTAAGGCATCTTTCGTAGAGGTGGACTTCACGGGATAGATCCATACAAATTTGGAAAAGGCATCAACTACTGTAAAAAGATACTTATAACATTTTTTTGTCGATGGTAAAGGTCCTAAAAAGTCGCAATGGTAACATTCAAGGGGTGCATCACCTTTTGGAATGGGGTGAAGGTATCCTTCTTGTTTTCCAGATTTTCGCGAGGACAAAATGCAAGGAATACAGTTCGAAATAATTTCTTGAACTAATTTCTTAAGTTGAGGAATGAAAAATTCACGAGAAACAATTAATTCGGTTTTTTGTGAAGCAAAATGACCTTGTGAATGGGCGTTTAGCACTATTTCTTTCTGCATCATTTGTGGTACTACTAAAAGTTCGGCATCCTGATGAAGTTTATAAAGAATTCCGTTTTTAACAAAAAATTCATCAGAAGGTGTAGATTCAAGCATAGATTTAATTTGAGATATAAATTCATCCTGGTCTTGGGCATTTTTCACCTTTTGAGTGATATCATTTGAGGTAATTACAAGAATGGGGTTACGACTTAAAGCATCAACATGTTTCATCTGTCTACCGGGTCGATGACAAACTTCATAATCAAAGTCTTCTAACATCAATGCCCATCGAGCAATTTTAGCTGGTAGGTCTTTTTTGTGCATCGTTTTTTGGAAAGCATCACAATCGGTGATAATTTTAAATTTTGTTCCCAACAAGTAGTTTCGAAATTTTTTTAGCGCTTCAATAACGGCAAGAACTTCCAGTTCATAACTATGATATTTTTCTTGTTGAACTGTAGTTTTACGGCTAAAATAATGAATAGGATGAAACTGTCCATCATCGGATTGTTGCAAGAGCACAGTGCCAAAACCTAAGGAGCTGGCATCAGTGTGGAGTTCTAATGGGTATCCCTGTTGAAAAACATGAAGAACTGGGTTTTGTGAAAGAATGTTTTTAAGTTGTTGAAAAGCTGCTATTTGTTCAGAGTCAAAATTAAATTCTACATTATCCCGAAGGAGGTCACTTAATGGTCTAGCAATCAGCGCATAATTTGGAATGAACTTTCTGAAATAACTTGTTAATCCAAGAAAACTTTGAACTTGTTTAGGGGTTTGAGGTTGTGGGAAATTTTGAACAGCTTGTGTCTTGGTAGGTGAGGGTTTAACTACTCCATTTTCGATAATGTAACCAAGAAATTCTATCTTTCGCTGTAAAAATTGACACTTTTTAAAGTTCAATTCAAGGCCATAGTCTGCAGCTGTTTGGAGAACTAGGCGTAATTTTTGTAGACCTTCAACTTCATCATTAGATGGTATGAGAAGATCGTCCATGTAAACAATAAGAACATTGTCGCGAATGAGATTTCTAAAAACTGTGTAAACATATCGTTGGAAAACACTGGGACTGTTACATAAGCCAAATGGGACACGTAAAAATTCGTATTGTCCTTCATGAGTCACAAAAGAAGTATATTTAGTGCTATTAGGGTCCATAGGTACATGAAAGAAACCATTTTTGAGATCAAGTGAAGTGAACACCCGAGATTTTCCAAGTTTGTCTAAAGCTTCTTCGATGAGCGGTAAGGGAAATTTATCTTTTATCATTTTTCTATTCAATTTGCGGTAATCAACACAAAGTCTATAATCTCCACTTTTTTTCTTACATAGAACAATCGGTGCGGCATAATCGGAGCAACTTTCTTTAATAATTCCATCATTTAACCAATCTTGAATTTGGCTTTCTACAATTTTCTGTTCCGCGAAAGGGAGTCGTCGAGAACGTTGAGCTACAGGGATTTCATCTTGTAATAAAATAGTCATCTTAATTTCAGTGTCTTGAACTTTATGTGGTTTGTAGGAAGTAACGATATTTTGAACTTCCTCACGAGTTTCAGAATTCAAAATGTGTGAAAGATCAAATGGAAAAGCTTGATCATCAGAAACATTAGCAATATTAACGAAGGTGTTATTTTCAGGAGTTTTGCATAAACGAATACCGTCTTTATCAAATGTAAATTGGGTTTGCTGTAAAAAGTCGATTCCGATAATCACATCAAAAGGAATCAAGTCATCCTCTAGAACATGTATTTTAGCAGGTAAAGTAATGGTTTGAATTTCGATGGAATCCTGAAAGAATCCGATGCTGTGAACTTGGTTTTTGCCAATTCCTGAAAAGGGAATGTTGGTGGGCTGCAATGGTGGCGAACCAATTCTTCGATAGGTTTTCTCATTGATGAGGGTTGCCTGTGACCCAGTGTCACAGAGTGCTGTCAATTGAATTCCTGCAAGTTGAATGTCAACATGCATGGGATTTTTCGATGAAGTTTCAGGAGAAAGTGCATTTACAGTTTTATCAGAAATAGGTTTTTGAGAATCAGGTTTTGGTTTAGAATTTCGATAACTTTTAGGGCAATTAGCATGAACATGACCAAAACTTTTACATCCGTAGCATTGTTTACCATGTGACTTATTCAAACATTGGTTGCTTTTGTGACCTCTCAAGCCACAGGAAAAACATACTGGCTGTGTATTTGGGCTACGTGTATTATCGACTTTCACATTGAGGTAGGAAGCATCAATTTTTTTCTGATTATTTTGTCTGAAATTTTGTGATCTGTTAAAGATTTGTTCATAAATTTTCAACTTTTCCTTAAATTCAGGGACGGATTTACAACCGTAAAGAATAACTTTATTGTTTGTTGAATCAGGAATTCCGTTTATGACATACTCAAACAGAGAGGAGTCATCGAGAGAACCTTTGTGTGCCAAATCTCTCATAGCTAAGAAATATTCTTGTAGGGTTTCAAACGGTTTCATACGTCGAGATTCCATTAATTTATGTAACTGAATACCGTTAATTTTGTCCGAAAATTCGTCTAATAAATGGTGCTTCAATTGTTCCCAATTTGTAATTCCACGAATTGACCTAATTAAAGTTTGAGCGGGACCAGTTAAACATTTTCTAACAAAAGTAATTTGGTGAATTGGATTGTTTATCTGATATAAACAAAAAAGTTCTTCAACGTCAGATATAAAATTCTCAACACTGTAATTATCACGAGACGAGAAAGGTTTTATTAAATCAACAACGTCTTTCAGACTAAACAACTGGAAAGAGAGATTCGCAGTTTCAACTGAAGGCAATGAATTTTGATCTGATTCACCAACGGAAATGTGTGTATTTTGCTTATTCGAAGATTCTTTTGCGTCAATGGTGGGGGAAAAGGGAGATCTATTTTCCTCTATAACGCTGTTAGTTTGGGATGAACGTGCACCCGGAAGTGAGTGATCATTCACTTCGCATTCCGAAAGATCAGAAAATTCTGCTTTTAATAACGATAAATCACTAAGACTCATAAGAATGGTATTGGCACATTTGTCTGGGTCAGTTGAAAATTCTAAATGAAGTAGATTACAAATAGAAATCAAGTCTTTAAGTGAAAAATCTTTAAGTACTTTCTGTTTCGTTGCTTCCAACACGAATGGCTGTTTAAAACCTGTAAATTTACGTAATCTGGTACGATTTTGTCTGTCGCCGTCTGTACCAAAAATTAAACGATGTAGAACCTTTATTTGATTCGTACTACCAATTTTTAATGATTTTGCAATATTGGGGTAATCGTTGAGAGTAGCCATAACTATATACTAGGTTCAAACAATTATAGTACACAAATATACAAATATTCAAAACCAAAATCAATACTTATAATACGTAGGTACTCAAATTCAAAAATAGAAAATAATATTTCAAATCGAAATTTTTTCAAATACCAATTCAATAATAAAATATTGATTCTCAAAATATGCATCAAAATAAGTAATCTTTAAAACAGGTTTTGTTCAAGAAAACAAAATTATGAACTAAAATAAGCATCAAATATCAAATAATAAGTTCTTCAAAATAATTTCTCTGGTTGAAGAAAACAGATGACGTAAATTTAGATATGTATCAAGTTAGATATTACTTCAGCAAAATATTCATCAAATTAATCTTCAAAATAAATCACTGTTGAAGAAAATAGAGGATGTAAATGCAGCATCAAAATAATAGTTAAAGTTCTAATGTTAAAAGCATCAAAATTGGGAAATCGAAAGTATCAAAATTGTGAAATCGAAAGCATCAAAGCATTCTGCAAAATAAAAAATATTCTCGCAAGAAAACAGCAGAATTAAGTTCAACATCAAAGCGCATCAAATAAGCAAAGTTGTCATCAAATAAACATTCGCTTCGTCAAAATTATGCATCAAAATAATAATATAATAATCTTCAAAAGTATTCAATTCGCGATCTTTCAAAATATATGTTATGTTGTGGTTTGTTCAAGGAAACAAGATTCTTCAAGTTAAATGTCGAAATTTTCATCAAATCATCAAATAATTTCATCGAAATAGAATTCTCTTCAAGAAAACAGAAGTGATAAATTCAACGTCAAAGACCATCAAAAGTGAATTTAGCATCAATTAAATTCCTGCATCAAAAGAACGTTGAAATATTTTCAGTTTTCTTAAATCATCAATAAGTTGAGAATTCCCTTAATCATCAAAATTTTCTTGAACAAGCGTCAACGTATGCATCAAATAATTTTAATATGATCCAAGTTACTTACAATTCTGGTTTTGGTTCTCATCATCCCATCAGAGTATCATCAGAGTCCGTGGCACATCACTTTGGCTTTCGCTTTCGATATCCAAATCCAAAATGACAGACAACAGTAATCCAGTCGAAATCAAGTCGAAATCAAGTCGAAATCAAGTCGTATCATCGAAAGAAAATAAAGTTTTTTTTTTTAAGTTCAGCATGCTAGGGGTATTTTTCGAGTCCGAGGGCCGAGCACCCATGTAGGAAGGAGTTAGTACTCCTTCCTTTAGAAGTGAATCATTAGACTTAATTATTTTGAACATTTAATTAAACTAGACGATGTTTACAAGACAGGACTAACACTTAGTATGAAATTAAAAAAATAAACACAGAAGCATCAAAAGAGCTAAACATCGGGAGCTTGCAGAACAACACATCCGCTTAAAGTCCTTCGTGCCGCAGTAGTAGGAGTGGAAGTTGTAGTAATAGTTCAGTTGTGTTGCCAAACTCATTCTCACATATATATATATATATATATATATATATATATGTATGTATATATATACATACATATGTATATATGTATGTATGTATATATATATATATATATATATATATATATATATATATATAATATATATATATATATATATATATATATATATATATATATATATATATATATATATATGTATGTATGTGTATATATATATATAATATATACGTATATGTGTGTATATATATATATATATATATATATATATATATATATATATATATATATATATATATATATATATATATATATATATATATATATATATAAGAAATAAACATCGTCTCATTTTAAATTTAAATTCATTTAGTATTTTATATGGCATTTTATTTACTTCCTGACTTATTTTATTTTTTAAGATTTTAGTTATGGTCTCATATTTTAGATATAAGACACCAATAACCTGAAGTATGCATTGCAAAAATTCAACTTAATGCACAGCAATTCATATATGCACCAAACACAATATTTCGATAAAAACATTAAAAAAATCATAAAGGATTTTTTAAATATTTTTTTGAATATTGTCTAGGCCCAAATATGTGTGAGAAAAAATATACATAGTTGTAAAAAAAAATCGTGCAGAGTATGCTTAAGTTTATATAAAAAAATATTAGTCAGAGGTAAAAAATCTATTCTTGCAAAATAATACACACATACACCCATACAAATTTATATCTTTCAATGCAAGTTCTTGTAAAATAAATCCACTCCCCCCCCCCAAAAATGTTACATAATTCATAAAAATTTCAAACCTACCATTATATTCTTTTTAATTTTTTTAAAGGTTTTTTTTTTCTTCAAAGGTTTCTTTAACTTGTTATAAAAAGTTCAATCTTAGAAGTTTTCTTTTAAATAATAAGTGTATTTTTCACGATTAATTCAGTTTCACGATTAATTCAGTACTCACGATTAATTCAGTTTCAGGGGAAAAGATGGCGCCACGTGAAGTATTTGGAAGTTGCGCTAAGTGATGTCATAGAGGACGGGGAGACACCAACGAATCAGCGGGCTTAAAATTCCCCCATTGTGTGAACTCGAGTATAGGTAGTTAATATGCCCCCCCCCCCACCTCCGGCGCCATTCGCTCCTTTGACTCGGGCCAGAAAACCGCTCCCGAAGCGAACGCTACGATTGGTGAGGAGAAACGGCGAGCACACCGTTTACGCATTCGTCCTCCGCGATTCGACTAGCCGCCTTCGAGACTGTAAATGCGGTGTTATGTTTTGAATTTGTAACAATTAAAGACTTGTTTCCGGAATCGGTAAATAAACACTTGATTAAAAAAATTTAGAAACTCTAACACCGCATTTACACATTCGAGCGAGTGGCGAGTCGAATCGTGAGGCGAATGTGTAAACAGTGTGCTCGTCATTCGCCTCGTTATTCGCATTGCCACTCGTGGCGCTCGTATCAGGAGCGGTTTTTCTGGCACCAGTCAAAGGCGCGAATGGCGAGGCGAAGTCAGTGTTCACACATTCGCTGTTCAAACTATCAACACGTGGCTTTGTTTTCGCAGAAAGGGAGTGGAGTAACTGCAGTTTTGAAGTTTTTAGAGCTCTACCAGAATGAGCCTACTAGTTGGACCCTAAGCAGCCATTGCATAAAAACAAACTGAAAGTACTATTTGTCCCCCAGACCACCTTTGAGACCCGTTGAAGAATCAGAGATTTAATCATTTAGATCTGTGCCCGGTTGCATATTCCCATTCCTTACATGATTTCACACCATTACATCGTTTGGAGGCTGCTGATTGGTCAATTGAGTTTACATCGGCAATTGCCATAAGTCACGCGCTTAGGATCATATTGCATTTGATCCTAAGCGCATTTTAAATGAGATAAATGCTAAAATATATTTCTTAGATGCTTTCATTTCGATAATTGCATAATATTTGATCCTAAGCGTATTTTAAATGAGATAAAATCTATTTCTTAGTTGCTTTCATTTTTATATATTTTTTACGCCATATTTTACAAGGAACGTGAATTTTTTTTAATTGGCGCCACCTATTAATGTAAAAGTAATTTAAAGTGACAAGCTATTTGTAAAAGAAATTTTCGCCATAAATGCCTTCATATTTCTTTTTTGTGCATGGAAAATTTTAAGAAATTGCCAATTTCCGTAGTAATTTCACCGTAAAATTTTAGGAGTAGAATAAAATAGAGTAAATATTACTCAAAATTGACTTTTTTCTTATATTTAAAGGTTGAATTAAAAAAAAAGGAAAGATATTTTCTTTTTTTTTAAATTTAAATGTTGAATTTAAAAAAATGCAAGCTTTATTTATTTATTTTAAAATTTAAATGGTGAATTTTAAAAAAATTTGTTTATTTTTTTAAATTAAAATCTTAATTGCAAGATGCAAATTATATTTTTTTTTGCTGTTTTGTACACTTTATTTTTTTAACCTTACTCTTAAAAATTATAAATACTCTTCTAAAAATTACCAAAAATAGACTGAAAATAAAGTGTTTTTATTGTACAAATGCATAATGCACAAATATGTAATTGAATGCTGTTTTACATTAGGCTGATTAAGTCATGTATTTACTGCTAGGGAATGTTTTCTCATTTTACTTGGTAGCACACCAGCTGGTTGTCCTGCTGGCAAACGTTTGCTACCTCTAGTAATGTGGGGAGGAGAGCGTCTTGCACTAGAAGTTGGTTGAACTCCAGTTGCAGCACCACTTCTTCGTTTTATGGGTATGTAACTACCAGCTGTGTGCAGAAAAGTTTCCCAGCTTCCTGTCGACTTAACATTTTTAATTCTTTTTAAAAAAGTGTTGAGCCCATTTGTAGAAGATTTATAAAGTTCATTTTTCTGAGAAAAAACATCAAAAATCTCCTTAAGGAGTTCTTGGCGCCTTTCATCAGAAGATGTAGATTCAACGTCTTCGTGAATAATGTTTTGTGAAATTTCTTCTGAAGAAGTTGAAGGAATATCTTCTATAGTACGAGTGCCAGGAATCTGAAATCGTAATGGCTCAAAAAATTCCTTAGGAGGTGCCTTTTCTCCTAAAGCCAAAACTGCTATTTCGTGTTTATCCTTCGGTCTCACTGGTGGAAAATTGCTTGTCACAATGTCAAAATGATTAAATATAGCAAATTGATGTTTGCAAAATCGACCATATAAACCAATAGGACACGAGCAGCAACTACTTCTTATATTAACTAAATAATAATCATTATTGACTTTCACGGAAAATGTAATTTTTGTCTTCTTTTTTTATTATGGAGGCTTTATTTTTCACTGAAAGGAGAAATAGTCGAGCACTTGCACACCTATTATTAGCAAAATCTCTCAATTTTTTTATGTAGTGTGCTTCTAAATGTGTGGCTACAAAATCTAAAAGGGTCAAAACATTGTATGCGTTGACCCGACATAAAACTTCATCCATAAAAAAACGCACACACACTTCTGAAAAATTGTTGGTGTGATGGCCTTTCACTTCCTGATTCCTAAACGCCAGACACCACAATATTCTTCTTTCCCAATAAGATTGCAAATATTTGTCCCAATTTGCATATGTTGGCAGATAGGCCCCAACATAGCCACGTGCATTTTTGTACGCTTCATCAGCTTCTTCAATAGTTCGAGCATATAGAATGTGCTGAAAAAATTGCATCACTATACCCCTGTGCTCTTCTGGAATTTCATGCTTTGCCTCCCACAACCATCTCCATACTGACTGGGCTACATGAAAAATGCACAATAAATTTCTGGAAAATGGCCAAATTTTTTGCAGAGCCTTAATTTCCGCTTCAGAGTCATCTGTCATAAAAATATTTGGAAATCCTTTACCGCAAAATGCCTTCTCTAATGCTTCATTTAAAAGCTGAAAACCTTTTCCATATGATTCTTCTGTCTGTCCTTTTGTAATTAGGACAGCAATTGGTACAGCACCAGCAGCACACGGACAGAACATGAATGTCATACTGTGATTTTCAGGATCACAGGAAGAAGTAGAATCCACGAAAATCATTTCACCTGCGAATTTCAATTCATGGGCTCTTTTCATGATAGGTGTCACAATCACCACAGCAAATGGTTCTTCACTAAACCGAACAATAATGTCATTATTTTCGTTTACTTTTATCTTCTCTTTTAATTTCTAAAAAAAAATAAATAAAATGAAAAAAGCATTATTATATTTTATCATGAATATTTTAAGTTTCAAAGAATGTATGTTAAACCTTAATAACAAAAGTGTATAAATTTATTAAAACACCAGGTACTGCCTTAAGTTTTCAGGTTTAACTCTTTAATGCACAAAATTTTGTTTCAAGCACAAACACAAAATTATTTATATCTACGAAATAAAGGATGCCATTAAAATTGAAAACAATTATTTTTAAAATCTTTTAGTAATTACCATTACAGTTCTGAGGTGGTATACATATTATACCACCGTGCTATTAATGCATATATAGATTCAAATGAACATACACATATATTTTACACTGATTAATTGTTTCTCGTCTTTAACTTCTTTTTACAACACTGTAGAACATCTAAAATAATAAACGCAGTAATACGTTTTCGGAAGAATATGTTATGCAATTTTTTAATTGCAGTAAACCCTCATTTATAAGTACTTCAAGGGACCTCGAACAAGAAACGTATAATTGAGAAAACATATTACTAATATAACATTAAAATTTAACGAAAATGAAATGGATGGAATGAAAATAAATAAAAAGTGAGAAATTGTTTTCAAAATGTCCCCTAAAAGATTATGTATAAATTATAAAAAAATAACGTAGAAGAATATGCCAAAATGCAATTTACCAGTTTGCATACAAATATAGAAACCTACAAATGCAGAAAACGTATGAGGTTTTACAGTACATATTAATGAATTATTTATATTGAATTGTAAGTTTATCTACTTAAATATTAATGTTTTTCAAGTTTGCATGTTTGAATATACATACTTAGATAAATGCATGATGGTATGGCTTTATTACCATCTCATGTTTAACAACGTAATATAATTATTATTGTAACTAGAAGGTAACCCGTCATTTTGACGTCATAATACTAATAATGACGTCATAATGGAAAAAGTATATGAAAGTAAAAAAATATCCCGAATTATCTAACAATATTGCATTTAATCCACACCTTGTAAAAGCAAACGCTTTCATTATTTTTTATTTATTTAGTTTTTCATGCGATTAGAGTAGTAGACTGCCATCCAACCCGTCATTTTGACGTCATAATACTAATAATGACGTCATAATGGGAAAAGTATATGAAAGTAAAAAAATATCCCGAATTATCTAACAATATTGCATTTAATCCACACCTTGTAAAAGCAAACCCTTTCATTATTTTTTATTTATTTAGTTTTTTATGCGATTGGAGTAGTAGACTGCCATCCAGTTTTTTACACCTCACTACGCGATATGAATACTTGAGCTACTTGATTCATTCACATTCAAGTTTGTTTACTTTCAGAATTCATCGCAAAAGTAAACAGATTTTTAAAAACTGTTAAATATACAGCTAAAAGCATCCAATTTTTTTTAGTTCTGAATGTTTTATAGAAAAATAGGCTGAACAAACGTGATTTGATGGAGAAGATATTAGTTTTTAGGTAAGAAAAAATTCTGATCCACATCTGAAATTGAAATTAAGCCTAACCGGCTGTTTGTTCATTGAGGGCTTCAATTGAAAGATGAGTACAGCCCGGAAGTGTTATACAGAGACAACGGCTATTATATATATAATTAAATTAATAAATCAAATGTGCGTACCTTTTATTCAACTTATCTTGATATGATATCAATAAAAATATGTCTGTGTAACAATCAATTTAAGTAAAATATACCAATTTATTCAGACGCGAGTACACAAGGGCGACAATATGACAGTCTCGAAAGAATTTTGAAAATCATTTGCAGAAATGGACAACTATCGACAACTATACTTGAAAAATCGAAGTATTTGAACTTTAATAACAATTGGTAGCAAAAATATACCGACATGCAATAACCCAGAAAAAGCTTGAATATGTGGTATGCTTTTCATACCACTATGCTCTGAAGAGTTAAATAATTGATGACAGCCTTTTTGATTCAATAACTCTTATTTTATAAAGGGATCAAAGTGAATGAATACAAACAAACAGTGACAGATCGTGGATATGAAAAGTGTGTGTGTGTGTGAGGGGGGGGGGGGGGCTCTTTATGGTAATATCCCTCCATTACTATAAATTCCTTAAATGTAATTTCTACCTGAAACAAACAAATATCTAGTTTGGGCTCAATAGGAAACTTCCTTCTCACTTAACATGAAATTTCAAGAATAATATTATTAATATCATAGTCTTTTATAACTTACCTCAATCACACCTGACCACTTCTTGGAACTAAGTGCTGAAGACGCCACTGGTCATACCAAAAGTGAATACATTTGTAAGGAGGGTTGATTCTACTGTTGGTCATATCTTCCTCGGTAATGTTTTCTTCCAACTGTAATATTCCTTCGTGGTATTTGCATGCTTCAGCAATACCCATGCCATCATTGAAATATTCAATGAATTTTTCCCTACAGTTACTTGCAGGAAGACTCTTCAATGCTTCTGCTGTATTGAAGCTATGATTATGTACATCATTAATTGTAATGACAGCAAAAAGTCCTTTCTGAAAATAAATATAACTTAGAATTTTTGTTTTATAAATACATCACTAAAGTAAACTACTGAATCACATCACTAAAAAAAACCTGTATTTTCAATTGTGATTTTTAAGTTTAAAACTTAACATTGAATAAATACTTGACATCTTTATTATATTTATAAACTTTTATTAAAATTATTTAGAATAAAATTATTATTGGCAAAACTGCATGTTCATGCACATAAAAAGTTAATGGAACAATTAGTAAAAAGTTCATTAGTCACATTAATTCTGTACATTTTTATTACTTACTTTTACAAAAGAATCATCTTTCTTAGTACTAGCTGTGTTTAATTTTACTTTGATCTTAATTGTAGCTTGGCAGCCTGAATTTTTCGAGAAACTTCTTTTATTTACATCAGGTGATAATTTCATAAAATCACTGTGATGACAAACAAATATTTTGCTACAACTGAGATAGAGAAACATAAAATTAGCAAAATCAAAAGTACAAGAAAATTGGAAAATATATGGCTGTTGGTAATAATAATAATTGGTTATTTAATAGAAAAATTTGGTTCTATACTTTTAGAGAATAAAACCTAACTTCTTTCATTTAAATATTCGGTATATTCTCTTATGAAATTCATCGCATACACATCAAACCTCTACATCAGTATAATTTAGAATTTAATAATACATAAATATACTCAGAAATCATGCAAATTGCTTAAATAGAAAATTTTGATTTAAAATTCTTACTTACATGGAACTATGAAAGAATTTCAGTCAAAAATTTTATATACAAAAGGCTTGTCATTTTAATGTATACATGAATGCATATTCTTTTGCTTTTACATTAACAGATGGCGCCACTTAATAAAAAAATGAAATAATCAACGTTCCTTGTCATTAAAGATGGCACATTTTATTATTTTAAACGTATAAGAAAGAAAACTATATTTGAATAATGAAAACAACTTAACAATATAGCAAAGTGATACTTACGAGCAAACAAAACGGTTACCAGATGGATTTGACGATCTTGAGTTCCACTGCGTATTTGTCAATTCCCCAAATTGCTTGACCCATTTATTGCAATCCGTTAAATTTTGAACGTTACTGCGTACTACGATACTATTATTTGAAATAGATTCTATTTCGTTCAAAAATAGTGATGGAAGTTTTGATTCTTGAAAAACAGACATGCTTTCATAAGCATCAGCGCACCAAATACACAAATACCGATGTAAACTCAATTGACCAATCAGCAGCCGCCAAACGATGTAATGGCGTGAATTCATGTAAGGAATGGGAATATGCTGCCCGGTTGAATAAAAAATATTAACGATCCTGCCTTAGAGTATTCTTCCTTTAAAGCACCTGCTTCTGATGCTTTGAATTTGTAACAATAAAGAATCGTTTCTGGAATCTGTAAATAAACGCTTGATTCGAAAAATCGAGAAACTATTTGACATAATGGGAAATTGCGTGCCGCTCTCCTACTTTGCTTGTGAAATCCGCCCATAGCCAACACATATTTCGGTTACTTGAGGATTACTCCAGCCCAGCCTGCAGTGTTCAAATAAAGTAAGAATATGCTCTAGCAGTCACCGAGGTGACCTTGTGGTACAGCGCGCTGTCGCTTGGTGCTGAGGGTGCTCGGATCGAATCCCGGCGTCGCGCCACTAAAATACCTCCGTTTGTGTCGTACCTTGGCAAGGGGTAAGCAAATACTGCGGTGAATAACAGACGAATGCCTTCGGACAAAGTGCCTCTGCATTGGAAAAAAAATCTTCCAGCAGTTATCATTCAATACTCTATTCACGATGTGCTTCACATATTGATTGTCATTTTACTATATTGTTACTATAGTCGTACTGTAAGTACCACAACAAGATTATGTATATTTTTATGGTTTTAACTCTAAATAGCTTAATGATTAGCAAACAAGAAGAAAATGCTTAAAAGTTTATAAAATTTCAGATTAAAACTAAATATATTGTAGAATTTGGAATTCGTCATTGTTAAATTCATAAATTGATTTGGGATCTATCATTGATAAGAACTGAAAATTTTTTTAATTGAAATTATACTTGCTTTCCTTTTTTTATTTATTTTTATTTTATAAGAAGGAAAATCTTTTTAAGTCAATTATACTAGCATTTTATATTCATCGCATCATTGTCATTTATACCTCTTAAAAACATCAAAAAGTACCATATCATTTAATAAAACGCGTCAGACCATTACTACTTAGATTCCATTTGAAATATCTCCGTCGATCGATTAAAGATTTTTTTTTCATCTTTAAGTTGTCCAGAATGGCAACTCTTGAATACTAGGAAAAGTGGGCCCGGTCAGATAAAACAGAAAGGAAACCGAGCTCGGGTCTGGCCCGAGGTAAGTTTTGGTTTGGTTTGGAGCGCTACGGTCATTTTTTGCTACACGGGGGCTAATTAGACCGGGACCTACAGCTTAAAGCCGATTCCGAACGGCTACAAACATCCATGCCAAGAGTGGGACTCGAACCCACAGACTCCGGTACCGAATACCAGCTCCCTAGCTATTCGGCCATCGTCCGGCCCGGCCCGAGGTAAGAAAAGGAAAACAATGCTCGAGGCCTGCTCGTAGGCTCGACCGGTAGCACCATGAGTAAAAATCCTCAGGATGACGTCACAAGCTTGAGGCGAGTGATCTGCGGAAGTAACCGTATCTTTTCTATTTATTTAACATTTATAAATATAGTACAATGAGGAATTTGCACATGTGGGGAAAATGCTCATTTCTATTTTTATTAAGAGATTGGTTATCAAATTGTTCGAAAACATCAATTAAAACGTATATATAGATCTAAATAATGAAAATTTAAAATTTAAAATAAGCGAAAAGTGTTGAAAAATCATGTGACCTCAAAACGCTACGTGATTGGTTCTGACGTCACTATGTACCATGCTTCAATGTTTACATTTTTCTAGCGCGAGATTCTACGTTTCCTCCTCTTAAACTAACATTTTACAATCATATTTTTTTTTTCTAATTTGGTTTAATTTTTCTAATTTTAGTTTGTGGCTATTGTTTATTCCCCTTTTTTTTAAAATTTCATTCTATAGTCGTCTTTATTATTGGTTTTATTTCTGTTATTTCTGTTTTGTTTACCATGGCGTTATTACCCGGTTTTGCAAAAGGGCAATCTGCCTAAAATGGATTCATTTGCAGTGTTTTCCTTTTTGGGAAACTATTCAAGTTTTATGGGAACAGAAATACGAGGATTTAAAGCTCAGAGGTATGTATACATTTGTTTGCATTTATTATTCTAGTTATGTAATGTAGATTGTAGAACGCTGACGGGCGTTTTTCTTTAAACAATCTTTAAAGTTAGACATTGTTTATGCATATTATTAAATTAATCGCGTAATCTAACAGTTTACTAAACAGCTTCTATTATTATTCATTCATAGTACATGTTTAACTTTGTAGAATTAATTAGCACTGCAACATTACAAGTAGTGTCTGTTGTAGGATATTTAGTATTTTTAATTGTGTATTAAAAAGATGACAGATATTAAAAACACTACCAAATTTACGAATGTGTTCAGTGTTCTGCATTCATATCATAGAAATATGTATATTTTAAATGGTAAAGGAATTATAATAAATCTGAACTCATAACATAACAACTCAAAACAAAACTCGTTGTTTTTACAAATATATTTAAATATTTATTTAAGTGGAAAATGTCAAAACTTGTTTTTTAAATTCTTATTTGCTGCAACAATTTGGCAAGTCATCTGTTTCCCATTAAAACCCACAATTATAGCTAAATTAAAAAATTATTGAATGTGGATCCACTTACTGAGCATTTACAACTGTTTCAGCATCAAGTAACTGTATGTAATATACTTTAAGAGTTGTATATTGCATATCTGCTGTGAACAAACATTTTATAGACCGCTATCCAGAATGCTAGTTTTTCTGAAGTTATTCAATGTATCAGGTATATTAAAAATAATTTAATGTGATAGAGATAATATGGTAGTTTAACGATTTTCAATTATGGATGAAAGTTTATTCATTTAATGAACACAGAAGAAAATTAAAGTCAGAAATAACAGCATTTTATTTGAAACATTTTTCATAAAATGAAAATTTTAATACAAATAAACATTTTACAATGATTATTCAAGTGAATAAAATATGATATTCTCAGAATATAGTTTTCATTTTTGCATTAAATGCTAGTTTAAATTTAACCGATAATATTTTGACTTTTGTTAACTAAATTGTATATTAATATTTCTGAGGGTTTCTATAATTATATTTTTTGCAGGTGGATGTAAACATGCTGTAGCTTTGCTTATGTGGCTTCATAGACGGAGTGAAGAACCAGCAGTGACGTCAGTTTCGAGTTACTGGAAGAAATCAAAACTTTCGTGTATAGGCAATTCTATAAAATTTATTAAAGGGAAAGATTTAGTAAAAAATAATTTGGAGCCTTTAATACCACAAGATGGTTCATTTCGAACCAAAGTTGTTGAGAAAATTGGACTTTTAGAGAGACAGGACACTTATCTCACTAAATATTAAAAATATATTATCTCACTAAATATTATAAAGACCCGGTTCATTACCTTGTCTTTTGGAACACTAAAAAAAAGCTTTCCAGGTGTATTTACAGTCGTGCTTGTGCAGCAAGGTACTAAACAATATTTAAAATTTGCTTTAACACACTTTGACATCTTAAAAATAAAGAAGAAACGCTAGATATCAAACTTAAACTACGCAACACAATCCAAACACCGAAGTAAACAAATTCGCTATGGTAAACTGTGACTTCACATGTATCCGCGTAGGAAAAGTAGTGTTTTGAAAAGTAGTGTTTTGACGCGAAGTAAATAGTGCGCGTTTAAAAACAAATTATGTTAACTTTTAGAGTTCTAAAATTAAAAAAAAATGCTTTCGATCATATTTTTCTATTTTCTATATCATAAATGTAAAATAAAAAAACGTGCAAATTTCTCATTGTATGTTTTATTTCTGATTTAGGGCCTGTTCACATAGGAGTCCGTTGCGTAGCGTTAAGGGAAAGATGACGTTGAGACGAAAATAAACCAATCATAGGCGTTAAAAATTTCATTGCTAATCGTTTGGAGGCCTATGATTGGTTTATTTTCGTCTCAACGTCATCTTTTCCTTAACGCAACGCAACGGACTCCTATGTGAACAGGCCCTTACCATTGTGTCTACCACAATAATAATGCAAGCAGAAAATCAAATATAGATGAATGGATTCTGAGTAATGTGTTTTATATTGTTGTTACTTTATGATGAACCAACTTTTACATTCACATATTAATAGCTGATGACAAGAGATTTATTTCTCAATGATTATTGAACTTGTGAACATGTGTCGTGTCAATGCAAGGAAATTATATTTCTCATTTGTATATCAAACTTATATCCTTCTTATTTAAAATAGTACAGTGGTACCTCGACTTACGAGTTTAATTCGTTCCATGACAGAGCTCGCAACTCGAAATACTCGTATCTCGAATCAATTTTCCCCATTGAAATGAATGGAAATGCCATTAATTCGTTCCGGGCTCCCCCAAAACACCGTAATTTTTTGTTACATGTTTTTAAATAAGAAAAATGTGCTTATAAACGACGAACATTGTATAAAAACGCAATACATTAGAATGTACTGCAATAAATTTGTTTTATTAAGTGTAATGTACAACATTTACATTACACTTAATACAACTTTTACCTTGGAGATCAGACTTGAAGATGCTGATGGAAGAGGAGGAGAAAGGCTGAACTGAGATATTAAATTTTATTCGTTGATTTTTTTACCTTTTCGCCCGCTTTCCCCACTTTCGCTTTTATTACCAGCTACTCTCTTAAAGTGAACGAGCGAGACAAGGAAGCTGGGCGATTGTTCCATCGTTCACTGTGACTGTAATCTCCAGATTCTTCTTTAACGTTTTCTCAGAATCCGTATATCGCATGTACACACAAGCGAATCAGCTCCCCCAGTCCACTCTTGACACATTTTGGGGTCGATTAGTCAAGCTCGTCCCTTTGATGATTCGTCTACGAATCATCTTAGGGACGACGACGAGGGGACCAATAAATCACTGCGTTCCCCTACACACTTCGCTCTCAGTTTCGCGAATGTATGAAAGGAACAGTAGAAGGGGAGAGCTTACGATCCTAGGACTAAGGTCATCCCATCCCTTAGACCCCATGGGGAGTTCCAGTGTGGGGGAGGGAATTGAAGCTATCTCTCTGGGAGAGAGGCTGGCCGCTGTTCGGTTTCAGAGGGCGACTCAAGTTTGGACAGATCAAGCTGCCCCGGTTGGTAATTGTTGAGTGTTAATCTCTCGGTTTAAGACTGGATAGTAGTCTCAGAATAATATGTATACAATTGTATAATAATTGTACACAAAGGTTGTAAATAGTTTATGCTTCTTGTGTTCTTATTTGATGAGCACGTAACATGGCATTCGCTGCTCAAACTAGCGGTGGGATATCTGAAGCTTGCTCGTAATCCGAATTTTAGCTCGTAACTCGAAGCAAAAAATCTAACGAGAGAATGCTCGTATCTCAAAAAACTCGTAAGTCGAGACGCCCGTAAATCGAGGTACCACTGTATATAGTTTATCATCCTTTTGCATTACTTTTAATTTTTCTTTAAAAATCTCATAATTTGCATCTCTTCATGTGGAAATACTATAATAAAGCTTAATTAACCTAGCAGACTAACATAAACTGCTATCATAGGCATGTCATGTTTTAAGCAGAAGCAGAAATATAATAAATTCTGTTATAACTTTCAATGCCATTTCATCATATACCTGAAGTACTCAGATTGAGAGCCATAGGTTCTTAGTGGCTAAGGGATTAGAACTGTGGTATTTGGTGAAAGAGATAGAGGATTCGAAACCTGCGGATTCCTTAGTTTTGCCTACAGGGATCTCACCCGGAAGGCCGCTTAACTATGTCGGACCTGTTCGGCACTTCGGGGATCTGTAACTATTTAGAACTTGTTTAGATCGACAAGGAAAAGTTAATAAAAATGAAATCTTACCATATTATATAGTGAATATCCAGAAATAATGGTTAACATTAGCACGTATGAACATTTGTATGGTCAGTATTGAACTGTTCTGTGTCAAAGATTGTCCAGATATCCGATCACTTCAAGTTTGTGACGTCGCAATACTTATGAGGTTCAGTCGTAAGGTTTCGTATTAAAGACGGTACTGATGGTCTGACGAACACCGAATCATTCGTATTTAGTAGATGTTGGGCTGACACAAATCTGAATAAGCATTTAGTTTGTCTGACTTAGAGTTTTTCTTTGAAAAGCCTTCCGGACTATTGCTTGAGATCATCTTCAATCAAGCATTCCCGTACATCATGAAAAAAAAAAAAAAGTGGCGGAACTTCATTTTGTTACCAAATGAAGTCTGCTGGATTATTCTGAACCTCGGAAGGAGTCAAATCTGGAGCATATCGAGGACTTATAAGGTGATCTCTGCTCAGGACTCAACTTTTTCCCCCCTTTCTGTTGTATCGTTATGTTAACACAACGGGGGAAAAACGTGTGTGTCACACTTTACGAAACCCACACCTCTGTACATTGACCATGCGTCTTTATGCATATATCTAAATTTTACATGGTAACAGGCCAGTCGAAACCCCTGCAACTATTTCTAAACACCATGTATATTATTTCATATATTAGGTGAGGATGTGAGCTTCAGTTAGTAATAAATTAGGCTAGAAATCAGTAAGTCAGAGGGCAGCTAGATCAGAATATTAGTAGATTAACGAAGGATTATTTAGTTGAAGTGAGATTTATCGGCATTAAACTATACATTATAATTTAAGTGTAACGTAATCATTGGCAAAATTGGATATTGAAATTCTTCTGGGATTAATAAAGGGAAATAATCATTCAAAAAACATTTTTGGCGTAATTACAAAGAAAACACTCCACACCTGTCCGGAAAATAGGTCTGGAGTTCAGTTCCTGAGCCAATTCAGTTATTTTAAATAATTATTCATAAGTTTTTCCTTAAAAATGAGGGCGGATAAGTGACCTGTTGCATCGTCCTTACATACAACTTAAAATTCATACTGTAGTTATTATAAATTTATTTTCGTTATTTGTGACTCTTCTGTTATGAATAAATTACTAATGAATCTCTGGTGTATATCACGGAGATAATTATTCTTTTTTTATTTGTAGCTTACCATTGTTATTCCCTGTATTTCTTTTATTAAGTTCCTCATTATGTGTTCCTGTACAGTAAAACACAATCGAAAGGACGTTCTGAAATATGAACACTTTATATACAGGACTTAAATATGGTTGAAATATTTTATATATGGTCATTTGCAGACACTCGACACCCCCAGAAACACCCCAATTCTCTACTCTGAATTATAGAACCCTTTGCTGAAACCATTTGGGATTTTAAGGTATACTGTATGTCTAAAACGCAAGAACACAGTGAAAGTTTAGTCACTCATTAGATGAAAAATCATTGAGGGATTATAATGACAGCCATTTACAAAACTCTGATCTAAAAAGTCTACGCTCTTTTACCAATACAGGTCCTAAAGATTTCACTCTCTAGAAAAGCTTCACGATATCCCCTCCTTTTATGGAATTTTTTTTTTGTGTCACGGGTTTAGTGTATTCCCATTCGCTCATTTCAGCAGATTACAGGTGTCGTCAAGGTCATAACTGATTATTTGGGGGAGGGGGCTAGAGAGAGAGAGTCTGATATAAGTTCATAACTGCGAAGTATTCAAGGTAGTTGCCAATCATCCAACGAAAGTTTTAGGTAGAAGACTGGTGTTATGTTTACGTTGTAAGCGACTGGTAATCTATTTAAAAATCGTGTTACTTGCTTTGGCAAGAGCATTATTTAAAAAAAAAAAATTATAGCAAATCATTCTTAGTATCTTGTTTGTTCGCGTTGGAACGACACCATGTGAGGGAAGGATTTTTCAGGAAGAGTAAGATGGTTAAGTCAAGTTTCTCACGCACACTTCGTGAATTCTGTAAACAATATGTAATTCATGGAGGATACACAACAGAGTTTACATCTGGTAAGGTCTCAATAAAGGAAAATTATGTGCCACATAAAGAATATTGGTCTAGTATAGCATATTTTCTGTTCAACACAGAGATGAACGTATTAAATTCATATTAGCAATTGGAAAATCAGTGGATGAGTTAGTAGCAAAGCAAAGTCGGTTATAAGTCAGGTTCAGTAGATTCAGCCTAACGATCAACCAATAGAATTTTGAAGCAATTTAACCATTATTTAAGCCATTTCCCATTCATGGACATGTCAGAATAATATTTACAACTCAAGTCATTATCTGTAAATGGATATCAGGCATGCTTTCCATTTCTGTATGTGAAACAGTATGGTTCTACAACAACATATCTTTTCATAACGGGGATGTACTATCGTGTTATCCGATGGTTAACAGATGTTTCCCAACCATTAATATATAAACGTCTCAAGCAACTGCGGGGAATCTTACGTGGTAGTAAATAGATCATTCAACCTCCACTGTGTATTTTCAGTCTATGGCAACGTATCAATACTGGTATTAACGTATTACGAAAGTATGAAAACATTATGTAATGAAATAATGAAAAAAATAATGTAATCTTTTGAAAGAAACCTAAAAGGAAGAGAAAGTTGATTTATATTTTAAATAAATTAATAATTTTCAGTAAAAAGACCAGTATTGATACGTCTTAAGATCTGTTGAAACGTATCTCAAACGTATCAATACTAGTACTAACGTATTACGAAAGTATGAAAACATTATGTAGTAATTAAATAATGAAAAAAATAATGTAATCTTTTGAAAGAAGCCTAAAAAGAAAAGAAAATCGGTTTGATATTTTAAATAAATTATTAATTTTCAATAAAAAGACCAGTATTGATACGTTTTAAGATCTGTTTTCAAATGAAGAATGCAGAATTGAAAAATATTCAACTGCTAATGTGATGACAGTGGGATTGAAGATTAGTGATGTCCTTATGTACCACTTGAATTTTCAATGAATAGGTGACCCATTAAGGTAACGGGTGGTCTAGTTACATGTAAAATTCTACTTTTAAAGGGCAGAAATAAACGAAAAATTGCACGAATCGTTGCTTAGGATTTCCCCACGCCGAAGAGTGATTCCGAGCCCACCCCTATTCGAGGAATACCTCCCCAGTTTAATCCTTAAAAACAGATAACTTTTCTTTATCTCCTCATTATCTCCGCCAAATCTCGGGAAAATATGGGAAAAAGAAGGTGCATTTGTCTTCATTTACTAAGCGATTCCATCACTCTGTTCAAGCAGGGCTATAAATCTCCCTCTTCTGCGGTAGGCAGGAAAACCGGTCCCTAGGTGATTTTTTACACTGGCTAATAAACGTTACAAATATGCATTTCGAGGGATAATAAACCGCCTGATTTAGAGAGCGATTATCTTCAGTTAATGAGCTTCACACATTCAGTACTGAGGTGAAGCGTCATTTATAAGTTACAGTTGGGACCAGATAAAAAAAAATAAAGCAGAAGTCTGTAAAAAAACGTATAAATAAGGTTTAAGTTCTACCAAAAAAAAAAAAAGACGCATTAAAATTGATTCCTGTGTGAGTAATATGGATATATATATACAGAAAAACAAAGATCTTCTTACCTCTAATTAAGTGTACCCCATTTTAATTCCCATGTTTTTCAAATTGACTAATTTTCTGTATTACATGTACTAATAACTCTTTAGGGTCTCATGAATTTTTATTTTAATTATCGAGACAATAATATATTTGATATGTTGATTAAAATAATACAATAAAAGATTGAATTTTTAAAAACTCTAAAATAGTTTATTTTTGGTTTATTGAGAAATCTGAGAGGGAACTGCTAAAATATCCGCGTTTCATTTTATTTGTGACGTTCTATTGGTTTGCAATCAAACAGATAATGAATAAATAATCTTGCATTCAATAATTACAAGCTTTAGTTAAATACTATTTTATAGCTCTAAAAGGGGAAAATGAGTTTTCAGCTTGCAATACAATTTTAATTAATTAGGAGAGCTAGAACACTTTCGTTCATTTCTACTGCTCTCAGATTCTTTTGCTTGTTCTGTTTTTTCGTTTACAGATATTAGCAATGATGTCGAAAATGTGATATGCATTTAACATACACTTCAAATGTAAAAGCATCACGTGCGATCTTGAAAGAAGTTTGTTTTAATATATATGGCGTGCAATTTTCCGCAATCAAAGGGCTAATCAGTTAGAAAATTATATATTTTTTCTTCTCATATGGGAGAATTACAAATGAATGAAGATTATAATAATGCGAAGGACACCTCACTAAGACAAGAGAAGCCTAACTATCAATAACGCTACATAAGATTATATAAATTCGATGTGTTCCTGGGATTTTGAATTTTACGTTTAGCTATGAAAAACGTATAACCAAGAAGCGTATAATTGATGTTCAATATAATACTTGAAACAGAACTTGATACCCCACTTTTGCTGAGAAAATGACTATAATAACTGAGATAAACTTTTTCCTTAGTCTTTAAAGCTGCCCGATTATCAGAATTAAACAGTTTGGCAGGAATTTTCTGTATATATCATATTTTTAAAATTAGACATTTAACACAATTTTTTAACCAAATTTTTAAAAATTAAAATGTAAAATTTGAACGCACAGTTTAATATTTTACTTTACCAATTTATAACCGACCTTTTTACTAGATTAGAAAATAAAGTGCTTAGTTAAAGCGGTTTGTATTTCAGATTAAAACCTTTGCAGAATTTTTTTTTCTTAAAATGCAAATATTAATGAAAATCTCTGTTTAAAAGGCAGTATTACTTTTGTTTTGTGTTGTTTTGTTACTCTGACATCCTTAAAGTGTAAAACCGAACTTAGAGAACAAGATTACTTTAGAGCTTAGATAAAACTATTTTTATGTTTTATATAGTTATTTCTAAATTAAAAACTGAATGACCATATTAGTCATGTTACAGCATTAAACTAATGATGGAAAATATAAACAATTCTATTTTTTTATCATCAGAGTTGAAAAATAAATAATGTTTGATGCAAGATTAAAAACGAATAATTGTTTAGATACATTTGTACTGCATTATTATAAGAAAAAAATTAACATTTCTAACACTGTGATATGAATTGATGGTCAAAATCCCCAAAAAAATTTAACACGTTCTCTAGCATATATTCTTCTTCATAAAATGTGGTCTTTTAAATACTTTCAAAACATTTCAGATCCGAGTAAGTTATTTAAAAAGTTTAGAAATAATTCTGAACCACCTATATATAACCATACTAAAATGTATGAGTATGTCCACCTTTTAGTATAATTGGTACCATTTTCGATATGATCATGCTAACTTTTGGCTAACTCCTAGTCATATGTCATGAAAAATTCAAGTCAGTTCCAGTACTGAACTAAAACGACATTCATTTTGAGATAGCTTGATTGAATATTTCAATCCATCAGTCTTATTTATAATCCAAAGATTCGAAATGCATTTTTCTTCCTTATTTTGAAAAGTAACTTACTTCTCTGTATTCATTAAATAGTACCTTTGATGACAACATTTTGGTCGATATGACATGTTTAGGAATTCCACCAACATTTACCCCCCCCCCCCCCCCCCCATCTTAGAGCCACATGGAACCAAATTAACAAACGAAAGGTTTCACCTTTAACCGATAAAAGGATTAATCTATATATATAAAACAGTTCCGTAACTGACTGACTCACTGACATATAAAGCACAGACCAAACCGCTGGACCTAAAGGGCTGAAATTTTGCATGGCGATTCTTCTTATAGTGTAGGGGTGCACTAAGAAAGACTTTTGAAAAATTCTTCTTAGATATTTTTAAATTAAATTTTTAAGCTGTTTTAGTAACTTTTTTTTAAGTTTGCATTTAAAATAATGACTTGGGGGTTATAAAATATATATCGCGAGAAAGATCGTAAAAATTCCTTTAAAATGAGATCTTTTTCGATTCTTTAGCTCCATTTTCTGATTTTTGGGGAATTTTTAAAGATTAATTTTTAAAATTTAATTTATTAAATGCTGATCATGTGATTTCTTTTTCTGGTACAATACATAAATTTATCGTCACGTGCATAACAACTAAATAGACAAAAAAAAATTTCTTGCTAATGCGGCAGACGATTGGACATTATCCAAAAAAATATTAAAATACAGTAAAAGATATTATGCTCCTCAAACTGTACTCTATTAACTGTACTATATTCTTTAATATTTCCCATTACATTTAATTTGAATATTTTCTTCTACATTATTTTGTCTATAAAAATATCTCTTACGATTTTTTTATAAATGCATTTTTTTTGTTTTTTTTTACATCAATTGTATACATTGATCGTCGTATTTATTATAAATAAATAAATAAATAAATGGTTTGGTTTGGAGCGCTACGGTCAACTTTTTGCTACACGAGGGCTAATTAGACCGGAACCTACAGTTTAAAGCCGATTCCGAACGGCTACAAACATCCATGCCAACAGTGGGATTCAAAACCACAGGATCCGAACCCAATGTCAGCGCCCAAGCCATTCGGCCACCACCTGGCATGTTCTCTATAGTAATAGGCTGCAACCGAATTCGGCTTGAAAAGACAGTCATTCTTTTGTGAGCTAAGAGTAATATTGTTGTATATTCAAGTTCTCTAATAAGTGCAACAACCGAATTGAATTTGAAAAGTCTGCAATTAATTTATGAGTATAAGGGACGTTTTGGTGCCCATTTAATGTCTAGTAATGTGCTTCAACAGAATTCAACTTGAAAAGACAGTCATTCTTTTGTGAGTTAAGGGTAATATTGTTGTATATTCAAGTTCTCTAATAAGTGCAACAACCGAATTTAATTTGAAAAGTCTGCAATTAATTTATGAGTATAAGGGACGTTTCGGTGCACATTTAATCTCTAGTAATGTGCTTTAACAGAATTCAACTTGAAAAGACAGTCATTCTTTTCCGAGAATAAGGTTTTTTTGTTGTTGTTGTTGAATATTTGAGTTCTATGGTTTGGTACAACAACCGAATTCAGTTTGAAAAGGCAGTAATTAATTTACGAGGATAAGGGACATTTTGTTGCCCACATAGGTTCTCTAGTAAATGAAATAACCGAATTCAACTTGAAAATATAGTAACCCTTTTTCATGAAAAAGGGGGCATTTTGTTGCACATTAATGATCTTTTGTTAAGTGCGATAACTGAATTCAAAAATAATTATTTTTTGATGTTAAGAATTATGATTTGGCGCAACTGAAAAATTAATATTAATTAAAAATGAATATTACTTATACCCGGCACACAAACATTTTTTATAGCGTACTGTTATAAACATTTTAATGTTTTTTTATTTATTCATAGTTTTTTTTTAAAATTCGCTTCACGACATGGATGTGAAAATTTCAAAATTACCTCTGGAAATCTAAAATTTTCTCCGCAATTTCGAGCCCCACAGAAAGCATTCAAGTGCCGCGTGTGAGTGGAGAAACACCCCATCACATCTCGAATTTCGCATTTAGACTCATCAGAACAACGATTGGCTGAAATCCAGAGAAAGTCATTTATTATATCTGCAAATGAGACATCAGGAGCGAGGGGGTGGGTGGCTGAGAAACCCCCCCCCCCCCTCTTATTTTTTTTTTCCATCCCGTTTTCCATCTCCTTCTAATCATTTTTTGCGGTCTTCATAATGAACATCGTTCAGACGCCTAATTTCGCCAGAACTTATGCAGAAATTCCTCACGTGATGAGCGATTTTTAGATTCTAATGATGTTTAAAGCTGTGGGAAAGAGAGAGGAAAAGAAAGCCAAGCGGAATCATTGCCAGAAACGGTTATTGATTTTCAGGGCCATTTTGATGGAAACTGATTGGAAGAATGCGAGGGGTGAATAGCTATACGGCGATTGAGGGAGTCGTTTAAGTTGGATATTCTCATTACATATTTAAAGTTCATTATGATCGCAATGGAGGTGCCTGCGTTTGGCAACAATTGGGTATTAATTGCGGTTATAATTAAAAAGTGAGGGCGTGTCTAAAGATTGCCTGCATTACCGTTTGTCTGGCAATAGATCCTGATTAATTATGAGAAACTAACACAGAAAACAAAAGTCAGGCATGTACTTAAGATTTCTCTTGGAGGTTTAACTTTTATAGATTATATATACGTTGCATTAATCACACAGATTCTTACAATTAGATACTAACCACAAATATTTTGCTTTGTGTGTGTATGTATATATATATATATATATATATATATTCTTCCTTTCTACAATAATTATAATAATAATTATTCTTCTGATGGGTGCTGTTATTGATTAAACATTTGAAAACTGAGTTTATATCAAAATGGTTAGCATGAATAGTTTACAGTCGAATGATTGACACTATTATGCAATGATATTTAAATATATTGTTGCATTACAGAGTTGTTGCTAACAAAAACCCGAGCTTTGAGGTTAATTTCGCCTTTAAAATTAAATAACAATTGCTTCTATATAAACTTTCTTAATGAACTGTAGTTTTAATATTTGGTGTAATTCATAGGAGTTCAGGATTTGTTTTATTTTGTTCTCAGAAGAGTATAATTTGTCAATAACTCACATTTGTTACCTTTCTTTACATTTGTCAAAACTAACAGAACACTACTCTCTGCTATGAATTGTTTCTGGAATAAAGCTTTTCCTCTAGCTATTCACTCAGTAATAAGGGGCCATAGTTCGAATTATCACATGTATAATTTCTAAGTATAGCTCACATTCTTTGGGCTACAACTCGCCATTCGTTGCGGGACAAACAAGCTATAGAGTGGTTAAGGCGAAATGAAAACTATATTACTTTCTCCGGTTTTTACGCCTATTATAACCCAATTTCCAGCCAATTTCCCTCAAACTAACCTCACTTTGCAGATAATTTCCCGACCGTGAAT
Organism: Dolomedes plantarius; assembly: GCA_907164885.2. Taxonomy (NCBI): domain Eukaryota; kingdom Metazoa; phylum Arthropoda; class Arachnida; order Araneae; family Dolomedidae; genus Dolomedes; species Dolomedes plantarius. Next base: position 32,859,579 of record OU015500.1, read on the forward strand.
AATTGGGAATGCCACTACTGGCAGCGGCGGCGACAGGCCCTGGGGCCCCCCGGGATGACCAACATGGTTTTGGGCCACACAAAGAGTGGGCAAAGAAAGAGCCCACTGACCGAAAAGGAAATTCGGGACAAAGGACTATAAATAGGTAACCACAAACCGTCCGCAGCGGTTCAGAGATAAAGTGAGAAATCCCGCTTGACTTTTACTGTTTCCCCTTAATAAGGGGTACAAGACACCTGGGGAGCCTACCTGGCTACTGCCTTTTGTTGTGACAAGTGTGCCGGAGATTATTACCGACTTATAAGGGCCAGCCGCCTTCGGATTTGCCGGGGAAAGGGCGTAATTGCGATGAGGTCCACTTTCTCTCTGTGAAAGCACATTCTTGTTAGCACACGTGGGATATCGTGATCTTTTACCATTTCTCTCTGAATGAAGCTGTTACGGTGAAAAGTGGCAAAGGGGAGGAAGAGATATCACCTGTCAGCTTTACTGAGGATATATATTCATATGTTTTTCCGGGAAGTTATTTTTTACTGCGGGTCAGCAGCCATTCGGGTTCTGAAACTACTGAATAACTGGCTTGAAGATTACCATAAAAATAAATTATCGCCAACTTTAGAGGTGATCGCGGAGTAGTCTTTTTATTGACATTCGGCTATGATATAAACTGAAGATAAGCAAAACTCGTAAAACTAGAAATAAACCTCACCTTGGTCGGTGGGAAATAATTCCTCTCACTGTGTTCAACTCGATAATGGTCTTTTTGTGGCTAACGGAAATGTTCTTTGGGAAACTGTAATGGTTCTATTCAGTGCTGGGTCTATTTTATGCCTATTCATCTGTTTTATTTTGGATGAACAAGCTTCGACACCCAACAGAGATTTTTTAATTTGGGGTACGCCTTTTTTTCCTGATTTATCGGATACTATTTTTTGAGCACAGGAGATTCGTTTTTCGCGACTGAGTTCATGTTAATGTATTTCAGGATGTCATGAAAAGTACTGTAAGGATCCTACCCTTTCATCGTTATTTAGTTTATCACAGCTATGTACTTCACCTTGGAATTCATCCTTAGATGCAATATACCTAGAAATACTTAAGCTGTTAAGCCAGTGGCGTAGCGAGCATAACTGGCGCCCGGGGTACGATATCTGTTACGTGATTTCTCCCATCTTCCCTGAAACTGACGTGCGTCATATGTTTATTCTGAGTGTGTAACTCCATGTAACTGTATTTCCCTATTTTTTATTTTACTGCAGTACTTTGTAAAATTGGCAGCAGTGTAATTTATACTTTAGCTTTGGCAACAGTTGGTTTTCATGTGCTATTTATTGTAGGTTTGAGAGCTACGGAGGGGGGGGGGGCGTATCTCCTTTAAGCTGCCTAGCCATGTATTGTTAATCTGTAAATAGTGTGTTCCGTCCATTAAATGTTGATTGCTTGTTTTAATCCGAAGTCAGATTATTTGTAATTTCAATGAGGTTCACAAACATTCACTTGTATTTTGAGAGGTTAAACAGTGATTCGTGAACAATATCTTTTTTGCCCCCTTTTGGGAAACCTTTTTGGAAAATCTTGTTTGTCTTGGAGGCTATTTGGCGCCCGGGGCACGACAGCCCCCCCCCCCCCCTTCGCTACGCCACTGAGTTAAGATTTTACATTTGGCTGCTCGTTAAATCTCTAAAATTCTTCAAAATCTTCATTATGTACGCAACTTTATTAGAGATATTTAGGTTCCTCAGACAATAAGAGTTACTTATCAATTTTTGCTCCGTGTGCACTCTTTATATAAGCTTGATGAAATGAAAAGGTATCTTTCCTGAATGCTTCAAAGTGAGTAAAATACACAAGGGAAAATAAAGAAATAGTTGTATTAAAACTCATTTGTAACGAAGTGGAATGTCTTCAAATAAAGTAGTGCTTGTGCTTGTTTTGCATTTACATACTTGAAGACGTAAATTTTTATTTATTTTTTAACCATAGGTGGCATGAACAAGGCTTTAATTATACTAATGTTTAATGCATGACGTTAAAGGCATATCCAAAGGCACATTTGGAATGTCTTTGTAATATTGCTTCTAATAATGTATCATAAATAGTTTACTTTTGTTTCATTCATCACTATATTGTCTGCTGGTGACGATACAATAATACACGAAACATTGTTCAACGGCGTGCAGCGTAATGGCCATTAACTCATTTGAATATTAAATGGATGCCAGAGAAAAATAGTTCAGCAATATAAGAGCAAAAACTGAACAAAATGAAATGTTTACTTACTAAAGCCCAAAGTATAATTAAAGAGATATTACTAGTAATTGTTCTTCTTAAATCAGTGTATGCAATGATATAAATGAATAAAATATATTCTCTCTCGAATACTATTTAATAGTAAATACACACACGCACTCATATATATATATATATATATATATATATATATGTGTGTGTGTGTGTGTGTGTGCACGCGCGTGTATGCGTGTGCATGTAAACATGAAGAAAGTAACCTCACTGGAGATTAAACCTAGTGCTGAACTAGCAAATTTTGTAATACGAAGCTGTAAGAAATGAAAGTAGGTATTCTTAATAGGCAGTTTTAATTACATCTTATTTCTCTTGATGATATCTCTTCATTTCTTTTATCTTAGAAAATTAAGTTAAATAGACAACATACTACTTTAAACATTGCTTTCTATCTAAAAATGATCTTTTACCGTTTTTTTTTATTTATTGGAGAAAAGAAGTCTCTAACAGTATCTATTAGGTAGAATTATTTTATTTATTTGCTGAATTTAACCAGTCATCCCATATCCGAAGCTGACCAACTTTCATCACCCTCTTACTCCACTTCAACCACCAGTCAAATTTCGTTTTCTTCGTAGATACTTTTTTAAAATTATGTTTTACTTGAAGAGTTAACGTGGATTTTAACTGTTAAATTAGATAAGTAACTGAAGTTGTATAGAATCAAATTGATCCTTATAAGTAATATGGAGCAAGTACCTAATTGAAAAAAATGAAGAGCAAAACAAAAACAAAAAAACAAACTAGATCTGGTATTTTAAACTTGTGCTTAAGTGTGAAAAATTCAAATAAAACGATAATTGAAACAGAAAATACACTATTCAAGTTAGTCCTGCAGCTTTAGCAAATACTTGATGGAACGTCGGAGATAACCACTCTGAAAATTATAGGTAAACATGAGTAACGGGCTAACAATTCAAAAATTTACTTTTTTTTTACTGACATTTATTTATCTTTCCCACAAAATAAAAACAAGTACATTTTAAATTTTTCTTCATCAAGGAATGTTAAAAATTAATGAGACAGATGGAAGGAATTTTTTTAAAGATAGATAAAATATACGTATTAAATAAAGTAAAATATACATTGAAAATAAATGTGTACCTGAAAATACATGCTCGTTGAAAATATATGTATAAAATAGTAGAAAATATATGTATAAACAGTAAGTTAGAAAAAAAGTTAGTTGGGTACTCTCTACTACCAACTCTAATAAAGGTAAAAAAAGACCTAATTTGTTTTAAATAGAAATGCTATATGTATAAACAGTAAGTTAGAAAAAAAGTTAGTTGGGTACTCTCTACTACCAACTCTAATAAAGGTAAAAAAAGACCTAATTTGTTTTAAATAGAAATGCTATATGTGATGAACAACGGTAATAAAATGTTACACATAAACTTATTAACAGTAAATAATTTATCGAAAAAAGGAAATTTAAAAGGTAACATAAAAACCTATGAAAGCTCAAAAATGAATGAGATTTTTGACCTAGCATTTGCTTTTCTAGTTGTTATAATGCTGCGACGCATACAGAAAATATATTAGGGATTTTTAAAAGAAGAGCAGGGATTTTTTGTACTCGGAACGTCGTGAAACCTAAGAAATACAGGAAATTTGAGAATTCAAACAAAAATGGCTGAACAAAAAGAATTTTTTGTACTCAACTGTATAAAATTTTTAAATTCTCGGTTGTTTTGAAGCGATACTTTTTTTTTTTAGAATCACTGATAACTGTCCGGACCACTTCTTGGGTTTTCCTAGACCACCATTTAATGACCAGTGGTATCAAGAGATAGCTTCTGATAAACTACTGCTTACTCGGAGAGTCAAAAAATTGCCACTAATATATATGTCTTAAATACAAGTGGAAAAAAAAATTACACATACGTTAAGAAGTAATAAATCTTACAGAATTTTATGTTCCTTATAAAAGTACTGATTGCAGCCCTATATGAAGCCGGTAATAAACCTCCTGACATGCCAATTCCGAGTCTTGATCCCGAAGATCATTCTTAACAATTTCGACTTCCTCATCCTTATAAAAGTATACGGATCATCACCGATGGATGCAGGTAATGCGTGCGGATAAAACCCGGCCAAACGTTTTATTCCCGTATCTTCCCCCGCGAGAGATTAGCATTCCAACACAACTGTTACATGCCTATCTGAATAATTACGCCCGCTAAGCGCCTCAATTAAGCTAACGCGCTCGCAATCACTCCACTTTAATTGACGGCCATCGATTGTCCGCTCATAATAAGCCACAATCGCCTAATACGCCTCGCGAGTGCTGGGTATAATACGATAAGCGGGAATTGGGAGCAGCCACCCGATTCATCAATTATGGATCGGCCGCTGACACAAATGGATGGGGAAGGGGGGGACTCGATTTAACTCATTAGGGAGGAAGGACGCCCGCAAATATCATATTAATTAGAGCTCCCGTATTGCGGAACAGGTTGCTGGCCGTTTCTCGGGCCGTCGCAGCTTATTGCTGGGTGCTTTCCAAATGGATTCTAACGTATTATATTGCGGTGCGTTTCATTATAGAATTAGAAAAGTGTCATTTTAGCGAACTTTGTGATAATAGGTTATATTTGGTTTGTTTGGTTTGTTTGGTTTGGAGCGCTAGGGTAAATTTTTGCTTGTGATATTAGGAACCTAAGGATTCCAACATCCAATTTCGGGTAGTTATCAGTTGATTTCTCAGATCTTTGATCCCACTGTAAAGCTATGCAATTTTTTTCTTTTGATATTTTTCTACTCCTCGGTAGAAAAAATATTTTTTTTCCATACTAACATTGATGTTTAAATGAAGATCATAATTTTTTTTAGAATAAAACTTTTTATTTGTTAATTTCCTAAATGTATTTAGAAATCGTTAATTTCGTACATGTATTTTCTTATTTGTTAATTTCCATGCTACAAAAGCGCTATAGTCAATTTTTGCTTGTGATATTAGGAATCTCAGGGTTCCAACATCCAATTTTGTTAAGGCATCAGTTGATTTCTCAGATCTTTGATCCCACTGTAAAGCTATGAAAATTTTTCTCTCTTGATAATTTTCTACTCACCGATTAGAAAATGGGTATTTTCGATATATTTTTTTCCATAGTAACGTTGATATTTAAATGAAGATCATAAATTAATTTAGAATACAACTTTTCATTTGTTAATTTCTGAAATGTATTTAAAAATCGTTAATTTCTTAAATGTAGTTTCTGATTTATTAATTTCTTATCTATAAAAGCGCTACGATGAATTTTTGCTTGTTATATTAAGAACCTCTGGATTCCAACATTCAATTTCGTGAAGGTATCAGTTGATTTCTCAGATCTTTGATCCCACTGTAAAGTTATGAAAATTATTTCTCTTGATATTTTTCTACTCACCGATTAGAAAATGGGTATTTTCGATAAATATATTTTTTCATATTAACGTTGATGTTTAAATGAAGAACATACTTTTTTTTCAGAATAAAACTTTTCATTTGCTAATTTCTTATATGTTATTTCTTAAATGTATTTAGAAATCGTTATTTTTTTTAACGTATTTTCTCATTTGTCAATTTTTTTGCTATACAAGCGCTACGGTCAAATTTTGCTTGTGATATTAGGAACCTCAGGGTTCCAACATCCAATTTCTTGAAGGCATCAGTTGATTTCTCAGATGTTTGATCCCCACTGTAAAGCTATGAAAATTTTTTCTCTTGATATTTTTCTACTCACCGATTAGAAAATGGGTATTTTTAATATTTTTTTCCACATTAACGTTGATGTTTAAATGAAGATCATAAATTTTTTTAGAATAAAACTTTGCATTTGTTAATTTCTTAAATGTATTTAGAAATCGTTAATTTCTTAAATGCATTTTCTTATTTGTTAATTTCTATGCTACACAAGCGCTGCGATCAATTTTTGCTTGTGATATTAGGAAATCTCAGGGTTCCAACATCCAATTTTGTTAAGGCATCAGTTGATTTCTCAGATCTTTGATCCCACTGTAAAGGTATGAGAATTTTTTTTCTCCTGATAATTTTCTACTCACCGATTAGAAAATAGGTATTTTCGATATATTTTTTTCCATATTAACGTTGATATTTAAATGAAGATCATAAATTATTTTAGAATAAAACTTTTCATTTGTTAATTTCTAAAATGTTATTTCTTAAATGTATTTAGAAATTGTTAATTTCTTAAATGTATTTTCTTATTTGCTAATTTCTATGCTACACAAGCGCTGCGGTCAATTTTTGCTTGTGATTTTAGGAACCTCAGGGTTCCAACATCCAATTTTGTTAAGGCATCAGTTGATTTCTCAGATCTTTGATCCCACTGTAAAGCTATGAAATTTTTTTTCTCTTGATAATTTTCTACTCACCGATTAGAAAATAGGTATTTTCGATATATTTTTTTCCATATTAACGTTTATATTTAAATGAAGATCATAAATTAATTTAGAATACAACTTTTCATTTGTTAATTTCTGAAATGTTTTTAAAAAATGTTAATTTCTTAAATGTAGTTTCTGATTTATTAATTTCTTTTCTATAAAAGCGCTACGATGAATTTTTGTTTGCTATATTAAGAACCTCTGGATTCCAACATCCAATTTCGTGAAGGCATCAATTGATTTCTCAGATCTTTGATCCCACTGTAAAGTTATGAAAATTATGGAATGCATAAAAAAATGAGATGAGAGCAGACGTTTAAAAAGAGAACACGGTTTTAAGTTTTAAATTTTTCAATAGTTAAGTTTTTATTATTGATGTTCATTGATTGTTTTTCGAAAAAGTTAAAATTGAAAGATTTTTTTAAAAACACGCGCTTTGCATGTAAGGGTTTGTTTTCTAATGAAGAAAAGAAAATACATATATAAAAATTTGCTGGTTTGTGATTAAAAAAATAGAGATATGAATATTCATCATATGTTAATATGAGGATTGAGATCTGCAAGGCGAACAGATGCACTGCTTTGTGCATTTATTCATCGGATCGAAGAAAGTGACATAATTACTTCCATAAATACGCCTCGCCGATTTCACTTATATCAAAGTAAATATCTGCGTAAAACACAGTTTTTGGTTTCAAAAGGAGTAGTTCTTCCCTAGATACTAATTGTCTTAGATTGTTTATAAGCGGGTGGAAAAATTTGGTTTGGATAAAACGTGGTGAAAAAGGCTTGAGAGAGTTAAAAGGTGAGCAAATTAACAGGAGTAACTTCGGTTTGGATGAACCGTGGCCGAAAGGCTTGCGAGAGAGAGTTAGTTAGTTAGTTAGAGTTTAAAGCAGAGAGTTAAAAGGTGAGAAAATCAACAGGAGTTCAACAATTCGGTTTGGGTGAAACGTGCAGAGAAACACTTGAGATAGTGAGAGAGTTGAAAAAGGAGCAAATTAACAGAAGTAACAATTCGGTTTGGATGAAAAGTGAGGAGAAAGGCTCGAGAAAGTGAGAGAATTTAAAGGAGAGTAAATTAAGATGAGTAACTATTCAGTTTGAGTGAAACGGTTTGAGAGAGACAGATTTAATAGGTGAACAAATTAACAGGAGTAAGAGATCGGTGGATGAAACGTGCTGAGAAAGGCTTGTGAGAGAGTTAGAATGGGAGCAAATTTAAACATTTAGCCTATTTGCAAATCCTCTGCCTACTGGAATACATTGAAAGACCTTGGACTACTCGACAGTGAAATTAGATATTAAACCCCATTCCCCCCTCCAAGTAAATTTTAATAACATAAAACCTCACTATAACGATACCTAACTGAAGGTTAAAGAACTTCTAGAAAAATATGACCAGAGAAGTATTTACAATGGTGACGTAGCAACGTTTGTAATTTTATTAATTTTTACCTTTAGAAGTACACTGCTGGCCACTGTAAATGCAACACCCTGAAGGAAACATGCAAATAACATGAAATTTACAACATGCATTAGCGGAGGTGAGATATGCAAATGATTAGAATTTCAGCGCAGACGCACATCAGGCGCGCCTGTGGCGCCACTTCAAAGCGCTATTTAAGGCTTGTTTATTTCGACGATTTCAAGTTCGGCAATTGTGTTTTTCTTGTGGTTTAAAAAAAAAAAAACGATCAATTATGCCTCGTCGAAAACAGCGATCTTCTTTTGATCAAGTATCCGAGTTCGACAGAGGAAGGAAGTGGCCTACCGAGATTGTGGATTATCTTTCAGGGAAATCGGTAGTCGTGTTGGACAAAACCAAACAACTGTAATGCGGATATGTGATCGTTGGATGCAGGAGGGTACGACGGACCGGCGTGTTCGATCGCATCCACCTCAGCGCACCACTTCACGTGATGACAGGCAAATTGTGCGCATGGCAGTGACGGATCGCTTAGTCACATCACGAACCATAGCACAGCACATGCAGTCTGTAACGCATCATCCAGTGTCTGCGCGTACCATTCGACGCCGTTTACAGCAGAGTGGTCTGTCCGCAAGACTTCCATTGCTTTGTCTACCCTTGACGCAGAACCACAGACGTCTCCGCCGCCAATGGTGCGATGACAGAAGGATGTGGACGGCAGAATGGAATGAAATTGTCTTTACTGACGAGTCACGCTTCTGTCTGCAACACCACGATGGTCGCATTCGAGTCTGGAGACACCGTGAAGAGAGGATGCTGAACAGCTGCGTTATGCACCGCCACACTGGTCCTGCACCGGGTATTATGGTATGGGGCGGTATTGGATATCACTCTCGCACACCTCTAGTACGCATTGCCGGTACTTTAAACAGCCAGCGCTACATCTCCGATGTGTTGGAGCCAGTTGTCCTTCCTTACCTACAGGGCTTGCCCACAGCCATATTTCAACAGGATAATGCGCGACCACACGTGGCACGCATTGTCCAACAGTTCTTCGTCAATAGCCAGATTGAATGGCTTCCCTGGCCGCCTCGCTCTCCGGATCTTTCGCCGATAGAAAACATGTGGTCCATGGTTGCTCTACGATTGACCCAGATTCCATCCCCAGCTGCCACAGCAGATCAACTTTGGCAACGTGTGGAAACTGCTTGGTCTGCTGTACCCCAAGAACTCATCCAAAGTCTCTTTGAATCAATGCCGAGGCGTGTGGCAGCGGTGATATCCAACAATGGCGGCTACTCTGGCTACTGATTTTGGCAGGAACCACACTTCAAAGAAGTCTATAAATTTAATCATTTGATACTTGGTCAACATGTTATCTACAAAATAAATTTTCTTGTGATATCTCTTGTCTTTCTTGGTGTTGCAATTTGGGTGGCCAGCAGTGTAGTATGTGCAAATATTTTTGTTATATATATATATATATATATATATATATATATATATATATATATGTGTGTGTGTGTGTGTGTGTGCTAGTTAGTGTTATTTATTCCTATTTGAAAAATTCAGTTGTTAATAGTCTCGAGAAAATGAGACAAAATTAGATTCACTCTCTAGCTGAAGCAGGTTATCGTCAAAATGTTCAAAAATGTTTGTGCGTTTAAACTTTCTTTGCTGTTAATAATAATAATAATAATTATTATTATTATTATTATTATTATTATTATTATTATAAACCCTCTCAACAAGGAAATTTCTCCTCTATTCTTCTCGTATAGTCGTATAGTCGTAGAAAGGTTTTACTTTTCAGACAATTCCAGACAATTTAAAAATTTTCTACTGGTTGGCCGATCACTGACGTGGAACCTGAATTTATCATGAAAACATTCACTATCTGTTTATATTGGGAATTTATGCATATCATCTTTAAATGTGAAGGGGTAATACATATTTTAAATTTGTTTTTCGAATTTTCGTTTGAATCTTTAGTTTCGTTTTCATCTTCAATCGCTTTAGGTAGCTTACCTCATTGAATTGTGAATAGAAGTAGAAAACAACTATTTCCGATAATGATTGTAATTTCCTTTTAGTTTATTTAACGACTCATAGATCGCGCTTGTGACGTAGGGAGAGGGAAATAAAATATATTCTAGTGAAAAAGTGTTCAAGAACGAAGCACATCTATGTAGACAAATAAGTAGAGAAACAAAAGATAGTTTTAAAGTAGAGAAACTTGTAACTTTTTTTTTGTTTCTAAGTAGAGAAACAAAATATAACTCTCGTAGTTTGAGTACATGCATCGAGAACTGAACAGTGAATTGAAGACAAATGAGTTCTTAGCTATTAAATCAAGCTCTGTTGATGAGAACTTCCAAGGACTCAAGCTATGGTTAATAACCAAGAAGAGAATTTCTGTCCCCGAAAAGTCTTGTTTGAGTAAAAATTATCAGAGATTCTGGTTTTGGATTTGATTTAATTTCAGCGTACTAGTTTACTCTGCAATGCTGAAGAGTTGTTGAGTAGATATGCAGATTTTGATTCCTAATAATTGCGGTAGAAAATCCTCTTGTGTGAGAATTTTTCTAAAAGTAATTTCAAATTTGTCTACATAAATGCATCAAAAATAGTTCTTTGCCTTTTACGGAAAATAAAAAATAAAAAAAAGTCTGATGGAGATTTCTAATTTTGATCCTACACCATTTATCTGCAAAAAGTATGAAAACTGCCCTTTAATTACTATGAAGTTTTATGAAAGAAACTAAAAATGAAATACTGTTCTTTTCGATCTGAGTTTTAAAAAAAATTAGGAATTTATTTTCGAAAAATGACAAATCAAGCAAAAATATTGCCATTAATGGGAGATTTTTCTTCAGTACAGAGAACTTGCTCCCCAAAATAAGGAACAATTAGCTCCAATTTCTGAATTGTGGAAAACGAGGACTATTGAAAATGCTAATAAGTACTAAAATATTTGATTAAATTATTGTAAAATAATCCTTTATTTAAGTGTAACTTTAAAACCAGCTTTAATTTTTCATAAAGTATGAATAGCGCATGGGACCCTAAAGGAGACATTAGTGGTTTGATATATAGGTAAATCTTTGTTTACCTGTTATTCAAGTTAGCATAAAAAGGAGACAATCGCGTAAAATTTGGAAGAATACAATAAATCTAATAAGCGGGAAATCAGAAAAGAAAAACAACAACAACATACAAACAAAATACCCGCTAAGATTTGTCAAAATCTTTGCTGAGGTCTGTTGGGGTTATACAGTATTTTTAATTATATTTTAGACTATACTTATAAGTTTAATGACAACATGAAAGATAGCCGGATTATATAGACTTCATTTCCGTAATTTATTGGTTGAAGGAGAAATCTTATATTTACGATAAACAAATTTTTTTGTAAAAGAAAAAAGGAAGTGCTTTTGAGATATGCTATTGAGATAATGCTATTGAGATAATTATGCTATTGAGATAATTTGGTTCTATCTGACTCTAAAGGGGCAGTAAAAGAAAGGGAAAGGTTCGTCAATTTTTGTAGATGTTCAATTAATCAAAACTATCGTCAAAGCATTATTTGACGAATACGAAGAAGTTTTATTTTAAAATAATGAAGAAAAACACCTAGATTCTTGAACTATTAATAGGATAAAAATATTTAATTTAATCATCGAGAAAGAAAAATGAAACCCCTAGATTTTGGTGCTTTATTGAATCTTAAATTCTTCCTAACTATGAATAATGACCCAATAGGGCACATGTGGTCATATTACTTTGAGATTTCGACCCCATGTAGTGTTTTGTCTTAATTCCAGATCAAACTCTAAATAATAATCATTAGTTTAGAGGCGAAGATCCTATTAAATTTTTATCCGATGGATTCCTAGGACCTTCTAAGGGGTAAATAGGGGTGGTAAATAGGAGTGACATTAGAGGCTCGAATAGTTTAAAGGTAAGAGAAAGTAAATGAAAATAATCTTCTAAAAGAAGGTTCTGTTTATACATCGGTAGCCTTTTGAGCTATTTCAGTCAATAAATAAAAGGTAAAAGTGTTACTGAAACTTTAAATTGAGTTTTCTCAAAACAGCAAATTTTTTTAACATTCTGCGCACTGTTACTACCAAACTATTAGTGCAATTTTGATAAAAATTTAACCACACACACATATATATACCAAAATGGGACCGGCACCGTGGATGATGACCGGAACCGGCATGCCACAGCCGTGTAGTAGTAGTCGAGTGGCCAAAAATAAACCGTTTTCACATCGGCAAACACTATTTTATTGACATTTTGCTAGAAAGATTACAGCATGTTTATCAAGCAACAGAATCACGCCAAAATCCGCTCCTGGAGGCATGTTTGAGTTTTATAGACTTTGCGAGCCCTGGTCACATGACCTATTAGTTCTGCAGTTATTGGCTAAACCCAGGAATCTGGGACAGAAGCCATCTGTTTTCTTATATAAGTTTCGCTCGAGAGATTGGGGATTTTAAAGGACGATATATTGATTGCCTACTTTAGTTTTTTGGAAACTTACAATTCCTTTGTTCTTAAAACGAAAACAAAATTAATTTTACGCCCAAGGAAATTTAAAGGAATTTTAAAAATTAGTTAAGGTTTTTGGGTTTTGTATGTTATATATATATGTTGTGGCAATCTATAACTTAAAACAAAAAAATTAGAATTTAAAAAAAAATTAATTTGTTTTTCAAGGAAAAAACTTGTAATTTTTTTTTCTATTGTGAAATTTTTACAATTTATGAGTAATTAAAAATTTAATCAATACTTGTTACCAGTATTTTGGTTTTAAACTAAAGATAGGTGTACTTTTAATATATTAAAATGACCATTTTATTCTTGTGTGTATATATATGGAAATTGAAGCTTCAGATGAAATGCTAAAGGAAAAAAATCTTGACATTTTCCTCTATAAGTGATTGTGCGGAAAATTTTATCGCTTCTTTTACCTCTTAAATGACTTGAATGTCATTTAATTTTTTTAAGTACGCTTATCTATACATCTCATCTTTTATCAAACATGCACGGCATAAATTAAAACATAAGAAATATCTCTGCAAACAACGTTCTTCCTACATGTCCAGCCTACAAAGTAGCTTGAATTAAGTCTGAATTTATTACTTCTTATTTTCTGGAACAATGTGAACCTTTCCAAAAATCGATCGCCTGCAGCTAGTTCATTAGTTTAGTTTAATTATCGTTAATTTTCTCTTAACAGTGCATTATTTCATTGTTCTAATTTTTATAAACGGAAGATTAATAAATGGAACAATATACGGAGAGACAAATTCAACTTATCTACTTAAAAAAAAAAAAAAGTATATCGTTCAACTTTCCGGAAAAAACGGCTCGGTTTTTCGTCATTACGGACCGAAATCAAAAAAATGTTCATAATAGGAAATCGCGTCGCATAAAATCTGAAGTTTTCACCATGAATAATTAGATCCATTAGCTCTGCATAACCGCCATTATTCCATATAATGACCGACCAAATAGGGAGTTGACGACGCTAAAAAGTAACATTAAAAGAAATTTTTGATAAGAATTCGTAATAAAAACACGTGAAATGTTGGCGAAGATGTGTCTATAGAGAGAGATAACGGCAGTTCTAGTTTGGCGTGTTATTGTAGAAGAAAATGACGCCAATCGACGATTTTGTTTCCAGGAAAATGTGGAAATGGGAGAGCAAATAATCTTTTATCGCTCGAGCAGCCAGTTGTAAGTGCAATAATGGAGCCGGTTGAAATGCATTAATGATTTGATTTTAAATAAAATATGATTAATTTTTTTAGGCTGTGCTGAGGGAGTCAGTTTTCTCAATCACGATGCTGCTGAGGTAGAAATCAATAACGAAAAAAAAAGTCTGGTGTTTTAATGGCGTATTTGCTGGCATACAGTAAAAACCAAGAGTTTTGAATTTTGTATGTGTATCTATGAAATTCATAATTTCTTACATTTTACAGAATAATGAAGAAGTCTGAATCGTATTTTTTTTCAAAAAGTAGATGAAAAAGAAGAATTTTAGATTTTTCACTACTCTTAATAGATCCATTAGTATCTTTTGACACAACCACTTATCCTAGTTAACCCAAATCTTCTAAAAAAATTGAATTAAAATTTTTAAAATTTGTATGATCTTAAAGTAAACAATCGAAATCAGAAAAAATTTGGGATCAGTTTTCTCACTATTTGCCATACACACACACACACACACACATATATATATATATATATATATAATACTAAAGCTGTATATATATATATATATATACATACAGTCGAACCCCGCTATAGCAAACCCAGTATATAGCGAACTCACGGATATAACGAACGAAAATTTTGGTCCTGTCGTTCTCCTATTATACGTAATTTAATTAGTATTATGTCAGTTCAATGTAATCGATTTTAGTCGATTTAATTCATTAATTATCATTTTTAATAGATTTTATCATTTTTAATACATCATTATTAAATACACATTGCAATTAATGAGTTATACATTTTGTAAACTCTAGCATGTTTCTTATCGGTTCGGATATAGCGAACCACCGGATAAAGCTAACAAGACGTTTGGTCCCTTGAAGTTCGTTATAACGAGGTTCAACTGTATATATATATATATATATATATATATATATATATATATATATATATATATATATGTGTGTGTGTGTGTGTGTGTGTGTGTGTGTGTAGACTTAATTTTTGCACAGGAAAATATTTTTATATTTTGTATTTGATATTTATAAAATTTTTACTTTTAATTTTTTCCATCACTTCAAAGAAAATAATTACAAGATAAAATAAACTTTTTATATACCATGTTTTTAAATTTTCTGTTGAATCATATAAACTTGACAATTCTATGTATTAATAAATACTTTTTTAAAATTTTTTTGATGAATCATCCCATCAACTTGAAAGAAAATGATCAAATGCGTAATCAATCGTTTAGCTTAAGAATTGGAAGTTAACTTGCATTTAACTTTTCGTTCCCGTCCCGGTCGATAGATGGCTGTACCATTCTGCAAAGCAAAATTAACTGAAATTGAATTTAATTCTGCTTAAAGATGGCTAAAAGTATTAAAATAATACATTCTCATCGTGTTCTGAGCTATTCTAAAAGTTTCAAATCTCTAGCTAGTCGGGAAGTTAGTTAAAAATCGATTGCAAGATTTGTACTGGACAAACACACACACAAACAAACAAAGAAGAAAGCGAGTTAATAAAAACATGGTAAAAATCCCGTAATTTATTAGAAGTAAATCATATAAAAATCCTTTTAATGTAATTTTTGCTTTAGTTATAATATTTCCGAATTTTTACCCTAAATAAAAGTTGCTGTACTCAGTTTAATTAAGAAAACTAAGCAAAGAAACGCTGTTCAAAGTCAAAACCAATGCTACACTAGGATCTTTAGATATATACTTTTAAACATGCCACATCGTGAAAAATTGAATTCCGAGATAAATAGACCAAAAGTACTCATACAACTGGGTACTTTTAGACAGTACACTATAAAATTTTCTATCCGGCAATATGATCATTAGTACTGTACACCTCTGGATAGGATATCTGAGGTTGCTTCTTGGGACCGTCTCCTCTTGAAATTAGGAGTCGGGAATAATAAACATTTCATATTGAGTTAGCCACGACAATATTAAGCCAATAGAAGTATTTATAGCTGTTTGGGCTTTAAGGCTGTTCGGTAGTGGCCCTATTAAATTCTCTTAGTTCAATATTAACCTAAGAATTCCAAGGTACAGACCTTAGATAGAAAGTTTTTTTTTTAATTAAAAAAAATATTTTTTTAAGTACTACTTCGTAAAAAAAAAGAAATTTTTTACTCGAAATTTTTTTAATAATCGAATGGCAAGTGTGCTGGCATTCAGTACCGGAGTCTGTGGTCTGTGCGTCTGAGTCTCACTATTGGCACGGAAGTATGTAGCCATTCGGAATCGGCTTTAAGCAGTAGGTCCGGGTCTAACTAGCCTTCGTATTGAAAAAAAAAAAAGACCGCAGCGGTCTTAACCAACCATTCTGAATCGGCTTTAAGCAGCACGTCCCGGTCTAACTAGCCTTCATGTTGAAAAAAAGAAGTCTAACTAGCCTTCGTGTTGCAAAAAAAAAAAAGACCGTACCAACCATTCTGAATCGGCTTTAAGCAGTAGGTCCCGGTCTAACTAGCCTTCGTGTTTAAAAAAAAAAAAAAAAAAAAAAAAAAACACCATAGCGGTCTTAACCAACCATTCTACTATCTTATTCATTTTAGAAATCTCATCCATCAAAGGAAATGATGAAGAAGTAGGCATACTTATCTGATATTTAATCCTGTTTTTATTTCCGGTTAACATTATGTGACAATGCTCAGAGTACGGTGATCTGTCGAACGCGAAAATCAAAATTATGGGTGGAACAGGGAAAATTGTTAAAGGACGCTAAGAAGATTTTGATATAAATTATGGTATATAAAGAAATATTTGGGAAATTGAAATTCCGATATTTTCTTTTTTACCGCCATTTTGATGAACTTTTAACTAATTTATTTATAAGTTACGAGTTGTAACTGCACGTTGTCTCGTGGTTCACATTTGACATAAAAATGGTATGCTGCAGATAACTACGATATAACTCGTACACTAGTTTTAATAGAAGACAGCCAACCACGAGTATTCATGTAGTGGATCTCTGTTGCAAACATTCAACTACGAATTATTTCCTAGTGAGCAGACGTGTTAAGTATTTCATATTGTAGTCATCTTTAAGTTTACAGAAAGTGTGGCATTGTATTTCAAATTTCGTTGCTGCTCTCTATCGAATGAAAGAAGAATCTTTTAATTCAAGCCAAAATTATTTATTGTTAGGAATACGGTTTGGTTTTATTTTTCTTTTCTGTACAATAATGTGACTACAAACTCTGGAGTGTAAAGAAAATGTTTAAGAATTTAACAGACGTTGAGTAAACTAAAAAAGGTTGCCACGTCAAAAACATTATTTGCTTAGCTCAGGGAAATTTCTTTTTAAAATAGTGCAAGATAATGTATTCCTGTATTTCAATAATGAATAAAGTGAAAAAGTGAAATTTATTAATTAAATTATCTGGAAATAAACCTTTATTTCAGCACTGTATTATGACAAGAATGAATTCTTCTTATGCTACGAATACTAGGAGAATCAGTTATTCCCGAGTGATTTTGTATGAATCTAAAACTACTAATTTGTTTGCACGGTACCCCTTAAATTAGTAGAAAGAGAATAAAACAAATATGGGTTAACCAAGTTACAGACATTTTTAATTCTATTATTTATGTTTTCCATTATAATAAAGAACGGGGAAGTATTTCATATTTCGTTGCTGCCATCGGCAGTTACAGAAATCTTTAATTTACATCACAATTATTTTATTTTCAGTTAAATGGCATAATTTGGGTTTACTTAATATTGAGAAGTTTCAATTCATAAAATAGTTATGTTCTTACTTAAAATTAATAAAAATAATTTTTCTTAATAACAGTTTATAGATTAATTTGGTATCATTCGATAGGCATTTTTCTTATCGTTGATAATTGCTGAAAAGGGAATTATTGAAATTATTGCTGATAATTCTTGAAAAAAGTTGCATAAAAGCCCCCCCCCCCCCCCAAAAAAAAAAAAAAAAAAAAAAAAAGGTCCGTAGACCTACCAGTACTCAACCAATTATTCTACTAGCTAATTCCTTTTAAAATTTCGTCCACCAAAGGAAATGATGACGAAGACATATTTGTCTATAATCCTGATTTCATTTCTGGTTAAATTTATGGGGCAATGCCCAGAGTAACCATCAAAATTATTGGAACTAGAGGGTGTTCGTTTCGAATCACGAGGAACACCGTTAAATAGACAGGAAAGTCCTTCTATGAAGGGGGTGGAGAGACGGTACGAACCCCTCAGATGTCTCCCCTGGGGCTGCTCTATCAAAATTGAGGTGACACCAGGCGGTGGTATTGCTCCACCTAAACGGTACCGCCATTGAAAGCAAATAACGATTATCACTGGTTATTTGTTAATGTCTTCATTAGCAAGTGCTCCGCATTGGAGAACAACAAAATTAAACATCTCCAAAATGAAGGGAAAATATTCCTTTTAATGATGGGGGGATGTGAAACTTCTCCAAGTCATATCATTTCAAATTTTAAGAAGTAATTCATTTCGTTACTAAGCGCTGCTACTGAATTACTTTCTTTTGAAAACTTTTATTATCTGCAGATTTATCTGTAATTTCTAGCGGTTTTCCATGTTGCCTTTAAACAAACTCTGTTGTGATCTAAAGCAGTAGTGTGAAAACTTTTTTCGACCGTGACCCACTCTTTTTAAATAAGAAATCACGTAACCTTTAATGAATATTTTTTGGTAATAGCAATTTTTTTTTAAATTAACAAAAATGATTACAAAAAATAGAAAAATTAAACAAGAAATTTTTTTAAAAACTATTTTAAGAATCAAGAAACTGTAGATTATGGGTATATAATTACTTTGCCTAATAACAATTAAAAAAAACCTCTACAATTGAGGCAATGAAAGGCAAAGTGGTGTAAGTCAAGTTAGAGTCATTTTTAGAAACAAAGCGTTTTTCTGCAAAAACCACAAAAAATTCCACTATAAATTGAACAAATTATAATTAATAATTATTATTATAATATTGCAAATGCTAATTATTTGCAATTTCACTATAAATTGAACACAGGGATTACATTTTTGCCCGTAGCTAAAAAATGTTGATAGTGTGACTTACACCACTTTGTCTTTCACAGCCTTAATTGTTTTTGCCAGATCTCCTGTAACCAAAACTTCATAGTGAAATATTAACATGTATTTGTATTTCATTTAGGTAATTTGCTTGATTTCAAAATTATAAGCTTCACATTAAAGCACTGAAAATGATAAACTAGATTGATTTATATAAAATTAAAGTAGCAAAAAATTTATGATGAAGGTGAGCCTTAACCTCGAATAATATTTCTTCAATATTTGTTGAAATATTTTAGAGTGCTACTCTTGCATCCCCTTCCAGCTTAAGTTTTGATCGTTGTACGGCTTTTGTAGCAAGTAACTTTGAAAAGCCATTCTCACACCGGTAGATAGAAGCGAATGTAAGAAATGTAATTATAGCGTTGCAAGACTGTTTGACACCTTATATAACAATATCCCATCGTATATTTTTATATAACAATATCGCATCTTCAAGAAAATGTAAATTAAAAGATTATATTGTAAATATAAACATTATATGTCATTTTAAGGGAGTCATATTAAAAGTCATATTAAAAGTCACATTATATGTCATATTAAAAGGAGTCATCTCCAATTTTCAGAAACTCATCTCCACTTTTCTCCAACTTTTCTGCCCTCCCCCCCCCCCCCACAAGTTAAAAAAATATTAACGAATTATATTTTTGCATCAAGACTGATGCCTTATAAACATAATAAATACTAAATTTAGTCTAACTAATAATGCATGAAGGCGAGTTATAGTTTTTGGCTTCTTATGAAAAATTTTAAAAAATGGATATGACTCCTTTTTAAAATGACCGATTCAAATATGTTATAGAAAATTTAAAGCACACTTTTAAGTTAAATTATTCAATGATATAAATTTGCTTCAAACTATAAGCAACCCCTTAAGTCTTTTTCATGACGTCTCTGGGGTCACTCCATGGTGTGTGAACCACTGATCTAAAGCTCCGATTATTTCAAATTCATGTTTTGTTCCTGTCGCGTAAAATGTCGTGCTGCTTCCCTTTAAGAAAAATATTAAAGGTTACGATGCTTAAAAACAAACGTTAGCAAACTTTTTTTTTTTTTCAAAATGTGTTTTGGGGAAGCAGCTATCACGAAACAGATACTGATGTAGCGAAATCGAAATCTGTATATTTAAGTTGCCAAGCCGATTCTTTGGGCAATCCGTGTGAGAAAACTACTGCATCAGTTTACTTCATTAAAAAAATTGTTTTCTGCGCATTCTCAGTCACTTGTTTAAATCTGGCTTTTCATACTCAGTAAGCACGAAGCCGCATAAACACATTAATTTATTGCTGCGCATGCTCAGTGACATGTTTAAATCTGGCTTTTCATACTCAGTAAGCACGAAGCCGCATAAACTTTAATTTGTTTATTCCGAGGAATCTCTCTAGCTCTGTCTCTCTGTGCCATTTTTATTTTTAACGTAGGATAACGTTCCTCCATAACGGTCTTCCGGAAAGCAAAATTTCGGACACTAAAACCGTCCGTCCGAACCTCGCGAGTTATAATTTTGGCAGCGCGCCAAACACAGTCTGTATCGCTTGGACAAGCAGTAAACAGTTAAACAGGAAAGTACCAAAATGCGTCAAAATTTTGACATACATATATGTATATATATACATACGTACATATATATAGATACATATATACATAACACATACATACATATATACATACAAAAGAGGTAAGCAACGATAAGTAATTCTACGTTAATAACCCGCGGTAGTTTCGTTAGAAGAGACTATCTGAAATTTTTTAATTATGTTTGTGAGATATAGCATTAAATCTGGCGGAAATTGTATAATTCACGCTGTTGAGTAATCATGCTTATTTTTATTGGTTTCAATAGTAATTTTTTAAAGTGTATTTCTCTATTCTTAATATGATGGTTTCCAGCATTTGGCAATGATGTGTGGAGTATAATATGTGTATTAGTACATTTATTTTCTATCCAGCCGTCATGTTCTGACGGGTACCAACCAATTAATTTGAAAATTCTAAATTTGCAGACCAACAAAAGCTTTTAACCCCTTCCGTACCAGTGGATCCACGTATGGATCCACTTGTGACAGAACTGGAAATTAACTTTTTTATGTAATTTTTACATAAATCGATGTAGATATCGTTATATTTCTATATGTATCGATTTAGATATCGTTAAATTTCTATATATATCGATTTAGATATCGTTGTATTTCTATGTGTATCGATTTAGATATCGTTATATTTCTATGAGTATCGATTTAGATATCGTTAAATTTCTATATATATCGATTTAGATATCGTTGTATTTCTATATGTATCGATTTAGATATCGTTATATTTCTATATGTATCGATTTAGATATCGTTAAATTTCTATATGTATCGATTTAGATATCGTTGTATTTCTATGTGTATCGATTTAGATATCGTTATATTTCTATATGTATCGATTTAGATATTGATATATAAAGGTAACAAAACTGTAAACTTTTTTATGTAATTTTTACATAAATCGATGCAGATATCGTTATATTTCTATATGCATCGATTTAGATATTGATATATATATATATATATATATATATAGATCGATTTAAATATCGATACCTATATCTCTTCTTATTAATATGAATAAAACTTCATTTATCTGAAAACTACTACTTCATATTTTTTAAATCTAAATGCCCGAAAACTGGTCTTGCATGTAATCTTCATATACATATGCTGGTACGGAAGGGGTTAAAATGTGCCGTATGCGTATGCCCCGTCTAGAAATTACCGCTGAAGTCAACGTTGAAATAACAACAATTTAACTTTGCTTTAACTTTGCATGTCCTTTAAAAAAAATGTCGCCGATGATGTATTGTAATAGATAGCCATGTCACTAAGTCGCGGCTAGGAGGCTTTGGTTTCCCGACAAGCTCTCGGGCCATTTCTCCTATTGTAGAGGATTACTGTCAACTCCTGGGCTTAGGAATGGTGCTGTACTGTGATTGATATCGACAGCATAGTTTCATCAAACCCGTGGGACTCAAATTTGTTCCCAAGGGTACTTCAAACGCTGAAAAACCTCTCGGGAGTTCATGGAAGACACAAGTGCGTGTGGTCCAGCCTGTTCCGCAAGGCAAACTGTTTATCCTGTCTGAGAAACATCGAATCCGTGTTGCGTAGTTCTTATAAGGAAATTTGAACTGTAAACAAAAGTTCTTTGTTGACTAATTAATGACATTATTCTAAGTCCAAGACAAGATAATAAATTATTTTAAAACGAGTTAAAAGAAAACAGGAAATTTTCCATTTGTTTATTTTTTATTTATTTATTTTAACGTAGGATTACGTTCCTTCATAACGCTCCTCCGGAAAGCAAAATTTCAGATGTCTTGCATCGCGAGTTATAAGTTTGGCATCGCGCCAAACCCAGTCTGTATCGCTTGGGCAAGTAGTAAACACTTAAGCAGAACAGTATCAAAATGCACCAAAATTTTGACATACATATACATACATACATACATATATAAATATATATATATATATATATATATATATATATATATAACATTAAAAACCCCATTCCATTTTAAAATCTAACATTATTCTAAATTCCCTTGGTAGTACGAGCTAACTTTCGTTTTCAAATCTAAGTCCTAACAGGCCTCTAGTGGAAAATATTAAATGGCTTCCTTTTTCAAACCTTCGTGGCGTCACCCAAGATTTCATATAGGCTCTGCGCAGATTACATAAAACCACATGTGACTTATCGACAACAGAAAATCCCTAATCGCTATCATGATCACATGACAAAGTTTATATAAGCCGTCTGATCAACATACATGTGCGCTTTTCGGATTTTGTAACTGCCTTGGGAAGACGTACTCTCCTCTTAATAAAGTTTTGTGATGCCGTAACTTGCAGAGTTGTCTATTCTTCGAGCCACGACTACACCATCAGCCCCTGTGATGTGCTGGACGCCCATTCTCTCCTTGGGTTGTCCAGTATGTTACATGTATATATATATATATATATATATATATATATAAGAATAAGTTGAAAGAGGAAAACCAGTATGAGCACTAAAGCTACTACAGCCAGGAACCAAAAACATGGAAAGATAAGATTCAAAGAGGTTTTGAGGTTATAGACAATATTTCATCTTCAGCGGTGTCAATACTGTCTAAAAACCAATGGATTGTTTCAGATAAGTATGATCTATACAATAAACACACTCAGACACCGTGCAATCCATGAATAACTGTAGAATTGAATAAGGAGTTACTTAACCATAGAACACTAAGTCTGGCGCTAGACAGATTGAAAGTTAAGAATAAGTAACCGCAAGAAGACTGACGTCACAAAACTTGCAACCATGGAGATTATGGAAACACAGAAACTGACCTACTATGGATACTGTGTTTTAGGACTATTAATCCTTTATTAATTAGTTTTTTATTATTATTACTTAGAGTAATTTTTTATCTTATTTTTATTTTTACTTAAGATTTTAATTTTATTTTTTAAATTTTTATTTTTAGTAGTTATTTTTTCTAATTTTACTTATTATTATGATTTACTTATTAATTGCAACAGAACAAACTATTCATTAAAACTAAAACAACCATTTATGTGTTTGGATAGACTTTCGGGGTAATAATTACGTGTTAGCACAGCTATCAAGTCTAAAATATGCTTATTCCTATTGTCTTTAGAACATAGCCTATTTATACGAACTAACTGATTTACAATAATGTTATTAAAAACAGATTTATGTAAACAGGTTAGGTAATTTTGAAATTTAACAATATTAAAATCATAGTCAGATCTTTTGTCGTATAAGTCAAAAGTAAATTTACTATGAGAATTTAATTTAATGTTAATATCTAAAAAGTTTACATTAATATCATCTTGGCTACTTTTAATTAGTTCCAGATTAGGAGGGTAAAAATTTAAGTCTATATGATTATTATTTTTATTTATTACTATTATATCATCTATATACCTAAATATATTGTAATTGCAATAATCTATATTATTAATTTCAAAATAATGTAAGTATAAATTAGCTAGCATACTTGAAGCATTACCACCTTGTGGTACACCTTTGGTCAGTAAGTATATACTATTATTATGAACTATGTAATTATGTTTAGTTACAAAATCTAGGAGCCTATTGAAACGATTAGATTAATTTCGTTGCCTAAGTATTGAATATTATTTTGTACTAACTTTATGATTATATACATACGTATATATATATAGATACATATACACATAACACATACATACATATATACATATAAAAGAGGTAAGCAACGATAAGTAATCCTACGTTAATAACTCGCAGTAGTTTCGTTAGAAGAGACTACATGAAAATTTTTTTCTACATCGGTATACATATAAAATTGTGTCAATTTTCGGAGATTTTTTTGGGTCTAATGCGGAGGCACTTCGTCGCGATACATTCACCTTTTGTTATTCACCGCGAGATTTATTGGCTACTTTATTATGGGAGCACCCTGTAGGTGAGCCAGCATTGCTCCATATGAGGGAGATGACACGGAAACGATCAAGCCTTATTCGGAATTTAAACCCAAGCCTACTGCGTGGTAGCAGGCTTGGGTTCTACACCACATGAGCGACTTGTTTAAAATGTAAATTTGATTTAAAAAATAATTATTTAGGAGTATATTTTATACAGATTTTTAAAACAAGTTTTTTGGAGATTGCAAAGATTTATAACCGAAGGAACTGAAGTCTAAGAATATGCTTCATCAGTAGCAAAAGACTTTTATTACTAATGTAATTCTATATTTTTTACAAAGAAAACATTTATATATATATATACAGTATATATATATATATATATATATATATATATATATATATATATATATATATATATATATATGATTTTTCGCAGGTCTAACTTGAGTTTTATTTAACTGCTGTGAAAACTGCTGAGCAATAGCTATATTGGATACGACCAGCTCAATGATAGCCTATGGAAGTAATGTTTTCATTAATTTTCGATTCGGGCTGAAAGAATTTTTTTCTTAAATTGGACTCCGTAACTTAGAAATTTTGTCCACCAAAGGAAATTGCTTGTGTTTAAAACACAGTATAGCACATTTTTCTCCCTGAATAATTCAAATTTAAGAATCTTATTTGAGTTTCATTTAAATAATGAAAAAGATACCTGAGTAAGAATAATTTTTTTTTTTCACGGAGTACGATTAAAAAAAAAAGAAGTCGACAATCACTTGAAATATTTTCTCCTTAGGTTAACCATAAGTTGAGCTGAGCCAATCCAATATTGCTACCACCCAGTTGCCTTGAGTAATATATATATATATATATATATATATATATATATATATATATATATATATATATATATATATATATATATATACTTCCTAAAAAAATGCGTAAATGACACTAAATTATAACGTAATATTGTCGCCATAAACATGATTACAGCATTACCGTTCGTTCAATAATATAACGTAGAACGTAAGTCATATTTTTTCCCACTAAAATTTAAAAAATGCAGCATAGTACAGTTTATAGATTCAACTTAAGTGTGATAAAATAATCAAATTAAAAAATTTCAGAGTTCATCTTTTAAGGTAGTAATGTGCTTATTAGCACCAAGATGCTGTATTGTTATCACAATGAGAAATTTGGGTTTCTGCCTTTTGTATATTAGACAAAATTTCCAATAAAACAAGTAATATAGCAATGATATAAACAGTATCACCTTGGTGAGTATTTAAAATCTCTAACAAGCTTGACTTTTTTAATTCTCGCATTGTTATTATTTTTTAATATTATTTCTGCTGTAATCTTGAATTCATTTTTATTTATTTTTAATGAACATATATTTAACTTAGCGAGTCAACAATCAGAAATTGAAAGTTGTTGCCTCTGTTCAAAATAATAAAACATTTACTTGTAGGTTTCTAGAATGAAATTTATTGAAAATATACAAGTTTATTTTTAGAATTCCTAGCGTTAAATATATAAAAATAATAATTTATTTTGGACTGATTCATTAACGACTATCCAGATGAACAGAGAGTTTCTTCATTTGCTCAGAAAAATTACAATCAGAGTTTAAAACTTTTGGAAAACTACTGAAAGACGTATATTAATATTGCTTGCCTAATTTACTATTCTATATTGTTATGAAATTCCTGAATTTTTCCTTAGTAACAATAATATATTTGAAGTGAGACAGAATGCATAGCTCTAGGTTTGGCGAGATACTTTAGTGACATGGCGCTAAAAATTTCGGTTGATATCGATAAGAAGTTTCTATGGGTATTTTCTCGATCTCTCTGAAACAAAGCGGTGTCTAGATTGAGCCTTTAAATTCAATAATGACCAAAATCTGTCGTTTTATTTTCTGTGAGAAATTGTAAGAAGAGAACTTTACGTGTCATTTATAAATGTCTCTAACCGCTCATTGTAGTAGACCGACAACCACATCGTTCAATAGTCACAGTACGACTCCTTTGTAATCTCAACACCTATTGGATTAACTTTATTGATGCAGGGGATGCCTATACTAACCCCTCTCTGCAGAGAAAGATTTGAAGCCTTAATACTCGATGCTGGATTCGAGAAAGGCACCACACGGTGTACTTTCAAAATTACATGAGTCAAAACTGGTTATAAAAACTTTGGTTAATATCGGTAAGAAGTTTCTGGGGAGTATATACTCGAACTTTCTGGAAACAAAGTGGTGTCTAGATGCCGAGCCTTTAAATTACAATGTCCCTAACCGCACATTGTACTGACCGACAAGCACATCGTTCACTGGTCACAGTACGACTCCTTTGATATCTCAGCAACTATTGGATTAACTTTATTGATGCAGGGGAAGCATCTACTAAACTCTTTCTGCTGTGTAAGATCTGAAGCTCTAATACATGATGAAGGATTCGAGCAAGGCACCACACGATGTGCTGTCAAGATTACATGAGTCTTACAAATCAGTTCCCTTGAGTACACCAAGAAATGGCAATTCCTGCAATGATCTTTTGACAAAAGACCATGCGGTTCTGTGGGGCACTAATTCTGATCTATCGAGACTCGTGAAATAATACTGTCTAAGCTATATCGATGTCATGTCACGAGGTCAGCCTTGATGTCAAAGGGCATTCTACAGAAAATGCAATTTGACAATTAGTGAGAAAACTATCTCCATAGGTTAGTTAAGACTGAAATGAGCGAATCCAATATGTCGACTATCCAGTACTATAAAAAACAGGGATGAATCAAAATATTCATCCTTGTTCATTTATCAAAATAAACTTTTATATCTGGGAAATATTAAAATGGATTATAGTTCTTCATAACCTATAAATTGTTGGGAACTTGACAATTTATAGGTTAAATGATATATTCGGAGTGTAAATGATATATTCATATTCATTACATATATAGTAATTTGTAAAAACATTAGTTTATCGGACATATTAAAATGGATAAGAATTCTTCCTAAACTATACATTGTTAGCTACTTATGCGGTACGAATGGTCTATTTATATTCACTATATACATAGCAATTTTTAAAATACATTAATTTCTGGGATATGCTGAAATGGATTAGAATTCTTCCTAATCTATAAATTGTTAGCAACTTATGGAGCACGAATGGTCTATTTATATTCACTATATATATATAGTAATTTCTAAAATACATTAATTTCTGGGACATATTAAAATGGATTAGAATTCTTCCTAATCTATAAATTGTTAGCTACTTATGGGGTACGAATGGTCTATTTTTATTCACTTAATACACTACTGGCCGAAAGTATAGCAAGTTTGAGAAATCTAACATTTTTTCAAGAATAAGCCCCCCCCCCCCAAATAATATTTTTCAATGCAACTAATATTTTTTAATGTCAATATGTTAAATTAGTTTAAAGACAAGATATGATTAATTTATTGAACAAAAATAATTACTTAATTTTATAAAAAACAGCATACAAAAAATCTACAGGTATCAGAAATCGGCACTCATTTTGGTTCCCCGGAATAAAAGGAAATAAATAAACAATTTCATGTTCTTCTGAGCAGAAAAGATAATAAATGAGTGCAATTGAACCGAAAAGCATTTAATATGTTGTTGAGCCTCCTCTGGCTTTGATCACAACAGCCACTCTTTTAGGCATGGAATCCACAAGGTTTTGCAACACTTCTTTCGGTATTTCATGGTGCCAAATTTTAATTATTGTTTCCTGAAGCTTTCGTTTTGTTCTGGGATGATTTTGAGGTATTTTCCTTCCAATTATTCTCCTTAAATTCTCAACAGAATTTAAATCTGGCGAGTTTCCTGGCCATAGGAGAACATTAATTCCATGTTTTGCAAATTCAGCCTCAACCTAAAATAAGGAATGTTTCGATTTAGAGTTCAGAATTGAACTCTCATGAAATTTAATTTAATTTCAAAGTTTTCTTGCCTTTTTCGATGTATTGTAGGGTGGTCTTGCAGCTAGGTCTTGCTGAAATACCCATTTCTGCCTTGGGAACATGTCAAGAGCACTAGGAAGCAATCGATCCCTCAGCACACTAATATACTGGTCACTCTTCATAGTTCCCTGTACAAAATAGAGTCGCCCATTTGACTTATATGACATGCAGCATAACACAATTTGGCTCTCTGGGTGTTTTGCTGTACGAACCAGGGTCTGGACTCATGCAAAACCCAGTGTTGCAAAACCTTGTGGATTCCATGCCTAAAAGAGTGGCTGTTGTGATCAAAGCCAGAGGCAGCCCAACAATATATTAAATGCTTTCCGGTCCAATTGCACTCATTTATTATCTTTTCTGCTCAGAAGAACTTGAAATTATTTATTTATTTCATTTTATTCCGGGGAACCAAAATGGGTGCCGATTTCTGATAACCTGTACATTTTTTGTATGCTATTTTTTTTTAAAATTAAATAATTTTTTTTCAATAACTTAATCATATCTTGTCTTTAAACTAATTTAACATATTGACATTAAAAAATATCAGTTGCATTGAAAAAATATTATTTTTTGGGCTTATTCTTGAAAAAATGTTAGATTTCTCAAACTTGCAATACTTTTGGCCAGTAGTGTATATACTAATTTGATGTACTGATGAAATTCCTCAGCATTCTTTAGTCTTATTCATAAAGTATATTTATATAAACATTTTTATTTGTGTGCCTTATTTTACTGGTTACAATGTGAACAGTGAATTTTTATAAATATAAATATCAGGGAACCGTAAAGAAAGTTTGGGAAATTGTCTCTAAATGTGAAATTTTATTCGCATTTTCAAAAAAAGTATGTTAGAAAAACATTTAAAAAAATATATTTCCGATATTTATTTGTTGATAAAATTTGGCGACATATCAAGGTAACAGTTTTGATATTAACGTCACTCCCCAAAAAGTTAAATGTTTTTTAACTGCGATCGTTTTAGATCTAACACCGTTATCACAAAGTTCGTAACACGCAGTTTTGATAAAAAAAAGTGTATAAAATGACAATCACACGCCATTTTGGGAATCTAACTGATAAAGAAAAATTCGCCCGGATACTGCTCCAGCGGTTAACATGAAGGAGAGTGCGAAATTTTCACGATATTGCAACTGGTCTGTTGCTGGAGTCATCGGCAAAGATTAATGCCTGATTAGGTACAGT
The DNA here is from genome assembly GCA_907164885.2 of Dolomedes plantarius. Lineage (NCBI taxonomy): Eukaryota > Metazoa > Arthropoda > Arachnida > Araneae > Dolomedidae > Dolomedes > Dolomedes plantarius. The sequence goes on from OU015500.1 coordinate 32,889,181, forward strand.
AATTTATACTTTATCGCGCATATGTGCCTTGAAATACGCTGACTTACGATGCTTTCCAAATGATGGACTTTAGGGCATTGACCATTGCGTCGTTCGTATTAAATTCGTTTCTAAAGTTTTATTTCTGACGCTCACAAGCTGAGAATTGAGGATTTCTTGATATTATTGTTCCACCAGGGTGTGGGGCACATTTATTGGGAGTGAGTCGAATAAGAAAAATCAAAATACTGGAACGGTAGTTTACCTAAATCAGAAGTTTTCGGAAGTTTTTAGAAATCGGAAGATTTGTAGTTGAATCGGTCATTTTGAAAAAAGTCATCTCCACTTTTCTCCAACTTTTCTGAGATCCCCCCCCCCTTCCCCAAGTTAAAAAAATATTAACAAATTATATTTTTGCATCAGCATTGATGCCTTATAAACATAATAAATACTAAATTTAGTCTATATATAGTTTAGTCTTTTAGTTTAGTTTTTCGTTTCTTATGAAAATTTTTTGAAAATGGAGATGACTCCTTTTCAAAATGACCGATTCAGTTGTTTATAACATCGTTTCAATAAAAGATGACATCAGAAAGATGAAAAAAACTAACTGGGCTAATATAATTTAAAAATACTGTTTTGAAGACAATGGAACTATTTGTCGTCTGTTGTGAGACCCGCTATTCACAGAATTATTTAACAGATTTACTTAAAGTATTTCAACCAACTGTTTTAATCCATAATTTAATAATCGGGATAATTATTCATTATATCGAAAATAGATTCTTTGTGTTAAAGAAAGAATACTTTTAATATAGAAAGGTGTTTTGGTTGACTTACCCCGATTTAAAATAGTGGAATATTTTAATATATTTTCTTCAGATCCAGAACATAGAGCTACGTAACTAAATAAGCCCTATATTTCCCAAAATAAGGTAATTTTGTTGTACCTAAAAGTTTTCACTTTCAGTCGCAGCATTCCGAATTTGAACTGACTCTGTCATTTTCCATCTAAATTTAATGGTAAATAAATTTTGAAATATAAATAAAAATACCTGATTTTTTTAGGTATTCTACACTAAATTTTAACAATCCTTGTTTTAGTCTGCTTTTTTACTCCCCATCTTCGGCTGCACCCCATTCTTGCAGATATGTTGCAGATATCCCCGTTTATGATCTACTGAATTACAGAGTTTTGGTATTCCTAGGTTACCCGTGCGACCCTTTCGCATGCGATTAAACTACGATAAATTTTTATAGCGAGGTTGGTGGTTTGTAGGAGGATGAAAGAATACATGCTTTTTATTAAATGTATTTGGTATATTTTGGAAGCTGAACATCTAGAAAATGCCGATAAATCGTAAAATTGACATTAATAGGTGCAGAACACCGAAATATTTGTCCATCAAAATTGTCGATTTCGTGAAATTCGGAAAACTGCTTTGGGGGAAAAGCTTCATTTGCAATGAAAAAAATTTTTAAATTTATAAAAATGTGTATATCCTTAAAGATGAAGAGTCATAGAACACATGGAAATAAAAAATTTGTCGATTAGAGGATGGAAAAGTTGAATTTTACATGCATGAAAATAGTGGAAATTTGTGAAACGGAAAGGAGCTGGCCCACCCGGAATGTCAGCTGTTTCTGTTGTCCGCTTCTTTTTAGTTCGGAGGTTTTAATTTAATAATTAAAAAAGTTTAAAGTTTTGAAAGTTGAGGACGGCATCAGTGCATGCGTCTCGTCCATCCGCGTCCATCGGTACCAGTCGCGATATCCTGCTATGCTCGGTTTGCGAGATTAGCCCGACCCCGTGTCACCCTGACTTCTCACTAACAAACATGTGTTTGTTTACCTTCAGCTGTTAATAGTAAGATGTTGAATTTGTATTATTCAAACCCAACTGTAAATTATTTTACAATTTTAATATTAATCTACATAATACTAAAAGTTCATCCGCATTTCGATGCGCAGTGAATACAGCTCACAGTAGCGACCCATTTGTAAAAAAAGACTATAGAAAATGTTTGAGAGTTTTGCCGAAAAATGTAGCATATTGTCAAAAGCCTTCTTTGGTGATCATAAAACCACTTCTTGACGTAAAAAGGAATATTTGGATAGTTTTAAGCAACAAGGAACCAACCCACACTACACTAAAACTGAAAGAAATGAGTTTTAATTTAGCATTAAATTAAAAATTTCATATGTTTAGGGTTGGTTCTCCGATAAATAAAAAGAGTATTATTTGACCTAGAATAAGATTTTTTTTTTGTGTTTTTTTGTGTGTGCTTGCAGATAAACACTTGTAGAATTGAAAGGTGTAGAATATGCAGGTTTATGCAAATAGGACTCAGTACACACCACTTGTAGAATTGAAAGCTTCAATATGACAAAACTGGAAACTAATTGGACAGAAGTACATTCAAAATCTTGTTTTATCAATGCCATCTAGAATAAAAGAAACTTTGATGAAGAAAGGCGGATTTACTAAGTATTAGTTTCAAAGAAATGTGATATTTTATAAATCAATTTCCATGTTTGTATGATAAGAAAATCTAATTTGTGACCTTATGTGGCACATACTACCACCTATTTAACTCAATATTTAAACTTTTGGTTTAGGTTTGATCCTTGTTGCATAACATGGTGGATTAATTCCTGTTCTGTTTTTCCGACAAGTGCCTCCGAATAAAAAAAAAAAAAAAAACACAATCCTGTTCTGGATTATTGACATTTTAACTTTCGTGTGTTGCTTCCTTGTTGAACAACACTATCCAGTTAATTCCCATTCTCGATATGTGAGTACACAAAGAGGAAGACTGGGGTATTTGACTGTTATCTTAAAACAAATCTTCCATTCGGTGCGTAACTGAAACCAGCCTGTACTTACCATAATACGCCCCGCTTGGTAAGTGACCTCACATGTATATGACGACAGGTCTAGAATTTTCATAAAATGTTGGATAACATAACTTGCGAGCAGGTTCTAAAATACTTAATGCATAGCTACAGCCATACAGCGAGTACATTAATTATTTTCCTTCGTAGTACTCTGTACTTTTGTTATCGGAACGACGCCGATTTTATGTATGGGGGAGGCGTGAGACTCGACTGTTTCATTGTCCCGCACTTCATGGAAATTCAACAATGCTGCTGCACCTATTGTAACTTTTTCTCTGACCTAGAATATCATTAGATATCACAAACGATAAGGAGAAGATAAATAGTCTGTATTCCCCTTTCCCCTATTTACCTATACAATGCACTCTGTACACACTGGACATTGAGCACCTAGAATAGGTGTGCTGATAAATTCTGTAGAGATATCGAGAAATGATATCGAATTTTGATTGATTAGTTTCAGGTTAGAAATATATTAATCCGAAGTTCCTAATGAATATTTATATATTAAATTCGGTGATCAATTAAATTTTAATGTCTTCTTAAATAAAATTCTTGTAAACTATAAAGTCTTGTAGGTAAGACATATAATTGCCAGCTAAACTCGTAGACAGAAAAAGAAAAAAAAAAGACGCACCAAGAAAGAGTTATCCGAATGGGACGAAAATCGGTAATGTACATGTACAAAACAACATATGATTACAATTTGAGAAAAATTGGTGGATTTATTCAAGAGAAAGAGCTTCACAAAGAGAAAAAGTCAATAATGCGTTGGTCTACCTCTGGACCCTAATGCAAGCAGTTATTCGGCTAGGCATTGATTGATAGAGGTGGCGGATGTCTTCATGTGAGATATCGCTTCAAATTCTGTCTAATTAGCGCGTTAGATCGTCAAAATCCCGATCTGGTTGGAGGGCCCTGCCCATAATGCTCCAAACGTGCTCAGTGGAGGAGAGATCCGGCGACCTTGCTGGCCAAGGTAGCGTTGGGAAAGCACGAAGACAAGCAGTAGAAACTCTCGCCGTGTGCAGGCGGTCATTATCTTGCTGAAATGCAAGCCCAGGGTGACGTGATATGAAGGGCAACACAACGGGGCGTAGAATATCGTCGACGTACCGCTGTGTTGTAAGGGTGCTGCGGATGACAACCTAAGGTGTCCTTCAAATGAAATGTCACCTCAGACCATCACTCCTGGTTATTGCCCGTATGGCGGAAGACAGTCAGGTTGGTATCCCACCGTTATCCAGACACGTATTCGCTGGTCATGGAGGCTCCATTCGAAGCGGGACTCATCACTGAAGACAATTCTACTCCAGTCAGTGACATTCCAGGTCGAATGTGCCCAACACCACTGCAAACGGGCTTGTCGGTGTACAGAGGTCAATGGTAGTTGGTGAAAGGGGCGTCGCAAGCTCAGCCCTCTTTCTCTGAGCCTCCTATAAATGGTCCTTGCGGTCAATGAAGCACCAGTTGCACGTACGATGGATGATAATGATGAATGTGGGGCTGTGAGTGCCGCTCTGGCGATTATTTGGTCCTCACGTTCTGTCGTTTCTCTAGGCCGACCACTTTCTTCTTGACGCTGTGTTCGGCCATGGTTCACCCATTCCTGTCAACATCGTCTAATAGTGGCATCGCTCCTGTCCAAATGTCGAGCGATTCCCCGGTTAGACCAACTGGTTTCATTGAGCCCAACTACACGTCCTCTCTCAAATGTTGACATCTGCGCATATTGTTCGCGCACCTATATGCGAGGCATATTGTTAGCAATATGAACTAAGAATTACTTTAAGGTCCATTAATTACTTGTCTTTCTGAAGTTTGACGCCATATTTTGCATTTCCATTTTAAGCCGGTTCAAGTTAAAGCGATTCAATTCATAACTAAGCCGAATCACTGACGCAAGTTTCTTTTGATTACGTCATGTTTGGCAAACTACCGTACGTCATATAATTAAACATAAACGTCTCTAGTAGATGGCTTATTTCGTGAAGTTACAACCCGATATTTGAATATCAGCGTTTGACACGTGTATATAAGTCGTGAACACTTTCAGTAGTGAGTATCGGTGAGATAGTGGGTATTATCAGGTAGTATCAAGGACCTAGTATCAAGGATGTAGTAGCAATGATCGAGTACTATCAAGGATCGATTAAGAAGTATCAAGCTGCTCTGTCATCAATGCGTTTATCAAGGAGTTTGTGTCTGATCTGATAAGATAACAAGATGTTGTATCAAGCCTTCTGAGAGTAAGATATTTTTGTATAACTTCGACATTTAAATCCTTTTTGATAGTCCATCACAGTGTGAGAAATAGACTGTTTATTTAAGAAATTGATTCAATGTTAAAACCCGGCATACATTACCAAGTGTTACTAGTAAAAAATGAAGATATTGACATTGTTGTTTTTAACTAATTTTAACTAATTTTTCAAATGAATAAATACTTTTATGTTATTGTTAAAAGGCTTGTCGTCTATACTTTATTTTCAGCATCTTTAATGGTTTTAACGTATATCTTTTTAACAAACATAGCTTTTACTGCACAGTTTTTCCTCTGCTATTTAAATATATATAATAGAAGAATTATAAGAATTGTTGACGTACATGTTTTACATGTACGCTAACACATAGTTACTGTCTACCTGAATACACGGAATGAAATTTGCAAAGAATTTATGACCTGGAATCGAAATTTGCCCTCTTTAATATCCTGTCAGTTGCGCAGTTAAGATGCGCTGCATCGTCACATGTTCATTCATTGGCCGCCAAATTTTGCCTTTTCCGTCGAAACCTGTATGCATATCAATTTGTGTCCAATTTGCAATACCCCTTCGTGGTGCGTCTTTTTTCTTTTTTGTCTAAGAGCGTATGATATTTTTAAAAATTTCATTAATTATTTTCCTTATAGTATATTAATGGCATTTTTTTGTTAAAGTTCACATGAGAGGTCGGTGGGGCAATCGGGAGTATATACTCCTTGACATGGCTCCTGTGACCTAAAGGAACACGGCCAGGCGTTCCTTCGCACTGCGTATACAGGTTTCATTGTGCAGCGATTGGTCATCAGGTTCTCAATGCCGCATAAGCTAACGCTGGGGTCGGTTAAATATTTGGAATTAAGTTCACATGGTATTCAAATATTAGTGCCCTCTTAAAATAATGTATCACATGAACCAAAATTCCTGCACACTGTAAGAGCTTCTATGCAAGGCGCATATATATATTGTGATGGCTCCAAGGCGAAGACGCTTCACTGCTGTGCCCCGGGCGATCACCTGCTAACTGTCCCGGCTTTGACTGGCCGTGACTATTTCCACAACCCAAGAAAATGACTCGAGAAGCGGAGTTTAGTGTTTCAAAAACACTTTATTCTTTTCTGGAAATGTTCACACGGAAATGCACTGTACAGAAAAATCAACATACGCCAAGGCAAACTGCCTTTCGGTTTACACGGCCCACAGCCGAAAAAAACGCTCACGCTTCGACGGTCCTGTCGATCCACGTGGCCCGCTGACGAGATCACTTCAGTCCGCTGAAAACCCGGCGTCCAACGCCTCGCAGAATCTCCCAGCAAATAGTCCCCGTCGAGGGCACACAGTACCTTATATAGACCTTGTTCCTCCGCTGAAACTCGTTCCTGGTGACGTCAAACCTTCCGGGGGGGGGGGGGAAGCATTCTTCCACAGCCCGGCGACATGCCTCAGACGCTGTCAAACCTGTTCGCGCCAAAAGGGACTCGGCCAGAAAATGCTTATTCATCCTCACATACCGTTTTGGGGACAAAACCCTTTCTTCACCAGATTCACTTCTGGCACATTTTCGTAAGCGTTATTCCCACGCTATTACAATATATATATATATATATATATATATGTGTGTGTGTGTGTGTGTGTGTGTGTGTAGGTAGATAGGTAAACAAACATCATCCCACGTCAAACCCATTTACTCACGTCTGAAATTTGGGTTGGAAGACCTGAGGAGTCAGCAGATGCATCACACTGGTTATTTATTTGCATTTGTTGTTGTTGTTGTTGTTTGCAGATTAGAAAACACATACATATTTTTTTATGTGTTTGTATGTAGGTAGATAGGTAAACAAACATCATCCCCTGTAACCCCCTCATTTTCAGCCGATTACCCCCAGGGGCAATATCTAGGGGGCTCTTACCATCTCTCACTTCTCTTACGTCATAGAGGGACTTTCTGGTCTCCAGTTTAACGTGCTTATATCTGGTCTAGGCACAGAGGTATTTAATGGTGTTCGTCTTGATTCGAAGCGAACGACCCCAGTCCCAAGCCCAACGCGATACCAGTAGGCTGTTTCGGGCACTCTAATACAAAACTGTATTTGTCTCCATTCAAGTAAAATTTATAATTACTGCCTTAGAGACCCAAAACTGCAACTAACATATATTTTATGATAGACAAGTAGTATAATCTTTTAGAACTCGTTTCGTCACGGACGAGCTGCGGATGTTTAGTTCAAAAGGTAATTCCCAGGTATTTAGTTAAGTTCAACTTGCCCAATCATCGTTGGTCTTTTTTTATTCATTGTGGCCTTTTTTTAGTTTTTTCTCCTCGTAAAAAGTAAGAATAGTTAAATGCTTTAAACATTTAAACGTTTAGTCTAGATTAGACTAAAACGTTTCCTCTGAGTAATTTTCAAGTTAGGCAAAGATTAGCAAATGTATGTTTTTGAATTCTGATTTTTGTAAACGTCTAAATAAAGAGGGTATTGTTTCTTAAAATATTTTTGCTGTCAATTTTTATAGGGCGTTAAATTATTATTTATGTCAATTGCTTTATAATTAAAATTTGTTGTCGAAAAAAATGAAATTTATAAGATTTGTGAAAAACATTCGCACTGCATTTAAAGAACTATTTTCAACTGCAGAAAAGATAATTTTTAGAAAAAGAAAATTACACTGAGAAAAATTACCCTCGTCTGAAATTTGGGATGGAAGACCCGAGGAGTCAACAGATGCACAGCATAGATTAATTATTTAGATTTTTTCGTTTTTTTTGCGGATTAGAAAACGCATATATATACAGTGGACGCTCGTTAATTCGAACTCGGTTAATTCAAACTTTCGGTTAATTCGAACTAATTCAAAAGTCCCAAAAAACTTGTATTGGAGTTAATGTTAGAAAAATCTCATTAATTCGAACTAAATTTTTATCACTTCGGTTAATTCGAACTAAAAATTTGACAAAAAAAAAATTCTTTTTCCTCGTTTAATGGAAAAAATACACATTGTATTTATTATTTTGTGTGTCAAAATTTCTTTTCTGTGTAAAGAGGCACATGCCTGCATTCCTAGACTATTGCATGTCCGCTAAACGTTAGTAGCTATTGTCCTTATTAGTGCTAAACGGAAAAAGCAATTTTCCTTTATTTGGATCGATTTTCTTAGAATTTCAGAAAAACTAGTCTTTACTACAAATTCTAGAGAGCTGCGTCAGTTATAACTGCAGTGCAGACAAGTTAATGTGTCTAGTTAGTCTAGTTTTTCTTCCTCGTTGTGTGGTGTGAACGTGTAAAAGTTGAGGATGTCTGCACGTGGAAAGTACAAAACCCTAACTTTGGAGACAAAGGTAGAAATTTTAAAGAAAGTAGAGAATGGCGAATGTAAAACGAAGTTAGCAGCTGACTATGGAATTTTAAAAAATGCCTTGTCAACTAATTTTAAAACAAGGAGTCAATTTTAGATTCATCGGAAAAATCAAAATTTGCTAGAGGAATGAAACGCATGGGAAATACGTCCCAAGAAGTTCTAGAAAAAGCTCTACTGCTATGGTTCTAGGATGTTAGATCTCGAAATTTTCCGATAAATGGACCCCTAGTGCTGACGAAGGCTGATGAATTGGCAAGTCGAGTGGGTATTGAAGATTTTAAATGCAGTGATGGATGGCTTTCTCGATTTAAGTCAAGGCACAATATTTCTTATCAAACTGTATGTGGTCAAAGCTTTGATGTAAACGAAGACGTATGCACTAATTTCGGTAGGAAACTGCAAGGGCTTTTCTCTACTTACCTGCCGAAAGATATTTTTAATGCGGCTATAATGGACAAAGCCATAATGGACTCTATTAAAACTCTGAAAGCATTTATTCAGATGGAACCTTCCTCTTAAAATGAATTGAAATGTTTACTTCAAATCGAGAAGCTGGCTGAACAATGTAGGCATCATAAACAAAACCAAACATCCATTTTACAGTTTTTCCCCAAAGTGTAATTCATATTTTTAATAAAAGTTTACTTTATACTGCAAATCTTCTGCTTCATTTTATGATTAAAGTAAGTCTGTATTGCTTTTTAATATGTTTAACTTAACTGTTTAAGATAACATAGTATAATATATTTTCTGGGGTTATACATACTAGGAGATTTTCTTCTTCGGTGATACACATTTAAAGTTATATATTTTGTCTTAACATCGGATAATTCAAACTTCGGATAATTCGAACTTTTTTCTGAGAACCTTTGAGTTCGAATTAACGAGCGTCCACTGTATATATATATATATATATATATATATATATATATATATATATATATATATATATATATATATAATTTCGTGTTTTGTATATGAAGGTAGACTTTAAAAAAAAAAACTCGTTGTTTTAAAAATCTCAGTGTAATTTTTTATAAAAAGAAAATTACACCGAGAAAAATTACCCACGTCTGAAATTTGGGTTGGAAGACCTGAGGAGTCAACAGATGCATCACACTGATTATTTATTTACATTTGTTGTTGTTGTTGTTTGCAGATTAGAAAACACATACATATTTTTTTTAATTTTGTGTTTTGCATATGAAAGTAGACGTTAAAAAAAACACTTGGTTTTTAAAAATTTCAGTTTTTTAATTGTTAACTTGTTACGGAGCCATCAAAGTTTTAGTTAATTATTATTAGTCAGTACTGAGTCCAAACAACCATGCAACAATCAATAGTGATAAGTGGTGTCTTTTTTTAGCATATGTGTTATGTGAACAGATCATATATTAGAATCTCAGGGTTGTTTCATAAATCAGTTAAAACGGAGACTGTAAATTTGAAAAGCCTATTTATCTACATTCGGGTGATATGCATTACGATATTACGAGAGTGCTGAAGTGGTTTCCAGTTCGCGCATCGCTGAACCCATCGATGCACACATCCACACGCATTCACCACTCAACTGTGACACCCCTCGCAAGTCGGTTTCAATCGGCCAGTTATTAAAAGGCGGCAGTTACACCCGAAAAACACCGTCAAAGTCCTATAATTGAACTAAGCGATTATGTACAGATCCAACCATCATCGTTTCCACGCATCATATTTCCCCCCCCCCCCCCCCCCTTTGAATGGGGCGAAATATCAACCCCCTATCATCATCCCCCCACTGGGTTTAAGTGAATAATCAGCTAATCCCCGCTAGATCTGGAGGAGACCCCAAACTAGACACGTTTCGCTTCCACATCAAGATATGAATCTGGACTCAGCATGGGACAACGTAATGCAGAGCATACTGTTTGTGTGAGGTGCAGCATTCGCGTGTATTTTTTTTATTCTTTTTCATTCTGCCCAGCTACCTCTCTCTCTCTTTTTCTTTTTTGATGAAAGTGGGCGTCGGTGGGAGGGTAGGGAGCGCCTCAAATAGGCTTTTGTGACGCAAGGAGAAGGGGGGGGGGGAGGTTCGATAAGCCAGAAATCCCTAGCGCACACAGGAATTGGAGAAGCGATGCTTCGGCGATAAATGCTGGGGGAAAAGCGATGATTCTAATTTCCTGTCCAAGCGATTGCCTTCATTAGGATGTTGGTTTTGCTCCCTGCCAACCCCCCCTCGCAATCCCCTTCTCTTTCCCCCGTTTTTTTTTTCTCCCGGGTCCCCTCTCTTAATGCCCCCGTTTCAAACCATTACCAGCATGAGGCGTTAATGGCGAAAATGATTGTATGTATATATATGGACACCCCAATGCTCATTTAAACATTTTGTGCCCTTTCTAATAAACGGGGCGGTATTTGGAGCACAATGAAGCCAGTTGAGGGCGAGGGGGTGTCACCCATTTAGCGTGTCTCTTCCCTCCCCGGGCCTTAGACAGGCGTTAATTAAGACCAGTTAATTGCCCCCCTTTCCTGGAAGCGTTTTTCGATAGCATGAATAACACTGCAAATGATCACAGAGGTAAGCGATCGGGATTTTGAATTGGTCGCTGATGGTTTTCAAGGCTTTATTTATTATCCGCTAAAAAGCGTGGCATTGAATTGTCATTTATAAGGGAGAGTTTTCTTTAATTTTGCGCGTTCTAATTATTGCTACTCTCTGCATTCCCCTGCTACGATAATTATCCGCCGCCAAAGGAGAAAAAATGAGGTAATTTGGTTCTCTTATGTTTCAGTAATGCTTTGCTAAGCATTTACGAAAATGCATGGCAATAAAATTATGAATTCGTTTATTTGGTTACAGAACAGATTTTTTTTTTTTACCCCCGCTTTGTTACCTGGTCTCCAATGATTTATTCGAAACGAATGTAAAATTGCGGTTAACCTTTTTTTCCCACCGTCAACTGAATTGGTTTACTCTAGGGGAGAACTTGGTTGTCATCAGTTTTCACTCTGTGTTTATCCGTTCTCTGATAATAAACAAGCAGCCTTATACCAAGCTATCTATATACGGTTATTCAACAAAAGACGGTTAAAGCGTAACATGGTACACGGAAGTCACAATGGATTTCATTCAAATTCCCTGTATGTTGTTAAGGGGACAAGGGTCTTTCAACATCGAATTTTTTAATTTTCAATTTCTAACTCTATATACAGAATGTGAATAATTGATATTCTTTTTTACTGCATCGAAGATCCTTAGAATCCAAAATAATGATTTTTTATCAGAATGTCTGTTTTCCAAAACTTTTTTTTTCAAAAATGAGCATTATTCAAACTGTTCCGTGTGTATTCCATATCGTTTAAAAACCTTAAATTTTTTACTATTAGTTTACCATATAAGTATAAACATAATTATGCACTGAATTTTTTAGTATGAATCTAAAGAGATAAATAATTTTTTCTTCAATCTGCATGTTATTCTTTTATGTTTTTGCATGTTTTTACTTTATTTCATGCTCTACAAATTTGAAAAATATTTGTGGTTTCATAGAATGATACACAGTTTTGTGACAAACACTTCTATTAATAGAAATCAGAAGAAAATGAGCGCGCATGGAGCATTTTGAAAAATTCTAAAATTTTAGATGAATTTATTGATAAACAGGCCACAGGCCTTATTCTATCCCCAAATACTTATTTGTGAATTCTAAGTATCTTCAAAGAAGTAAAAAAGAATGTTAAATATTCTCATTTTGTATATAGAGTAAAATATTGAAAATTTTAAAAAATGAGGTTGAAGGTCCCTCATCCCCTTAACAGGGAAATTCTTATTTGAAAAATAGTTAAAACTAATAACTTTAGGACTTTTTGTTGTTAAATCTTAATTTCTCAATACTTATTTCTACAAAAACTGAATTGAAATGTTCGGAGTATGTATAAAACCTTACAGCTCTAAACAATGCTGCAGTCTCGATCTAATATATAAGCATGCAAGTCGTTTTAATTTTTTAATATTATGTAATGACAACAGAATTTTTGAGATATGTAAAGCATTCAAAATCATGCAAAAGTTCTTTTCTGGAACCAAATTATCAATATAACTGTTTTGTGACAATCTATTAACTTAAGTACACAATAAAGTTTAATAAGTGTTTAAGTACTCTTAAAATTTAAAATTCCGAGCAAAATTATAATTTGAAAAGGTTTTAAGTTTTATAATTTACACATGACCTTAGAGTCTATTCATTTTATTGTAAACTAGAGTTACTTCGAGAGACTGATTTCACTTCATATGCATACGCTTTTAATTTTCAAGCCCCTCTATCATTAAAAAAGTACAGTCCTTACAAGACGTCTTTAATCTATTATACGTTCATATGTCTCCAGGAATGATTTATGTGTATTGACATTTGAAAATTGGTGAAGCTGTCTTTAAAGCAAAATTCTACTTACACATATAGGGTGTAGTGGCCCAGTTGGCAAGATCAGCGGGCCAGTGATCAGAACGTCCCTGGTTCGGTGCTCGTCGCTGCAAATCCACCGCTGTGTTCACTAATGGTGGCCAGGGTACGTAAAATAGGTCATGGCTGCAATGTCCTCCAAGTTCTCAAATTTACCTCTGGAGGTGCGGGTCAAGTGTTCCGGTCTCGTCACTTGACTCGGTTCAAAATTACGGGACCGGTCATTTAGCCAAGTCGGACTCCGACCCTTGTGGTGCTAATTCAAAACAGGAGCTGCCCCTTTCAGCCCAATAGCCTATTAGGACCTGGTGAATGGAACCTCCAACCAGGGGGCTTTAACGACAACAACAACAACTTACACACTAAAAAAGTGACGGAAAATATTAATAGATTTACAACATTAGTTAGCGTGGTAAAACAAATACTGGTTAAAAATAAACAAATACATATTTAGTTACTTGTAAAAATTACGGGATATAATCCACACAAAAGGTCAATGAAGCTACTAAGAATAATGGCTTCAGGCGAGACATTATTCATGAATTTAAAAAGAAGGATAAAACAGACGTGACTAGTACGTTTGTTATAATCAAGCTGTTGCTAAGATATATAGCTGTTTTAATACATTCAAACGTCTTTTAATAGAATCCAGCAAGATTATATTTTCTGAATTACAATCTGGATGTAGTATGCGAAAATAAAATACTTTTTTTTAATTGGTAGAAAATTTTTATTTAATTTTTCTTATTGCATATGGGGGCTTTCTTCTGTCTTTATGACGTCTCGAAATCTAAAATTCCAAATAAAATCTAAGTTCCTCCTGACGGTTCTTGACAAGATCTAACGCAATTACAAGAACAACTAAAAGTTACAATTGATATCCAGATGATCACACGTCTGAACCTTAATTCAACATTTAAACCACTTAATTTAGGGGACTTCTTAAACACGTAAATCCAGGCATTAGGATAGTGTCTTCATAGATTATCCCATCTACATTCGACGGAGGAATTTGCTTGTTTACCCTTCATTTCATTGTTCACCCTTCTATGACGTATTGGCTTGCTGCTTGCTTAACTTTACCAAATAACCATGATCTGTCTCTCTTTGATAACGAGCGATTGAAATTAAGGCTAGGATTGCAGACATCCCGCAGTGGCAAATTTACAAGGCTTTGAATTCTGTCGTTCAGGAAAAAACTGTTTGCTTTTAAAACGGACATAAGGAAGACCTCTTTAAAGTTCTATTCATCTCTTAATATCTTATGCTGAACTTTTATCAGGACAAAAGCAGTTAATTCACTCCTAATTGCTTGATGAGTTAACAACAGTTCAGTTTGGTGTTTTGAGCTAAAAACTATTGAAAGATAAACAACCAATTTGCTTGTCTGCTTTGACGTCGTTTTGAAAATCCAATGAGGAAATCGGTGTTTGTGCCAAAGGCAAATTTTACTTCTTATCTCATTTACCACCTCTATGTATGCGCAGATAATCTGTTTGTTAACAATCTGTCTTGTTTGTTAACTTATCTGTTTGGGTTGTTTGTTAACAGTTTTGACCACGCCTTCTTAAGTGAATGTGTCTTGAAGATCGTTTCAAAAGAGCTGCGATTGGAAATTTTAAGAAAAAGGGCTTGGAATCTAAAAATATTTATGCATTTATGTGACTGGATTGTAGGTATTTGCGATGACGTTAATTATGATGATTGTGCTTGTATTTCGCTTGCAATGTTATGTGCTTGGATTTTTATTATGATAACTATGATTTCTATTATGATAAATATCCGTGCGATCTTTCTCATCTATAGATGAAGCTATAATGAGAAGATTAGAAAAAATAATTTTATTATTTTTTTAAGTGTCAACACGAAAACGGAGATTTAATAATTGCCTGTTTACATAAAAAATAGTTCTTTATGACAAATAACTGTTTTCTAGCAATGAACAGAAATATTTTTAAAATGTTAAAAGAAAACCTAAATATTTTTTAAAATGAAAAAGAAAACAGAAATTAATGTTTTGTGTTCAGTAATTAACTGTTTGTTATCCTTTCAAGCCCCTTGACTTTTAATATATATCCCAGTTTATCCCATTTACGCATTAAATGTAAAACTATCTTTACAATTAAATATTATACTTTATTCTTTTATATCTACTAGAAATACAGACGAAGTGACACATTCAACATAAATTATGTAAATCTTAAATCTTGCAGTATCACCCCATGTTAAAACAAAGCGAAGAAAAATTGCTAAATTAATAAAAAGAAAGAGCAAAACTTTTTACTTTTAATGCAAATAAGGTACGAGTTATTTTCTCGCTCTACTTTTATAAATAAATCAATTAAATCCCGAAGATACTTATTAGCTTAATTAAAAAACTAATTTGAAAGCTCATTCTCTTTTTTGTTGATATTTTCATCTGAATTTCGGAACTCTTTCTTAATTATCAATGAAGCAGTAAAGAGAAGACTGAAAAACATAATTTTCATTTTTTTTTCAACTTTTAATGCAAAAACGTGGATTTAATTATTGCCTCGTTTTCCAATTACTTCGTTAATTAGGAGCGTATCAAGCAAATTTAATACTGATAATGAGGCAGCAATTTCATGGACACAGTAGGGTAATATTTTTTCGCTTGCAGTTTTAGCTCATGAATTTTCAGACTAGTAGCCACATACATTTTTTTTAAGGGAAATTTATTTTAGCGCGTGGGAAGAAGTATTTTTTTATGGGGATAATTTTGCTCCGGCACTAAATGTGTACATAACTGTTACCCATTGATTAAACATTTTTTCCCCCTCTCAACGCGACTAACGCCTCAGTTGCTTATTTCGTCAACTCTATTTCGTGTTAATTTATGAGTCGATGGCTGGGCTTTTTTTTTTTCTAAGAAAAATTTATTCACATTTGATTATACCCATATTCTAAGTATAATGCTCAGGAAAGAAGATTTTTATATTAAAATCCCTTTTTCTTTTTTTTTTTCGAAATGGAATTGTTAAAATGACAGAAAGTTATGAATTAGTAAAAATAAATTTTCGAAAAGTTTTTGACAAAGCTAAAAATTTGGTTAGCTAAAATAAACTAATGTACCGACATTTCAAAAATATTTTCAGGAATAAAGTTTATAAAGAACTAGTTTTTTACCGATAATATAAACATGAATAGAATTTGAATTTCACAACGTGAGTAACGCCTCAGTTGCTTATTTCGTCAACTCTATTTCGAGTCAATTTATGCTTCGCTGGCAGTTTTTTCTTTTTCTTTAAAGAAAAATTTAGTCAAATTTGAATATGCTCATATTCTAAATATAATGCTCAGGAAAGAAGATTTTATATTAAAATTCCTTGTTCATGTTTTTTTTTTTTGGAAATGGAGTTGTTAAAATGACAGAAAGTTATGAATTAGCAAACATAAAGTTTCGAAAAGTCTTTGAGAAGCTAAAAATTTGGTTAGCTAAAATAAACTTATGTACCAACATTTCAAAAATATTTTCAGGAATAAAGTTTATAAAGAACTAGTTTTTTACCGATAATATAAACATGAATAGAATCGAATTTCACAACGAGAGTAACGCCTCAGTTGCTTATTTCGTCAACTCTATTTCGAGTCAATTTATGCTTCGCTGGCAGTTTTTTCTTTTTCTTTAAAGAAAAATTTAGTCAAATTTGAATATGCTCATATTCTAAATATAATGCTCAGGAAAGAAGATTTTATATTAAAATCCCTTGTTCATGTTTTCTTTTTCGAAATGGAGTTGTTAAAATGACAGAAAGTTATGAATTAGCAAACATAAATTTTCGAAAAGTCTTTGACAAAGCTAAAAATTTGGTTAGCTAAAATAAACTTTATAACGATCCTTATAAAATAAAGTTTATAAAGATCTAGTTTTTTTACAGATAATATAAACATGAATAGAATGCGAATTTCACAAAGTTATTAGCTTTCGGGAAAGTTTTTCACCGTGAGATTTTCCTACACACGCACACACGTATACAGGCTGGTCATAAAAAAACTTTGCCGATATATGGATCTCTAGCGGCTGTTCCGTTCAAACGATCGAGATGAGATTTCAGATATAGTTATTCAGAGGTATGAGCTCGAGATTCTGTGAACGGCAACAAAGTGGCGCTCACGGTTACGGTTATAGCTATAGAAACTCGAAATTTTCGAATGGCAACACCCACTTTTTCGCATAGCAAAATGCTAAGTGCATGCGAAAACCCTAATCAGCGTTGGAATGGTACGTGTATCACAAAAAACGGACGCGTTGTGCATGCACAAAAAACAGCTCTACGAAAGACCAGCAAAAACACGATGATGGCACCGATGTGGAAAATGTGTAATCCAAATGAAAGTTTTGTTTTGTCCGATCTGTGTTGTCATCAGTGATTGGTGTCTTGCCTCTGTCATATGCAAATTTCCTCCGTGCGTCCCGATGGTGTTTTTGTTGGCCGTTCGCAGAGCTGTTTTTTGTGCGTGCATAACGCGTCCGTTTTTTTGTGATACACGTACCGTTCCAACGCTTTTTAGGGTTTTCTCATGCGCTGAGCATTTTGAGACGGGAAAAAGTGGGCGTTGCCATTCGAAAATTTCGAGTTTCTGTACATATAACCGCAACCGTGAGCGCCACTTTGTTGCCATTCACAAAATCCCGAACTCATACCTCTGAATAACTATATCTGAAATCTCATCTCGATCGGTTGAAAGGAACAGCCGCTAGAGGTCCATATATGGGCAAAGTTTTTTTATGACCACCCTGTATGTGTGTATGCATGTAATATAATTATGATAGCATTCTATATTTCATGTAATTTTTTTTGTTCTTATCTACTTTAATATTTATAAAATAATAAGTTCAAATCTCTAACACAAGTATTTCCTGCTTTTTGTTTCTTTTTACGTAACGTTTCATTTTCTCGCTAACCTTTCATTATCCCTTTATTTGCACAAAAGATGAGTAGATAGCGAGGGAAGTGATCCACAAATGGTGAATAGGCAGCCGTAAGCGGCTTGTCACCCCCCCCCCCCCACAGCCATAATTTTAATAAAAACATAAGAACAATGAAATATATAGTCATGTAAAATAACACCTTATTTGTACATCATATAAAAAAACAACTCCTTAAACTTCTTACGAAAATATGATATTGTTACGTTATGAGCTCAATGTTATATTTTATTTTCAGTTTCAATAAGTATTTTGTCATTTCTTTATTAGCTCTACGGTTTGTTATGCACCCGATCAGATTATGAGGAGACACTCAATTTAATAAATGAAGAGCCATTTAGACTACTGCTAGGTTGATTTCTCACTGGAATTCAAGGGAGGGGGGGGGGAGAGTATCTTGCGACTGAAGTTGAATAAGTGTTATTTTCGACGAACGCTTCAACGTTAGTAAATCTAACACTGCGAGCACACATTCGCGAAACAAAGAGCGAAGTGTAGGGGAAAGCAATGATTTATTGGTCCCGTCGCCGAGAGGAGGTTTTATGGCGTTCCTCGTGCCTTTGATCATTCGTACTCAGACCGCTCCGGAGAGCCATTTTAAGACGATTGATCAAAGCGGCGAAATACTTCCCCCACGTTTGGGGGGGGGGGGATTAATCGACACCAAAATGTGTCAAGAGGTGACGGGGGGAGCTGATTCGCTTGTGTGTAGATACGCCTTAATACTGGGAATATATATTCACGAAACAGAGAGCGAAGTGTAGGGGAAAGCAGTGATTTATTGGTCCCGTCGCCGAGAGGAGGTTTTATGTCGTCCTCGTCCCTTTGATGATTCGTACTCAGGCCGCTCCGGAATGTGGTTTTAAGACGAATGATCAAAGCGACGAAATACTTCCCCCACGTTGGGGGGGGGGGACTAATCGACACCAAAATGTGTCAAGAGGGGATGGGGGGATCTTATTCGCAGCTTATTCGCGTATGTGTAGTTGTAGCTTAACGTTGATAAGTTTCAAGATTTGAGATTAGTTATCCAAATTTAAAAATTTTTATTATTTATTTTGTTACAGAACTTTTTATTAAGTGATGTCTCTCGTTTTGGAATTTTGGAAATTTAACTTAATTTTTAAAATATTTTGAATTAAAAAACAATTGTAATGCTACGCATTTATTTTAAAAGTCTACTTTCAGATGCCGAGAATAGAATTAAGAAATATTCATTAGGGAACCCGTAATTAGAAAAAGTATTTCACCAATCATTAATATTGAAACTTTCGATCTGTGAAATCTGCTGTTGCATACTTTATTAATGTAAACCTTAAGGATGCATTTAAAGATGACATAATATAGAATTATACTATATGACATATACTATAGGGAAAAAATTATACTGCTAATTTTTCAAATAAGTAGTAATAAGTATGGAAGCAATTAAGTATACTCTTTATTTGGTTTTAAAATAACTTTTTTCCCCAGGGCTCAGTGAGTTTGATATTCTGCATCACTAAATTGGACCATCACTAAATTGAACCTTCACTAAAATTTGCCTCAAATTTATCTGAGGAGGTATAGCAGTTCATATATAATCCAGCGTACAGTAATTCTTATATAATATCAATTATCAGTGCAATAATTCCCATTCGTAAAAACTGTTTTTACAAAATTTAAATATTTAAAATTATTACAAGTGACAAAATTTGCAAAAAATACTGAAATCTGCGAAGATCATTCTCATTTTAAAAATAAACATAATTGGTTAAAGAATCCTGTTGTTATACCATATTGTTGCAAAGTTTAAAATAATACATCATTCATGTAAACATTATTTAACAGTAAAGGACATTAAATATTGGGACATAAATAATAAGAAATATCACTTGAAAAAGCGAAACCCAGCAAAAATGTTCGTGCAGTTATTTTTACTGTCCTATAAGTTTTTGGTTACTGGAATATATATATTTTTATATACTTGGAAATGACGAAAATTATGAAGTCGAAAGAAAGTTATATAGTTTATTCAGAAAATTAGAATTCAACAATTTTAATCTCAGTAGAATTTTTGCATTAATTCAGAAAAAGTCCAAGGTGTAAATAATTTTCATGTTATTGTTTTATCGGAAGAGATAAATTATTAATGTTAAAAAAATACATAAATATTTTCATTTGGGAAAAAACATTGAAAATACTGAATAATTTAGCATTTTAGAAATAAGAGCTCAAAATAAATTTAAGATTAATCAAAATATTTCGAATTGAAGGGAAACTATGAATTTGTCACAAACGAAATCTAAATTCGTATATATAATTTTTAATTTTTCAAATAAATATTTGTAATAGCCATTTCAAAATTTTCATATTAATTTGACTTTTATTAATTTTGAAAACCCAGAACCAATGAATGGAGGTTAGAATTTATTTTTAAAATACACCGATAAAGTAAATTTATGTCATTAGATAAAGAACAGATAGAAAAAGGTCACATACAAATTTGATTTATTTTGAATATACATTTTAGTAAATATTACATTTTTTAAATATTACATTTTTAAATATTACATTTTCGTTGTTCAAGGTTTTTTTGTCATATTTTTTTAACTTTTAAAAATCTGACCTCTTTCTTCGATAAATATGTTTTATCAAAGAATAATTTCTTACTCTGGAAGGCTTTCTAAGAGAATTGTCATTTGACACACAAAGGCAAACAATCTTCTTGCAGTGATAAGAAGAGAAATAGACAGATAAAAAATTTTAAATTTTATCGAAAAAAATCCTAAGTTTCTTTATTAAAACAGTATCGTATCATAAAATATTAGGATATTCTAGAAATTAAAATTATAATTATTAGAGGGTCTTTGTGCTCCTTATTAAAGGATCGCTGGCTGTGGAATTATCCACCTCGAAACAAATACGACTGGGATGAGTTAATATTTTAAATCACTTTATTACGAACAATTTTGACCTCCCAAATGGAGACCAATTCACTACAACCTGCTCTTTCAGAGCGTATTCCGACGACTGATGAATCACACCCGATTCCGAGATAACGAACGCCTCAGGCGCACAGAAGCAAACCTTATATACAGCTCCCGGCGGTTAAAGCGAAGTTCGCAGTGGCGCGAACACAAGGATTAAAATTATTATTACAGAAATCAAATTCCATAGGGCATATTTTAAACCGTGTGAAAGTTATATCTAGAACTGCTGCACCCATCGTGTTGTTGTTGCTTATTCCCCTTGACCGACAGATAATATCAGATCAAGTCCCGAAGGCTATGGGCAATGAAGGCGCGGCTCCTGTTTTGACTGGCACCACAAGGGTCGGAGTCCAACTTGGCTAAATGACCGGTCCCGTAATTTTGAACCGAGTCAAGTGAGGAGACCGGAACACTTGACCCCGCACCTCCAGAGGTAAATTTGAGAACTTGGAGGACATTGTAGCCACGCCCTATTTTACGTGCCCCGGCCACCATTAGTGAACACGGCGGTAGATTTGCAGCGAATAGCATCGAACCAGGGACGTTCCGATCACTGGCCCGCTGCTCTTGCCAACTGGGCTACCGTGCCCTGATAAGCATTATAAAAAATAATTTCGTTCTTGGACGAAATTAAGTGAGACGCATTCATTTGTGGCTAAATCATTCTAATTTGAATATTTATCATATGGTATTGTTCAACTCAACTTAACTAAATGTGTCCATCCTTTCTCTATTTGAGCCGGGTTGATGGCCGAATGGCTAGGGCGCTGGCTTTCGGTGCCAGAGTCTGTGGGTTCAAATCCCACTCTTGTCGTGGACGTTTTGTAGCCCTTCGAAATCGGCTTTACGCAGTAGGTTAAGGTCTAATTAGCCCTCGTGTAGTAAAAAATGACCGGAGCGCTCCAAACCAAAGCAGACCTTTCTCTATTTCAAAGCGTCAGCCGACAAGCATCAGGTAAAGCATCTAAATCAAAATCTAGAAGATATTTTATCCGATTACTTAAATACCCGTCAAAAGATGACGGCTAGATAGTAAATAAATGTACTAATATACAAATTATACTCAACACATTGTTTCCAAATGTTGAAAATTATAGTAATGGGCAGAAACAAATTAATGTGTTTAAGCGGCCTCGAGCTTAGTATCTAAAGCCAGATTTAAAAATGTCACTGAGCATGCGCAGAAAGCAATTTTTTTTAAATTGTATATTATCGCTAATTAAACAGCTTGAAATAAACAATTTCCACGAGGTTTAATCTTATATTTCGCAAACATAATTATTATAAAAATAAAATTTGCAGAGAGAGAGAGATCTCGAGAGACTCCTCGGAATAAACGTGTTTATCATTAAAACATGTCATTGAGCATACGCAGAAACAGTGAATTCCTAAAGCCAGATTTAAACATGCCACTGAGCATACGCAGAAATCAATTTTTAATTGTGAATTATCGCTAATTAATAGAAATTGTAGTTACAAAAATCAAATTTGACAAATCAACAGATTACAATATTTCGTTAAAGACCAAAATGAAGTAAATAGATACAGTAGTTTTCTCTCACGGACTGCACAAAAAGTCGGCTTAGCAACTTAAATATATAGATATATAGATTACCCCCCCCCCCCCCTCCCTCGTATATCGTGCTTTAGGAGACTAATTACACAACAATGAAGGCTTCCTTCTTGTCGTTGTCCCGAATATCCGAACTAATGAGACATACGACTGTGATTATTTTAGATTACGTACTTTTTCAAAGACCTGTGATTGTATGGCAACTCTGACTTGGAATTATGAAAAGAGACCTGGTAAAACTGAGCGCAAAACCAATTTACAGTATTATTTTCCTGTTCGCTTTTACACAAAGTTTGGAAACGACTATTCTAGTAAAACGGTTGCAGAAGTTGTTTGATAATATGAAAAGTTTGTAATCTTTCTCAATCAGCGAAAATAAACTCTCACATTTATTTGAAATCCTCATACTTAGGAGTACGTAAATTTCACATTAAAAATATGGAAATTTCGAATATATATATATAAAATTTCGCATTTATTCACAAAATATATATAAATGAAAAATTTCGCATTTATTTAAAAAAAATCACAATTTCACTTGTTTAGGCAAGTATCAAAATTCTTAGTTAAAAGCTAACATTGTAGTAGTCTCCAAATTATCTTCCTTAAGTCTTTAACAATAAGTAATAAGCACATTTCGAGAGTGAAATCTGTCAGTTAAAGACCGTGGATGGTCTTAGATAAGCAATTATGTTAATAAATTATTACTATTGTTACCTAATTTCGCTTAAAAAACCGTTTATCCCCGAAAAGGAGTAAAAAAATAATTTTCGCATTTATTCGCTCATATTGGCAAATTTCGCATTTATTCACATCTATTTCGCAAGTACGAAAATTACGTATCACTACTCATACTTCTCAGGGACTTCGAGAATCAGGGGAAGATTCTGACTCCGTCCGCCTCATAGAGCCTGAAACTTTGTCGAATTCGTCAGAAGAGAATGAAAGCACAGACAAATGCTTTTCAGGAAAGTTCTTTGTTGTGGATATTTATTAAAACTGATTTTAATAATACTGTTAGAATAAAAATTTAATGCATGAGACTACAAAATTGATTGAAAAATCCCCAAAGGGAAATTTTCATGGTGATATGACTTTATCGATGGGACGTACACTTGAAAGACCCGTGTGACAAATCTGAAAACCTTTATTTTCATCCAAATCTGTCCCTGTTTTGATTTAACTGTAAAGAATGCAGTTAGTTTTAAATTATTATTACCGGTTGGGATTGACAATATTGTGGCATTTATATCTCCCAAAAGACTTGAAATCTTACTGCTTAAACAAGATTTTTTAAAAGATAAGTGTATAGACAAATAAATATAAAAAATATTCACAAATTTCTGGAATTTTCCAAGAATTATATTGATTAGTTAAAAACTATTTGCCCCTGTTAGCTTTTTATTGTGGATATTAAGAAGTCATGTGTCCCTGTTATGCGTTTTCCACAAGTTTCATGTAAATTATTATTTATTCTTGAAAGTCGGAAACTCCGAGTTGTATCCCCCCCCTCCCCCAAAAAAGATCAAATGTCCCACTTCTTATTATTTTAGATAGCTGAGCGTTCGCATTAAACCGACTCAAAATTCTTCGATTTTCTAAGGTATAAGACCTTACCATTCTGGATACTGCAATCTTATGTTAATAAAAAGCATCAGAGAAGCTATCAAAGGGATAAACCCTATCTGAATTCCTACCACCGCAACCTTCCTTCGGGATTCCTTTTTCAAGGATTTTTCACATATCGGCTTATCTTTTTTTTAAATTATTTTTTTATTTTTAGGATTTGATGAACTGCCTTTATAGCTAGACATGTTTCCATCTCTACACCTCTCCACAAATGATATTTTGACAACCTGACTAAATAAGTGCATGCAGGAAGTTGTTTACTCTGTAAACAGAAAACTGTCCCGCAAAATACTACCAGAGAGAATCAAAAGTCCAGGATAAACATGACCTGAAGCCTCACGTGGTTTCAATTCATCACGCACAGATGTATTTCCAATTGAGGATAATTCCTATATTACCTCCCACGTTGATATGTTTAAGGTTCTTCTCATTTTAGTTGTGAACATAGATGGTCCATGTAAGCTCCAAGACATGAAAGGTGACGTCTTATTATTTTAGATGGCCGAGTATTTGAATTTAACCGACTGGAAAAATGTTCCCCAGGGATCTGACAACTTGCCACTCCGGGAGCTTTTTAGAAAAAGCAGCAGAGTGACTCTAGAAGGGATATACCCCATCTTAATTCTCACCACCCCAATCTTTTTCAAGGATTTTCAGTTCATGGAAGGAACTTTCGAATTAGATATTAGAAGGCATTCATCCTTAAAAATTGACTTTGCGTTCAAAATGTGAGGGTTCAACCAGTCATTAACCAATGCAATCGAAACCTCGCTTTGTAAGCGACTTCCTAGCACTTCACCTGGTGAACAAGAAAGCATTGTGAGCTCCCCATATCAATGGTAAGTCTTTGGGTAGGGAGGACCCCTCGTTATTTTCCTACCACGCCCCCCGAGTGACGGTCGCATTGTGCGTGCCCCCCGCTGATAGACTTCCGAGTTCACTTAGATTCTTGTTGCTATTTCAGCGGAACAAGGCACAAAATGGCGAATCGCCGATTCGTGTCGTAGACGGGACTGGTGTAAAAGCAGGGCGCCAGGGTACGGATCCCTATAAAGAAAAAACATAACGCCATTCAGCGATCTCTGAAGAGGTTTAATAAATGGATAATCTTTTGAAGTACTTTTTGCCGTTGTTGCTACCTGTCAAGCAGATTTGGCGATAGAGCGCCATAAAAATAGTGCTGACACAGCTTAGATTACGCGAGGAGATAGCAGCAGTTCGAAGAAAAGATCAAATTATGGATAGCAAGCGGTAAAGGATCGGAAAAATTACCCCCTACTGACTAGTTCTAACGTTCAAAATGTATAACCTCTCTAATTTTGTCAGTAACCCCTTTCTTTGATATCTTAACACAAACCTGGATCAAATGTGATTAATTTCCAAAGACGAATAAAGTAGGGCCTTGACCTTTTTCAGTTTAATTTTTACAGTAAATAAAGACAATTTATCTACGCAGTTGTTAAATTTGCCGTATGTCTGGATTACCCTGATTGATTGTTCAAGATTATCACACTAGGCAGATAATAGCAAGGAAAAACTTTGAGCTATCTGTCAACTGCTAAACATAGGTGTTATTTCAATGCTAGTTGATACTTCTTAATTGACGATAATGACTAAATAAAATGGCAAAAGGATATAAATATTCGCATGAATCTAACCTATTTTTTTAATACAAAATGATTTAACCTAATTTTCCAGTGAATTGATGCACGCAGTGCATTAAAACTGTTATTTGAACCATTAATTAAAATGAAACAAAAAGTCTCATTTCAAGAAACAAAATCAGAAATGCTAAATTTCTGTTCTTCTTTCTTTGCGATTGCAAAAATTGCTGCTAAACTTTCGTAATTAAGAATACCTTTAAAATATTTAAGACCGCTTCGTAAGTTGAGATGGACTCAGACTACTTCCATCTCTGCCTACAGGGTTTGCAAATAAATGATACCGATTGTTGAGCAACTTGTTTAACAAGAATAGAGCGACGGGATCCTAATTAAGTGGTTAATTACAGTAAAGTGTGGTTCCGTGATCAAATGAGAACCAGATGATGACAAACTAATAATGATTTAGAGCATCTGGCTAAAGAGGTCCTTATGTTCAATTATCAAAAATGAGAGGTCAACAAAGTAGGTTTCTCATACAAAAACTTCTTCACTTAAACATCAGTTAAAACTTAAAAGTATATTAGGGAGTGACTGTAGATTCTGCGTCTTTAAATGATTAACACCGCGAATGTAAATAACGAGTAGGTTAAAATAAAAAGAGGCTTATTGGCATTTGAGTAAAATGAAAAAATATCACTTACTCGTTGAAATATTGCTGAACATATATGCGTAAAAAATTATGGCTATCAACAGATTATATTAAAAAAAATTAAACCCCGAATGTTAAATATAAATTTTGTTGTGTCATTTTTTTAAAATCTTGCAAATATGAAAAAAAGGAGTATTCAAACGGACTTAGTACATTTCGCTTTTTATGATGAGGCTCCATAATATGACATAATATAATATTAATGTAGACGGATTTTATTTCAGGAATAGATTACTTTAAATGTTGAGATCCCAAACGTTTGTACATTTAATCCACATATTTTATAATACACTCAAATGCTCTGCTGGCATCGTGATTAACAATTAGGGTTGTGAGTTTTTTTAAGGGCTAAGAAAGTAAAAAGAATTTTTTTCTTTCTGGTCTTGATGCTACACATTGTTGAATTTCATTCTCCTTTGGGTATTTTTGAGCCATGAAAAGGTTGTTTTGGAAATAAATAGGAGAGATAACTTAAAAAGTGTTAGCCAAGTTTACATTTTCAATACTTTCACCAGAAATTGTCATGCTTGATGACAATTATATTCAACACCATCTTAAGTTTACTCAATCTCAACCTTCTTTCATTTAAATTGAGTTGAGCTGGTTAAGAGAGCTACAATCATTTTTTGCTTCACTGGGGCTATTTGAACGGGATCTACCTCCTTGATTTGAATAAGGTCTAACTGGATTAGGATTGTAATCTTGCAAGCCTACCCTGAGAAGATCAGCAAGTGACCTCTGAAAAATACCCCCGACGAAGCGTTTGTTCGGTTGTAAGTTTACGGGATCAAATATCGTTCACTCCTTTGAACAACGCCATACCTCAAAAACCACGATTTCTCAGGAGAGTGATTTAAAGATTAAAAGTAGAATAAAATGTATTAAAAATAAATATTAATTCTGCTCACTAGCGGCTAAATATATTGGGCGGTGAGATATGACGATCTAGCAGGGATATACTACTCTTTCAGGGCATTCTGAAAACAGGCATAGCTAAAAATCGCCGATTTTTGAGATATAATGTTGTTGAAAAGAGTGGGCGATATGTAGCCAGCGAAATTTTGAATCATCCTAAATTTAAAAATGGAATTCCTGTAAACATTAGCACTATGCGAGCCACTAAAATGTCCATTGAAATATGAACAGTGGTGCAATCAGAATCGTTTTCTGGGAGAGGTTTTCTGATTCTGGAAAAGGGATTTTTGTACTGGGGAATGGAACACGTTCCCAATGACTGCGCCACTGAATTCAAAGCAATTAAAGAACTAACTCTACTACATTAGTTAACCTACCACCTGTTCTGTGATGCAACTGTTGTGCGGTTAACCTACCACAACAGTTGCATCACAGAATCAAAGTAATTAAAATAATAAAACCTGCTAAATTAGTGCAAAGTTTCTAGATTGATAAATTTGACACAGACTTTGAGTCCGAAGGCATTGTGAAGTAATTCCCTAACTCCCTAAATTTATCATTGAACTGCAATGAGGGGAGAGGGTAGATGCTACATTCCCACTAATTTACAATATCTGAATCAAAGTTTTACGGAATTTTTACACACACATTCTTAGGCTATAATTAATATAAATTTATTTTACAGTATATTTAATATATAGTGATTCCTGTCACAAAACAAAGCCAGTTTAATAAATATTTCAAAATGTTGGTAATTTGAAGCAAAAATGTGAAATTCACCTTTTTTGTTGAAAATTTTTGTAAATGAAACGCATTCCTTTAATAGGATAACCTTTAAACAAAATTTCCTACAGTGATTATAAAAATATATTGCAATTGCTTTAGTTTTCAAAAAAGGAAATAAATTTTTGATGGTTTTGAAGCTAGAGCATAATTAGCTATCTATTGAGTTTATAAGATGTCTTTTATTTCGTTGTGAAGTTATACTTAAAAATAAATTTGTGAAAGAAAATCTAAAAGTTAGAGTATATGTAAGATCATGGTAAATTAAAGAAGCTTAATTTATTTACTGCCTTTAATATAATTTGTAATTATTTTCACAAAAGATAATGATAAATAAATTTTCAATTAATTTTTTAACCAACATACTGAATTAAATTTTCTCTCTCAAATTTCTAGAAATTCTAACCGGATACTGAAAATCTGTACTCAAACTTCTACTGTAAGTCTTAATCTGAAAGCAAATAAATGTCACTGTAGAAACTACCAGTGTATGCGGCAGTGATAAAAAAATTTACTCTTCCCACATTACCGAAATTCAGTCGTTGAACCTTTGAGGCTTTAGAAGCCAAGGAGCTTGGAAAAAGGGTTTGAATGCACTGATTAAACGAAACTGCTAGAAGAGTAATTTCGTAGATAAAATTCCTATTCGCTAACACAAGCCTGATTGTTCACGATTTCTTGGTAACATTTTGATTTTCATCAGCTAGCATTGTCATGTGTAATTACTAATATAAATACAAACTAATGTTATCTATAGAGGAAAATACAAACAACGTTTCCCTACAGATTAAATGACTAATGTACATCATGATGTGATTGGTTTGTTATTCTCACCTCCAAGAGTGTCTCACATCAAAACAGGGCTGTGATAAAAAAAAGAAAAGGTTTCTTATTAAAGATGAAAACTACAAAATTTTTAACATACCTTTTGCATAAAATATACGTCACTTGCTCTCCAGTTTTGCGTTTCTTACTACACTATCTACCAATAAGTATTTGGACACCCATGCAAATGACGATATCTGCAATCCTGATATACGTCACGCCCTCCGCCGTTAAATATCACGTAAGAAACAATATTGACATTAGTCGCATGTGAGATGCCACGAAGTGCAGAGTTATCTGAATTCGAGAAAGGTGTAATCGTCGGGTATCACAGAAATGGCCGATTCTTAAGGGACATATCTAGCGAGCTGAATTACCAAAATCGACAGTGGCCTATATGATTCAGAAGTAGAAGGTGAACGGTGATAGTTGGAATGTGCCCCGAGATTGCAGACCTACGAAACTCGGAGATAGAGACAGACGGGTGCTGTCCAGAGAAATTCGGAAGAACCGACCCCAACTGTTAGCCCACATACTCCAAGAGTTTCAACAGGCACCCGAGAATGTTGTTTCGATGAATACCCTCCGTAAAGAAGCACATTTGCTTGGTTTTCATGGTAGAGCAGCCGCCCATAAGCCTTTGATCACAAAGTCCAACCACGCTGCTCTGTTAATGTGGTGCAAAGCACATCAAAGGTGGACCGTAGATCAGTGGAAACGAGTTTTCTAGAGCGACGAATCAAGGTTCACTCTCTATCGTTCGGATGGCAGGGTCTGGATCTTGCGTCTGCCTGGAGAACGCCTCCTGTCAGAATGCATTGTGCCCACCTTAAAGTTCGGTTGAGGTGGAATTATGGTCTGGGGGTGTTTCTTCTGGTATGGACTGGGACCCTTGGTCCCAATTCATGGTAAGCTCAATGCCGAAGTCTACTGCACGATTTTGGATTACAGTGTGCCTCTTGCGTTGTTGCAGTTTTACGGGTTGGAACCGTATTACTTCCAGGACGACAACGCCAGCTGTCGCGTTGCGAGGTCCACCATGGATTGGTATGGTGACAATGAGGTTAACCGAATGGGCTGGCCCATTCAAAGCCCGGACCTGAACCCTATCGAGAACCTCTGGGACGAGTTGAATCGCCGAATTAAGGGTTGGAACAACCGTCCAAAATCGGTGAAGGAACTTACATGTCTTCTCCAAGCCGAGTGGAAGAAAATACCACTAGCCGTCATACAAGGACTTGTGGAAA
Source organism: Dolomedes plantarius (assembly GCA_907164885.2). Taxonomy (NCBI): domain Eukaryota; kingdom Metazoa; phylum Arthropoda; class Arachnida; order Araneae; family Dolomedidae; genus Dolomedes; species Dolomedes plantarius. The sequence goes on from OU015500.1 coordinate 32,919,323, forward strand.
GCATGTCCCGGAGGGTTGAGGCTGTAATTGCCTCTTGTGGAGGATCTACCAGTTATTGAATATGAAAAAAATTGTTTTTCTTTTCTATCACAGGTGTCCAAAAACTTACTGGTCGGTAGTGTATAATCATTGCCAATATAGCATACATATATTTACTTATGCATCAGTTCCATATATTTAAGACTGAGACAGGCAATATGAAATTTGTCGGTTATGATATACATTGTTCTTCGATTGTGCTTATCGATCTCTTCTTTTCTCACTTTACATCTGAGAACTTAATTTTACATGAAATATATGGAATTAAAGCTTATTTATAACATCCTTTTATCCTACTGTAATGTATATGTGAATTCAATATGAATTTACTGGATGACATTGGCAATGACTGGATGCTCGGTGAAGTTCATTGTATTTAAAAGGCGTAAATAAAATAGATGAAACGCATTTAACATGCTCGCTTATAAAAATATTTTTGTTAGGAAACAAATGTTTTCTTTCTGAATAATCTAATTTAATGGATCGTTGTTACTGAATTAAAGGTTGTTAAATCTCGGATTTTCAGTATTTATCTCAAATGACACTAAATTATGAATAGTCTAGAAAAAGTTTTTCGGTATATTTTTCTACATTCTAATATTAACAGCATATGTAATTCTCCATTGGAAGTTCCCCTGGCTCAACTACGGGGAAAATCCTTACGAGGTGATGCCAGTCGAATTGCTAAAAGAATCATTAAAAAAAGAGGTAGTTCTCTCTATCATGTTTATTGTCGCCACTTCTCATACGAAACGAAAATGAAAAAAAAAAGACCCATTACAGAAGTTCCTGTTGTCCCCCCCCAATTCCATTCATGAATTAATTTTTAATCATTTCAATTACCGACGCACTCTGGAGTGTAGGTCATTTTTGACTAGTTAAGGAGATGTACTTCAAATGTAGACAAATAGTGACTTACAATATATCTGAAAATAATAAATCCATAATTGCAATAATATATTTTAAGATGGTGAAAAATGGCTTTTAAACATGTCTCCCTTTTACCCATTTCGGTATGCCCATTTATCCGTTTCGGTAATTTATTCAGTCTTTTAAACAAAACTGCCAGAACATCCGAACACGGAATAATCTGAGAATTCATCTATATGATTTGCGTTAAAATTAATCTCAGTCTTCATTAAAGTCAAGCAATGGTAATGAATTTTGCATTAGCCTTTTGTTTTGCAGTACCATTTTAAGGTTGGTTCACACTCATGCACACTCATGTACTGTTTATAACGTCTTCGTAAAATTTACGGATAACAGCCAGCAGTCCAGGGTTCGTCCATTGTCCTCTAAAACAGATTTGAATCTGTAAAAATGTTTTGACCGGGATATTACAGCAGCAAGATTTACTTTTCAAAATAAAGATATGTTATGATAAAGATCAATAAATATATTGTGGTAAAGATACATTTCACTTTTGAAAAAAAAAAAGCATTTACTGAACAAATAAACTTTTGAAATGAAAATGGCAACAAAGAACGTTAGTTTATAATCTGAGATCGGTAATTTTTCGAAATGTCTTAAAATATAAATTTTAGAGTATAAAATCTAACTTGAATTATTATTATTTTCATTTATTATTCTGGACATGACTTTAAACTTTTTGATTTTATTTAATTTTATCTTTTCGCTCGCTGTTTCCTAGTTATGCCTAACGTGGCCGCCATATCCAAAGGGGTGATTTCCGGAAAAGTAACAGCTTCCATTTACTTTTGTCACCCTTCAAAATTGTTGGCTTTTTATTAATTAAAAATTAACGGTAACAAAATTTAACATTCAGGCTTCGAGGTGCACGTACTCATCGTCTGCACTACCTGTGTGCCGAATTTCATGGCTGTAAGTGCCATAGATTCGTCTGGAGGCAGCATGCACACACACAAACACTTCCTTTTATTAATATAGATAATTTATCACCTAGATTTTCTCAGCCAAGATTAGGTAATAGTGTCACTTAAAGTACTCACTTTTTCACCTAAACTACTATTTTAACCTAAACATATTCGTCCACTATGCCTCTTATTCTGATCATAATAGCAGTACTGTTGAGGAAGAAGAATTATCGTTAAATTTTGGTTATTTCATCTTGCCTTTTTAGTATTTCGGATTTTTTTTTTTTTCATTTATCCTCTTCCTGGGAAAGAACTTCAGTAGCATCTTGCTATTCCTATAAGCATCTGCCTGATATTTATTTATTTCCTCATTATATTTTTGTGCTTAATTAATCGTTCTGAGATTACTCCTTTTGTGTTATTCGTTCGTAGAAAAGAACTAGGTTGAGCCTTATTATGGAAGAATTTTTTATTAATATCCTTATCTGCAATTACTATTTTGTAAACCGATCAAATTTAGTAATAACACTTATTACACTATGTAAGGTAAGTTCGGGTAACTGGGCAATAGATTTTCAACTTTTTTATATCCTATACTTTTAACACATTAAAATTACACTAACATGTATGATTTTCAAACATCTTTGTATTACATGCATTTTAGTAAGTCTTAGGGAGTCTGTTTAAGCTATGATATTGATTTTTATTATATATATATTATATATAAATATTGTATATATTTTTAAATACAGGTGGGCCCAGTTCCCCTGATAAAGGGGGGTAAGTGGACCACCCAGGTCTATTTCTCATAAGAACCAACTGTGACTTGGTAACTGTGTCCAATGCTTGTATACCTAGAAAAAGAAAAAAAAATCTACCACCATTAATAAATAATTTTTCAAAGCAATTACCAGCGCTGGTGACGAAATGGCTGTTGTTTTGTTGACTTCTACTTACCAGTGTTGCCACAACAGAGTGGAATTCCCACCTTATATGAAAAGGAAAAATCTGGGAGGGGATTGTCCAGTTACCCCATGGGCCAGTGACACCAACTTACCTTATTATCATTTGTATACTTAGATGACTGATTTCCAATTAACATCGTTACACTTTTACTTACAGTAAAACCTCGTTTATCCGGGCTAACTGGGACCGTAGGCAGCTCGGACAATCGAAAATCCGAATAATCCGGGTAATAAGGGTAATGAGCAAAACAAAATCCTTAACTAAGCAGACCGTTTATTACGATAAAAAACTATGTTTTGTAACAAAATTACATGGTATTGTTTGCAAGACATTAAAAAAATATAAAATTAACTTTTCACATCATTTCTTAACAAAGAATTGGTAAGTCTAGTAAAGCTTTCATAAACTCAACAAAAAGCATTTTATTACCATAATTTATTGTGCAATCTATGCAGGAACTGTACATTGAATCAAACTAAAAAGCGAATATTTGGTGCACTTGTACAGTTACGTTCTTGCTATCATAGTTAAAAAATATTATCTAATGTGAACATTAAATAAAAATAATGTCTACAAATCTGATTCGGATTATCCGGGGATCCAGATCAACGAGGGCCGGTTACACGAGGTTTTTTCTGTACTTGTATATGCATGCGTGTGCAATATATAATCTTATAATCCCCATGGCCAACCCGATAACTCCCCATCATTTTCCTAATACACCACTTTACGGAGGGAAGTGTGAGAAAAACAGCTTGATTTCTTATTAAAAAGAAATTTAACCTTCCCTTATTCAAGGATTATGTTTTTTTTTTCCGTACCTGTCGGAGCGACGCAGCCAAGTTGGCGTGCTCTTGAGTTATGACATATACTGTCAATTTTCTTACAACCCTGCCGCTGACACGTCTTTGCGCATTGTGAGACGGTGTGAACATTATCAAAAAGCTTTGCTCTGGATCGCCAATGCCTTGTCAAACCATCCACTAAATCAGAACCATTGAGAGCGGTCCCCATTGACTCTTGAGAGCCTTTTCCGGGCTCGATCGAGCGTGCACTAAATTATGAAGTCGGCTCAAATGAAGGGCCTTTCTTGCCGTAATTCGGAAAGCGGGGATATAAAGTAATAGCTGGTGAACAGATGTTTATGTGTTGTTTGAATGCGTGTGCACTTATGGATCGGCATTCATATGCGGCCGTGTTTTCTCCGTTCCCACCGAAATTCTAGGGATTAAGGGTTTTGGGGGAGGAGTAATACTGAATTGATAGCTTACGTCACTTATTGGTGTGGGTATTTTTTCAAGCGGAGAATATATATCGCGTGCTGGGGAAAGCATGGTGCTCTGTAAGAAATCTAGTTTTTGCGCAATACAATGCGTAGTATTTATTTTTCTTATTGCTGATCTAAACTGAAATCAGAAATGGATGCCTGTACTAAAGGTTTTTATTTTTTTACCTTCAATGCGGCAGGCGTTTATCCTGTGGATATTCATTCATACACACCTTCATATTTTTGTTCGCTACTCTTTTTTATGGGTATGCCCAATAGGCAAACTAACGTTACACCCTAGGAGGGGGGGGGAGGGGGACACACAGAAAAATCTCCAGGGTTTATCTGAGATTTAAAATATGTGAGCCCTCTGTGGCTAACACAATACAATGTATGTTGTTGAGTTGCAGTAAAGCTTGTTAAAGATTCCTAATTAAAGATTGTTAAATCTCGGATTTTCAATAGTTATCTCAAATGATACTGAATTATGGAAAGTCTAGAAAAAGTTTTTTGGTATATTTTTCTATATTCTAATATAAACACCATATTAATAGTAATGATTAGCAATTCTCCAATGGAAGTTCCTCTGGCTCAACTATGGGGAAATTTTAAACCTTGCGAGGTGATATGCCCAGTTGATGTGCTAAAAAAATCATTAAAAAAGTAGGTAGTTCTCTCTATCCTATTTATTGTCGCCACTTCTCCCACGAAACGGAAATATCCCTCCTAGAAACGGAAAAAAAAAAAACCATTAAAGAAGTTTCTGCTGTCTCCCCCCCCCCCCAATTCCATTCATGAATTAATTTTTAATCATTTCAGTTATCGACGTACTCTGGAGTGTAGGACATTTTTGGCTAGTTAAGGAGATTCAAATGTAGACAAATAGTGACTTACAATATATCGTAAAATAATAAATCTATAATTGCAATAAAATATTTTAAGATGGGGAAAAAAGGCTTTTAAACATGTCTCCCTTTAGACAGGATTCAGATAGGAATTAATAAAATCTAAATTTACGTTATGTGTTTTAAATTTAGATTTTATCAATTCCTATAACTCCACATAATTTCTTATTACTTCATATTTCTCCATATTAAATTAGTGCATTTCTTCTGAATGTCAAAATAAACTTTTCAATTATTTGAATTGGTTGGAGTAAACAACACGCTTTTCAACGATTTTCACCAATCCAATTTCCAAACAGTTTTCGTTTGTGAGCTTTATTTTTGCTACAATGGTCCTTCAACTAACAAGAGAGAACCGTACAGAAGGAAATTGAAATGGCTTGTATTGAGGGAAATTTAAACGGATTGCAAAAATAGGGAAATATACAGAATTAGAAACATTTCTAGCCAGTAATTATTTAGACCAGTTTGATTTCGCAAGTATCCATTTCAATAGTCCTAACTTCTGTTAGAATTTACTACCATACTGTGAGTATCTGTATACCCACTGTACAAGTATTTGTATTACAAATAAACAGCTCACTCTGTATTTACACCAGATTTATCTACACCAGATTATAGCTGTGTTAAAAGGAACAAACAGCTCTAGAGAGTAATTGAAGGAAGGAGTTGTCTATAATTTTGAATGTCAAGTATCATCGATGTTTCAAGTAAAATCATCAACGTTTCTACGGTAATACAAATGAAACCTTTAATAGAATGACATAGGAACTCCTATAAGTACAAAGAAAACATAAGTCTGTTGTACTATTTTTGTCATATATTATTCGTTCACAGTACCGGAACTTCCAACAAACAATTAGTAAAAAAACTTTATGCCACTAAAATTTGATCATTTACTCGAAATTAGATGAAATCAAATTGAAATATTTACTTAAATTATGAACTGAGTTACATTTTTAAAAAAAGATTGAAAGTTTATATAAATAGCAATTTTATTAAATTTAGATAAACTGAACTGTTCTTAATTGTATTTCAAATCGTTGGGGAAATATAGAGTAACAACTTTATATCCAAACACATCAAATATTAATACAATGATTATACGTATAAAATTAACCATTCTTTCTGAAGACGAAAACTTCAACCCGTTGATTATTCTGCATATCCATACTTTTTCTCTCGAATTTCTATAAAGTAACGATAAATTGTTACTAGTGACCTTTTCTAACTGTATACAGGGTGGTCATATAAGAACTTGCCATAATATATGGACCTATAGCTGCCATTCCGTTCAACCGATCGAAATGAGATTTCAGATATACAGTCGAACCTCCAAATATCGAAGTAGCAAAATACCGGAAAAAATTTCGATATATAGAAATTTCGATATATAGAATTGATCTCAGTTTTATCATAATTCTCCTAAAATATTAAAATTAAAGCTAATTTTCGTATACGAAACTCCATTTCTAATTTATATGCGAATCACATTAAATGAAAGTTAATAGCTAAAAAATGAATTAATATGAAAGATTTATTGAGTACTATATACCTTTACAAAAAAACAATCCAGACAGAGGTTACAGTAATCACAGTTACATTCTTCTAAAAAAAACTACAAATATCTTGCAGAACAGCCAGTTTTGCGGAAAGTTCAAAGAATTGCTCGCATTTATTCAGTCCACTTAAAACTTCATCAGGGACATTTTCCGCGAATTGAAGTCTACGACGTATTCTTTCAAACGTCAAAAATTGGGAGATTTTATTCTAAAATGGAATAAAATCTCCCAATATGTCGTCAAAAAAAATTTCGATATATAGAGATTTTTTCGATTTATAGAAACAGTTTTTCTATGTAATTAACATGGAGATTTGCTAAGAGTTCGATATATAGAAAATTTCGATATGGGGAAGTTCGATATATGAAGGTCCGACTGTAGTTATTCAGAGGTATGAGTTCGGGATTTTGTGAATGGCAACAAAGTTTCGCTCACGGTTGCGGTTATATGTACAGAAACTCGAAATTTTCGAATGGCAACGCCCACTTTTTCCCGTCTCAAAATGCTCAGCGCATGCGAAAACCCTTAGAAGCGTTGGAAGGGTACGTGTATCACAAAAAACGGACGCGTTATGCACGCACAAAAAAACAGCTCTGCGAACGGCCTACAAAAACACGATCGGGACACACGGAGGAAATTTGCATATGACAGAGGCAAGATACCAATCACTGATGACAACACATATCGGGCAAAAGAAAACTTTTATTTGGATTGCACATTTTCCACATCGGTGCCATCATCGTGTTTTTGCTGGCCGTTCGTAGAGCTGTTTTTTTGTGCGTGCACAACGCGTCCGGTTTTTGTGATACACGTACCGTTCCAACGCTGTTTAGGGTTTTCGCATGCGCTGAGCATTTTGCGATGGGAAAAAAGTGGGCGTTGCCATTCGAAAATTTCGAGTTTTTATTGCTATAACCGTAACCGTGAGCGCCACTTTGTTGCTGTTCTCAGAATCTCGAGCTCATACCTCTGAATAACTATATCTGAAATCTCATCTTAAACGTTTGAGCGGAACAGCCGCTAGAGGTCCATATATCGGCAAAGTTTTTTTTATGACCATCCTATATTACATATGAGTCACGATTCTGATTAGCTGAGCGCATAAGAATATTTTAACTCCACTAGCAACCTCAATTATTTGAAATTTTCTTTTAACAGTCAACGTAGTTTTGCACATTTTGGCTTTGAGAAAGCAGGAAACGACTGTAAATAGATCACGTTCGAGTAACATCGCATAGCGTCACACCGTTTCCAATTGCAAAAGGAAATTCCAAGGATAAAAATTGCCTTGTATAGGCATTAAATCAGTATCTCACAAAGGAAATTAAAATCGAAAATTATAACCTCTTATCAAAAAAACTAAATCAACAAAGCTAAGTTGGGCCAATTTTCTGCAGTTATGAGTTTCGAAACCAAAGCGAGTCAAGGCATTGACAGTACGATCTGCGCGTAGTTGCTGCGCATGCGTTGTTATCATGTTTACATCTCCGTGAATATGATCTATAAAAAGACGCGATTCGTAACCTTTTGGCCCCAGTTCGAATCCCGGCGGCTGCATTTTTTTCTAATTTTCTTTACTTTAATCTTTGTATTCTTACATTATTCTTAAATTAATTTTACTTGATGAGGGCTTATTTCTTATATTTTTATTACTTGATGAGTACATATACAGAGGCTGTTCGCACATTTTTTAGACGATTTTGGTAAGCGGAAATAAAAAATCGTTTGCAGCAAAAGAAATAATTGCAACTGTACTATGTTTTTTAAAGTCAAAATTATCATCTACGCATTGAAGGTTTAGTTTTTATTCAAAATGGCGTTTTTAACAAAGCAGTGGTTCGAAGGCTACATTTATGCTCTTTCCGAAAAGAAATATGCATACTCCTTTATCCAAAAACGATGTGAGAGTCATGTTTTTGTGATATCTAAAGCGTCGATAGGTAATATCGCCAACAAGAAAGGAAAAAAACGTCAAACTGGAGCCTCAAGTGGGACAAAAATTCCAAACAAGTATCCAAGGAAAACACGGACATCTTCGACTATTGCAAAGGTACGTTGTTTAATGTTAAAAGAAAATCCCCCTAGTCAAAGGACAGTTGCAAAATCATTAAAATGCTCGGTGTCCACTGTAAGCAAAATGATAAACGTTGATTTAAATCTTAAGAAAGCGAAAAAACGCAATGTGCATCGTAGTCTTCCAAATCCTATCACTGAACGCAGGACACGCTGCAGAATTCTATATGAGAAACATTTATCCAAAGAAAAATGGAAAACAATTGTCACAATAGATGAATCATGGGTGTATTTAAATGACTGCAACAAAAAAAGAGTAATTTATTATCATAAAAGGGGAGAAAAAAATTTAAGTACATGGTTCAAAGAATCGAAAGAAAGTTTTTGTAAGGGATTCATGATTGTTGCTGTTTTTTCTTATAATAGCAAGTTAAAAATAAAGAGAGTGGAAAAAAATGTCAAGATTAACTCCAAATACTATCAGGAACATATTTTATCGCCAATTTTTCTGAATGAAATACCATCGCTTTACCCACAGTGCCATCAATATGTGAGACTCCATCAGGACAAAGCTAGCAGTCACACATCAAAATCCACTGTAAATTTCCTAAAAGAAATGGAACAAAAAACTGGTATCAAGGCCATACCCTTCACTGATATCCCTACTAAATCTCCCGATGTATCACCTATGGATTTTTGTGCTTTCGGACTTTTAAAATCTGCATTATCCAAACGTCGTCCCATAACCCTTACAGGACTCTGGAAAGCTGTTCAGGACGAATGGGATAAATACCTCTTCTGAGACTTCAACAGGCATTATTATCCTGGAAATTGCGGTGTCGAAAGATAGTGTAGAATAAGGGATGTCAAATAAAACATTTAAAACACAATAATTTTATGTAATTTAGTTTTGTGAATACAATATACATCGTCTAAAAAATGTGTGAACAGCCTCTGTATATGGATGCATTAATGTTCTTACTGGAGGTAAAGGTCTTCGAGACCCTGGCACTCCTACAAGATAACATACCTAACATGAGCTTCCCTGGTCTCCCCTTTGTGTAGTGGTTATCGTTCTGAGCTATCATGCGGTGGTCTTGAGTTCAAATCCCGAATGAGGCTTGTCGTTTCCGTGTCATCCCCCTCATAGGGAGCAATGCTGGCTCACCCAAATGGTACTGCCATTAATGAAACAGCCAGTGAATCGCGGTGATTAACGGAAGGAGAATGTCTCACGGCAAAGTGCCTCCACATTAGACAATAACAACAAAAAAGACCCATATGCTTATTTTACGTTTATTATTCCTTAACAACATTTTTGTTTTAAAACCATATTGTTTTTATTTTCCAGTTTTGACATCAATTTTAAGACACATACACTTATTTTACTTTTATTGTTCCGACATAAAGTGTACTTATTATTCACTTTTACGTTATAGCTGTTCCTCAGTTGACCTTGCAGATCTTCAATCCTAATGTTAAGGAGTGAGGAAATTTCCTCTCAGTATTTTTTAATTTCATATTAGAAAATGCATATTTTTAAATTATGTTTCAAGCATTTGAAAATAGAGCTTTAAATGCGATTGATAGATATTTAAAGGAAAATCTTTATATTATAACATATTTTATAAGTGAAGAACTGAACTGCGTGAAAAAATTTCCTCTCAATATTTTTTTAATTACATATTAGGAAATGCATATTTGTCCATTCTGTTTCAAACATGTGAAAATAGAGCTTTAAATGCGATGGATAGGTTTTTAAAAGAAAATCTTTATATTATAACATATTTTATAAGTGAAGAACTGAACTGAGTGAAGAAATTTCCTCTCAGTATTTTTAATTACTTATTAGGAAACGCATATTTTTTCATTCTGCTTCAAGCATTTGAAAATAGAGCTTTAAATGCGATGGATAGGTTTTTAACAGAAAATCTTTACATTATAACATATTTTATAAGTGAAGAACTGAACTGAGTGAAGAAATTTCCTCTCAGTATTTTTAATTACTTATTAGGAAACGCATATTTTTCAATTCTGTTTCAAGCATTTGAAAATAGAGCTTTAAATGCAATGGATAGGTTTTTAACAGAAAATCTTTATATTATAACATATTTTGTAAGTGAAGAACTGAACTGAGTGAAGAAACTTCCTCTGATACTGAGTGAAGAAATTTCCTCTCAGCATTTTTTTAATTACATATTAAGAAATGCATATTTTTCTTTCTGCTTCAAGCATTTGAAAATAGAGCTTTAAATGCGATGGATAGGTTTTTAACAGAAAATATTTATATTATAACATATTTTATAAGCGAAGAACTGAACTGAGTGAAGAAATTTCCTCTCAGTACTTTTAATTACTTATTAGGAAACGCATATTTTTCAATTCTGTTTCAAGCATTTGAAAATAGAGCTTTAAATGCGATGGATAGATAGGTTTTTAAAATAAAATATTTATATTATAACATATTTTATAAGTGAAGAACTGAACTGAGTGAAGAAACTTCCTCTGATACTGAGTGAAGGAATTTCCTCTCAGTATTTTTTAGTTACATATTAGGAAAGGCATATTTTTCAATTCTGTTTCAAGCATTTGAAAATAGAGCTTTAAATTCAATGGATAGGTTTTTAACAGAAAATATTTATATTATAACATATTTTATAAGCGAAGAACTGAACTGAGTGAAGAAATTTCCTCTCAGTACTTTTAATTACTTATTAGGAAACGCATATTTTTCAATTCTGTTTCAAGCATTTGAAAATAGAGCTTTAAATGCGATGGATAGATAGGTTTTTAAAATAAAATATTTATATTATAACATATTTTATAAGTGAAGAACTGAACTGAGTGAATAATTTTCTCTACTGAGTGAAGGAATTTCCTCTCAGTATTTTTTAGTTACATATTAGGAAAGGCATATTTTTCAATTCTGTTTCAAGCATTTGAAAATAGAGCTTTAAATTCAATGGATAGGTTTTTAACAGAAAATCTTTATATTATAACATATTTTGTACGTGAAGAACTGAACTGAGTGAAGAAACTTCCTCTGATACTGAGTGTGAAGAAATTTCCTCTCAGTATTTTTAATTACTTATTAGGAAACGCATATTTTTCACTTTTGTTTCAAGCATTTGAAAATAGAGCTTTAAATGCGATGGATAGGTTTTTAAAAGAAAATCTTTATATGATAACATATTTTATAAGTGAAGAACCGAACTGAGTGAAGAAATTTTCTATCAGTATTTTTTTAATTACATATTAGGAAATGCATATTTTTCATTCTGTTTCAAGCATTTGAAAATAGATCTTTAAATGCGATGGATAGGTTTTTAAAAGAAAATTTTTAAATTATAACATATTTTATCAGTGAAGAACTGAACTGAGTGAAGAAATTTCCTCTACTGAGTGAAGGAATTTCCTCTCAGTATTTTTTAGTTACATATTAGGAAATGCATATTTTTCAATTCTGTTTCAAGCATTTGAAAATAGAGTTTTAAATGCGAAAGATAGGTTTTTAAAAGAAAATCTTTATATTATAACATAATTTAAAACAAAAATTTAGAGATAAACATGAATAATTTAATGCCCTTTAAAAATTTTTATGTGAAAACATCTATAATTTTAGAAAGGTACGTGCTCCCTATTTAAATGTAATGACATCTTCATATGCCAAAAATCAATAAATTAATCAATTAAATATGCATTTATAATCTGTGATTAAAAGAATTTCTCAGTTTAATACTGAGATTGAAGACCCTCTGTGTTAACCGTTGTGTAATCTTAATTATATAGAGTTCCTATAACTCATTTTTATTCGACTTCTAGGATTCATATACTTATTTAACTTTTGTTATCCTTACATAAAGCATCATTATTTTTTCATACTCATGACTTTTCTGGTGACTTTTCTCTTCACTGACACTGCACTTTTCATACTACACGGTTTTATTTTTAAATCCTAAGTGTCATAAACTTATCTTTTACAGTCATGAAGCGTACTTACTGCGCAGTTTTGTCTTTTTTAATCCCCCCCCCCCTCTTTGCATCGGAATAGCTGGTAGAGACAGTATGGCATCGAGTACTAGTCTTTGTAGAAATTCGGAATTGGCTTTGAACTGTAGCCCTCGTGAAGCAAAATAAGACTCTTGATACCAGAAAAACCAACAGTAATCCCAACATTCATTTGGCAAAACGTCGCGACTAATTTCTCATCTGCACTATGGTAATGATTGTACATTTAGGGTTGTGTATTTTACATTTCTGCGTGAGTTGGACCTAGAATATGTGACATTGTTTACTGTTTTTAGAGGGGTGAGACTCAAATCGCAGGTGTGACCGAGAAAAAACGTCCATTAATAAACGTTTAACGGCAAAGCAGCATGTTTTTCACTCTAAATACAGGAATTTTTCAAGTCGTGGGCAAAATTGCGACGGTCCCCGCATTGGACCGCTTCCATCACCTGGCTCCAGACAATAAAAGGCAACAGGGCTGGAACCGATCGCTGTTCAGTGATGTTATTGTGGCGGGAGACATTTGCGGGCCTCTTTGATATCTCGCGACTTCCCAACAATGGGGCACAATATCGGCAGCCCGGCAATGGACTCCGTGAATAGGAAATCATAGACTCTCCCAATTACTTTCGGTTGTAACTTTGTAGTAGCGTGAAAAATCTGTTTTTTTCCTCCCATCATGAAAGACGGGAGGCTTCTGGTAACGAGTCGCAGTTGTTCTCGATGGCTTTTTCCTGACTGAGGAAGATTGTTATTATTGGGGCATAAATATGATACTGGAGCCATGTAAAACTATCCGGGGTGGGATCCGTATACCCCTAGCTTCACCACTAGGAATGGGTGTCGAAATGTATAGCGTGAGAATATGCTTGAGAACTATAGAGCGTTGGTTGACACTTGTGGGTTCGTGAAAACTATACGAGTTATGCTTATATTGTATTGGATGAGAGTGTCGTGCTGGTTATTTTTTATAAATGGGTATCAGAATGATCAAAATAAATATCGTGGTGTGGCGATTGTGTGAGAGATATGGAGTAGCAGATGCTCTTTGAATGCGGAGGGGTTTGAATTTTAAGGTCTTTAGGTACATGGATTTTTCCATTTAGGCCGAATAAAAAGTAACTAGGGAGATAGACACTTAGAAGTTGTGAAACATTTAAAGAAGATTAACTGTATTAAAAGATTTTTTTTACAGGTATCAACTATTTTCCGAAAAAATGTCTTTCATTAGACGTTTCTGAATGATAATTATTTCCCTATTGAATTCATATTTCAACCAGTTGCCAGTTTGACATGAATACCGCGAATATGCACACTGTAAATGGAAAAAAAAATTCAGGCAAATTTCAACCATTCGACACAAAAATTCATTGCAATTTAGGGTTTCAAAAGAAAGTATATTTTCCCTCAAAGGTAGGATATACAGTCGAACCCCGTTATAACGAACTTCAAGGGACCAAAGGTTTTGTTCGCTTTATCCGGTGGTTCGCTATTCCGAACCTTTAAGAAAAATGCTAGAGTTCATAAAATGTATAACTCATTAGTTGCAATATGTAGTCAATAATGATGTATTAAAAATGATAAAATCTATTAAAAATGACCATTAATGAATTAAATCGACTAAAATCGATTACATTAAGCTGTCACAATAATAATTAAATGACGTACAATAGGAAAATGGCGGAACCAAAATTTTCGGTCATTATATCCGTGAGTTTGTTATATACCGGGTTCACTATAATGGGGGTTCGACTGTAAAACTTTTTTTTTTAATTGCATAAGTACTGTACCATTCATCTACATTCATCTTGTTGTGATATTACTTAACGTAACTTTTTAACAGCGAGTTAACTGTATTTTTTACACTCTTGTATGCTAATTTAGCAGTGCTACCCTTGGCATATGAGGTGTGTTGTTTACTATCGTTACTGTCTGTAGAATGTTACAGTTGCCATAACTTCCTGTCATGACTTAGAAGAAAATTTTAGATCGCAATTTAAGGATCTCGCATTAAATCCTTTTTTTTCTGCATAAGAGAAAAATAATTCAAAACTCTCTAATTATTGGTAGTGATATCCATTTAAATTAAAAGCAATGCGTGTTAAACTATTATCATTTTTATTATTATTTCGTGGAAAGGGATCAAGGGAAAATTTTATTTACTAGACATGTTCGAAAAACCACTGATATCAGGTCGGAAATCAAACAAAGTTTCGTAAGCTACTATGTAAGAATTTAAACATCTATATATTTAAGTTGCTAAGCCGACTTTTTGGGCAGTCCGTGAGAGAAAACTACTGCATCAATTTACTTCATGTTGGTCTTAAACGAAAGATTGTAAACTGTAGATTTGTCAAATTTGGTTTTTGTAACGGCAATTTCTATTAATGAGCGATAATTTACAATTAAAAATTGATTTCTGCGCATGCTCAGTGGCATGTTTAAATCTGGCTTTAGAAACGCACCGTTTCTGCGCATGCTCAGTGACATGTTTTAATGATAAATACGTTTATTTCCGGGAGTCTCTAGATCTCTCTCTGCCATTTTTATGATAATTATGTTTGTGAACTATAAGATTAAACCTGATGGAAATTGTTTAATTAGTGATAATTTCAATTTTAAAAAATTGCTTTCTGCGCATGCTCAGTGACATTTTTTAATCTGGCTTTAGATACTAAGCACGAGGCTGTTTAAACACATTAATTTGCACATTTTTATGATTTTCTACATTTGGGAATGATGTGTTGAGTATAATTTGTGTATTAGTACATCTGTTTACTATCTAGCCGTCATGTTTTGACGGGTACCAACTAGTTACTGTTTAAGAATCATCATTTAATTCTCAAGTTAATGGTTACCTCTTGGATCTCGAGAGAATCAATTACGTGCCGATGTCTACTAGAAACAATTCACAATCGCTTAAGGATTCTCGCTTGAAAACATTACCATAAATCCCAGCATCTGGGAGACAAGTTACCTCACCATGCATAATGGTACTTTTGTCGTCTTGATGACTGATTGCTTTTCTTATCACTAAACCAGAGTACTGGTTACCTCTGAAGAGAAGATCCCTGAGAAAGTGGTCACTTGGGGAGAGTTCTTTTTTGTTGAGGGGTGGAACGTTAAAGCGAAGGTCAACGAGAGAGGAAGAGATTGTCACCAAACATCCCCCACTTTTCGCCAAATATCGGCATTTGTCCCAAGGAAGAGTCGAACAAGTGTTTTTCTGCCGATTGGCAATGGTTTAGTCTAAGAAAAGGCAGTGTTTACAAGAAACAGATGGGGAGAAATACACATCTGCAGTTACAATTGAAAGGAAATTTTAAACACTATATTACCTATTGGAACTATTATACCTTTTGGAATATTAACTGCCGTGATGTGCTGCATGATCTGAAATGTTTAAATGCTGATTTCTGAAGTTTATTTTCCAAGGTATAAATTTGCAACCAAGCAAAACATCTTTCCCGTTTTTATTAACTTTTAAACTGGCCAAAAATATGGCTAACAAAAATCAAGTTATGAGAAAATATTTCAAAGAGAGGGAAATTAAAGTTTGAAGAAAATTTTCCTTATTCAAATTGCGGAAAATGGGAAAATTTTATTGCGTTGATAAAGTTAATTGTGAATTTTCATTAGAAGAGGTCATTAGGGTAGCACACTTTAAAGGGCAGGGCCGACCTTGCCAGTTGAATCTATTTGATCTGGAAAATTAAAAATATCTCTAAACTGAAATGGCTTTAACATATGAGCTGTTATTTTTGAAAGTGGTATAAGTCCATTTTTTCATGTATCGAGATATTTAAAGGTTTGTATTTGAATGAATTTAAATATATTGGCAAACGTTAATCAATTCGAGTGATGTTTTTAACACTATACACCTTTTAAATTTTACTATGAAATAATAATTACTAAAATTATTTAAAAAAATAAACGATATTTTTAGCTCCAAATAGACTTATACCACTTTCAAAAATAACATATTATAAAAAATTAAAATAAGTGGAAATTCAAGTCCATATT
This sequence comes from Dolomedes plantarius, assembly GCA_907164885.2. Lineage (NCBI taxonomy): Eukaryota > Metazoa > Arthropoda > Arachnida > Araneae > Dolomedidae > Dolomedes > Dolomedes plantarius. The sequence goes on from OU015500.1 coordinate 32,935,941, forward strand.
TTTATATACATTAGCTTCACTGAAATGGATTTTTTAATGTAAACTCTTACTTACCAACATCACTATCAGACCAAATTGACATATTATCGTCTTTTTTTATAGGTATGTGAACTCATTGTAACAACTGTATGAAATATTATTTATCTAAAACTTTGATTTTCTGCTTTAATAACAATTATATTTAAATAATACTCACGCTGCAATCTATTAGTATAAGAAACACAAACCAAACAGTAGGACTTGCGAAACAAAACCAAACAAAATCAGAAAAATTACTTCTGACCACTTAATCAGAACAATAATGTTATCTTGTTAACGATGTTGTATTTAAGACACTAGCTAAGTAAAATATGCTAAAGCATAGTGTACATTGAAGTCGTAATAATCAATAATAATTGCAATAAGCAAGTTTCTTTTATTATGATTATTAGGAATGGACTTATATTATACTTAAATTTTTTTTTGTGATAACATTTTATAGCCAAAATTCTTTTGTTTACTTTATGAAAAAATCGTACTCCATTGAAAGTCTGATTATAAATATGAAGAGAAGGTCTCTATATTTTACTAAAATTACCGTTAACCCATTTTTTTAAAAGTGGACTTAACCACTTGTAAGGTATACACAAGATTCGATTCACAAGAATCGAACTTTTGAGTGAATTAAAGAAGCTGCTTTAGATATGCTAATTTCGGCATACGCGCTTAGTATAAATACCACGCAGCGTCATTAATGAAAAAGGAGGTGGTTAGGTTTGAGAGGGGAGGTTGTTAAGGTTGAAAAGGTGATATCCTGCGCTAGTGCTTAGCGGGCCAGAAGTTTACATGGCAGTACTGCTGGTTTGACTTACTGTTCGTGAGTATAAAAATATATTGTTCTTGAAAGCTGTGTTTATACATTCCGTAAAAGTAGTACGCATGCTTATTGCTGTAAAAGCCAATTATATGTGCAACGAATTCAATAAACATTGTTTCATGTATAAACTGTGTTTGCTTCAAATTCAAATAGAGTGCCACTTCAAATTATATACACCCAAGTCTGGGTAGAAGTGAGCATAGAATCTCTATACTGGCGCCCGAAAATATATATACCCTGGTAGTTAGCGTTAAATTTGTAACGAACAACATAATCGAAATTAAAAACTGTGTACTGTGTACGTATATTGATAAAATTGTTGCAAGTACTTATATACTATTTAAAAAATGAGTGTTGTAGAACAAAATCCTGCTGGAAATTTCCCTCGGGTAATTATGGTTCAGCATTTTGCGCCATTCGAAGCCACCTTCAATGGCGGCCCCTCAAGCCAATTCCTAAAGAAAATTGAGCATTTCTTTCAGCAACAATGCACCCCAGAGGGGGATAAACTTAAAATTGCTCTAGCCGCTTTAAGAGGTAGTGCATATCAGTGGTACACGTGTATGAAAAGTAGTAATCTGATTTTTGACTATTCGTCATTCAAGCAACAGTTTCTTAGCGTTTTTCCAAAGACCTTTAATCAAAGTGAAATTGAAGCGGAAATTTATTCGCTAAGGCATAGTGAAGGTCAGTCTGCGTTAGATTTTGCTACAGAAAAGATTTCCAAGTGTGAGGAATATTTAGAAGGGGTGACGGAAGCGGTAATCTTAAAAATAGTTATCCAACGTTTGAAGCCAAGTGTTCAAGATTTTTTAGATAATCAAACAATTACAAGCAAGGTTACCCTCCTTCAAGCTTTAGCTAAATATGACAATAGGCATTTCTTCGCTACCCCTCACCGTCATTCAGGTACGAGAAGTTTTATACAGCCGCGCCAAAATTTTTCGCGAGTTTCAAACCAGCAGCGTAAGCAGTACCGCAGGCAAAATAATAGAAGCGCACGGCGTGATAATGAAATTAGTGCACTTAAAGTAAATAATATGCAAGCACCTTACTTGCACTGGCAAGTTGATTCACATGATATGGTTCAACCTGTTGAAACTGTTTGGTCAAATGTATTATTTTGTCCGAGCAGTAATCATTATTTTGAGAATAGTAAAAGTCAGGGTATTTTTGTGGCTTATAAAGAAAGTGAGTCTAGCTGGAATGATGAGTTAATTCCAGTACAAATTTCTGAAAATAGTGCCGATACTAATGCTAGTGGTTTAGAAAATAAATCATCTGACACTTCTATTAATGCTATACCTGATATTATTGATGCTATACCTGATATTTTAGATGATATTCACACATCTGATGTTAATGAAGGAAATTTAGTAGATGACGAAGTATGCGTTACGGAAGTTAGTGAATACTTATTAGTTGACGACAATAAAAATTCTTTAAACGATAGTAGGAACTCGCTAGGTAATGATGATATTATTTCAAGTTTCCATCCGAATGAGGATGCTGTAGGCCAGGTTGATAATATGGTTTTAAATAAAGTACATGAAAACCAGACTGAGAATCAGGATGAAAAGTTGACACAGAGTTATACTGTAAGTAGTTTAGCTGATGCTTCGGCAGTTATAGACGCAGGTTGCATTAAAACGCACCATTACGAAAAGCTTAATCTTCCTAAAACTGAAGCAGTGTTAAAGAATTTAAATGATAACGATTCTGATATCGCAAGTTTCAAAGAGACTTTTTCGTCAAAAGAGGATAAAACTAAAGTTAAGGGGGATAAAAAACGTGAAAAAGCGCCTTCAGGTTCCAGCATTAAAACTGCAAATACTGAAGTAATTAAGGCGGTAAACAAGAAGTTGCATAAGCACCAATACCAAAAACAGAGTCAGTTTGTTGAAAAACATGACACAAGTAGAGAGATAAAGCCAGTAACTAAACACGTTGGTGCGGGGTATAAATTTGACAAAATAGAATCTGCATTAAAATCTAATACCGATACAAGCAAAACTACGAAGAAATGTAAAGTGTGCACTACAAAACCTCCATCTAAGGATGAACGTGGCACACATAAGGTACACAAGGTTATCAAAAGGAAGAATGACAATTTTAAAGCTCCTTTGCATAAGTACAGGAAGCGCAAGATTTCTGCCGCCCAGCAAGGTTGGCCTCCTCCCAAGAGACCTCCTGTCCATCGTCAAGCCGGACCAGCGCCTCAGGACCTACGACCTGCTGCACGAAGGATGCCCACACGGTCAACGAACCCCTTTACTAGGACTGCGACCATCAAGAGAGGTTCCACGGATTGGACAGACTGGTGCAAGGAAGTTGCTGCATTCATGAGGAACAAGTCTTGTATCAACTTTCTTATTCTAACTCCCACCCTTTAATAAAACCGAACCAAATTGGTTTGCAGTTCCCCCAGTGTATATACTGTGTAAACATTTTGAGGGGAAGGGGTGAGCCACTGAAAAAAAATACGGCATACTGTTGTTTTATAAATTTTTGAAGGGGACATGTAGTGACTAGAAAAAAAAAATACATACTGCACAATATACCAATTAACCACTAATGTACTAACTTCACAAAAAAATAACACATGTACATTATAAATTGGGGGAGAGCAGATACAGTCAAGAAATGTCATGCTGTGCAATTGTGTTGTCACTTTTAATTAAAATAGATATTTTAGGGCGCAGTTGGCATCCCAGTATCCGCAACTCTGCAAATCCACTGTTTGATGGTGTCACCTGGACCCTTCGGGGTTAGTTTTGTAAAATGGTAGTGGCGTTTTTCTCCCACACAACATGTGGAAAGTTTTTTGGCTTTGCCACCCATTATGTAAAAAGTCAGACCAGCACGCGTTTTCAATTAGTTAACTGAAGCCGTTCAGACCTCAGTTACCTAATTTTTTTTTTCGAGGGAGGCCAGTGTAAGGTATACACAAGATTCGATTCACAAGAATCGAACTTTTGAGTGAATTAAAGAAGCTGCTTTAGATATGCTAATTTCGGCATACGCGCTTAGTATAAATACCACGCAGCGTCATTAATGAAAAAGGAGGTGGTTAGGTTTGAGAGGGGAGGTTGTTAAGGTTGAAAAGGTGTTATCCTGCGCTAGTGCTTAGCGGGCCAGAAGTTTACATGGCAGTACTGCTGGTTTGACTTACTGTTCGTGAGTATAAAAATATATTGTTCTTGAAAGCTGTGTTTATACATTCCGTACAAGTAGTACGCATGCTTATTGCTGTAAAAGCCAATTATATGTGCAACGAATTCAATAAACATTGTTTCATGTATAAACTGTGTTTGCTTCAAATTCAAATAGAGTGCCACTTCAAATTATATACACCCAAGTCTGGGTAGAAGTGAGCATATTAACTCTATACACTTTCAAATATAACAGCTCATATGTAAAAATAACGACACACAAAGTGTGAAATTATTTTTCTTTTTTTTAAACCAATGCGGACACACTTGTCGTGAAGACATTCGCCTATAATACACCGCAGCTATTGCTGGCCATTTAATTAGGCGACATATAGGAGAACCAGCATTACCCCCTATGAATGGATGACATAAACGGAGGCATTTTCAGTGGCGCAACGCCGGGATTCGATCCGAGCACCCTCAGCACCGAAAGCCAGCATTTCTCAGAAACTGATAAAGCAATTTCTATAAAACTTGGTAAATACGTTCAATTTGATGCAAGAAATAATGTATACTTCAAATTTAGTATTTTAAATTGCATTAATTATTTAAAATTTACATGTTTTCAATAAAAAAATACATTTTTCCAAAGTTTTGTAATTTTAATTTAAATTAAAGAAATTTAAGTTTTTAATTGCTTAAAAATGGAGTATACGTTAAATATACACTGCTGGCCACTGTAAATGCAACACCCTGAAGGAAACATACAAATAGCATGAAATTTACAACATGCATTAGCGGAGGTGAGATATGCAAATGATTAGAATTTCAGCGCAGACGCACATCACGCGCGCCTGTGGCGCCACTTCAAAGAGCTATTTAAGGCTTGGAGATTTCGACGATTTCAAGTACGGCAATTGTGTTTTTCTTGTGTTTTTTTTCAAAAAAACGATCAATTATGCCTCGTCGAAAACAACGATCATCTTTTGATCAAGTATCCGAGTTCGACAGAGGAAGGATAGTGGCCTACCGAGATTGTGGATTATCTTTCAGGGAAATCGGTAGTCGTGTTAGACGAAACCAAACAACTGTAATGCGGGTATGTGATCGTTGGATACAGGAGGGTACGACGGACCGGCGTGTTCGATCGCATCCACCTCAGCGCACCACTTCACGTGATGACAGGCAAATTATACGCATGGCAGTGACGGATCGCTCAGTCACATTACGAACCATAGCCCAGCACATGCAGTCTAACGCATCATCCAGTATCTGCGCGTACCATTCGACGCCGTTTACAGCAGAGTGGTCTGTCCGCAAGACGTCCATTGCTTTGTCTACCTTTGACGCAAAACCACAGACGTCTCCGCCGCCAATGGGGCGATGACAGAAGGATGTGGACGGCAGAATGGAATGAAATTGTCTTTACTGACGAGTCACGCTTCTGTCTGCAACACCACGATGGTCGCATTCGTGTCTGGAGACACCGTGAAGAGAGGATGCTGAACAGCTGCGTTATGCACCGCCACACTGGTCCTGCACCGGATATTATGGTATGGGGCGGTATTGGATATCACTCTCGCACACCTTTAGTACGCATTGCCGGTACTTTAAACAGCCAGCACTACATCTCCGAGGTGTTGGTGCCAGTTGTCCTTCCTTACCTTCAGGGCTTGCCCACAGCCATATTTCAACAGGATAATGCGCGACCATACGTGGCACTTATTGTCCAACGGTTCTTCGTCAATCGCCAGATTGAATTGCTTCCCTGGCCGCCTCGCTCTCCGGATCTTTCGCCGATAGAAAACATGTGGTGCATGGTTGCTCTACGATTGACCCAGATTCCATCCCCAGCTGCCACAGCAGATAAACTTTCGCAACGTGTGGAAGCTGCTTGGTCTGCTGTACCCCAAGAACTCATCCAAAGTCTCTTTGAATCAATGCCGAGGCGTGTGGCAGCGGTGATCTCCAACAATGGCGGCTACTCTGGCTACTGATTTTGGCAGGAACCACACTTCACAGAAGTCTATAAATGTAATCATTTGATACTTGGTCAACATGTTATCCACAAAATAAATTTTGTTGTGATATCTCTTGTCTTTCTTGGTGTTGCAGTTTGGGTGGCCAGCAGTATACATTAGTTTTACATCATTGTCGATATTTTTGGGGACTCTAGAACCAATAGTTTTGCTACAGTCTTGCGCGCAATGGATGCAAGCCAAAACACAATTTTAAAATTTTCATCAAAATTAAAAATTAATTAAAATGGTAATTGTAGAACATTGAAATAATTATTCTACATATAACATATATTAAGCTTTCAGTGGCAAAAATTTCATGTATTTATGTTTTATAGGGAATGAGAAATAAAACTAAATATGACATGATGCTAAATTGCATCTTCAGTAAAAAAGTAAGACTCCTGAGCCCCCTTAAATGAAAACAAAATTACCGAAAAAGATCGCGTCTCCTTTTGCGAAAGAAAAAATTGCAGTTTCAAAACCCAAATACCCTGAAATCTGTATTTATAATAATAAATTTTTGTACGATCCAGTATTTATAAAAAATAAACATGACTCTAAATTTTATTCAGGTTTTCTGAAACTCCCTTACATTACTTCGGGAAATAGTAAGTAATACGATGCAGGGTAAAAAGTCGCCAAAATACGTTTATTACATGAAAATGGAAATCAAAACATGCGATTGTTTTCTTAAAGCCTAAATAGTTAAAACCTTCACAATTTTCTTAATGCCTAAAGAGCGATAAATACTTTCCTCGGGAAATGGTACTGGAGTGTTGATTATCCCCGACCCCTCATTTTGAGAATCGACCTCTCTGAGGCAGCAACCTTAAAACCGGTCTCAGGTCTCTTCTGAAGGGAGGTCTGCAGTAACATAACTTCGTTGGGCTATTAGAACCTTGAGTCCACTGAGCATTGTATAATGTTACTGTTACTCGCATCGAAATAGTTTTAACCAATCACACTTTAACACTTTCGGAACGAATTCTTTGGAGGTCTGGTATTGGTTGAAATTTTTTGGATGCGAGTAACGCTGATGGATCCAGTGAGAACAAGGCCTATAACCGTCCAAAGATGGCTTAGGGCCTTATTATACAGAACCACACAAGTGGCGGACGCGAGCCACAGAACAGACGCACTCGCTGGCCACAGCTGTGGCGTATCCAAGCCACAGCTGTAGCTCATCCAAGCCACAGCAGTGGCCCAGCCTAGCTTCCGTGTGCTTTGTCATGATATCATTCCTTTTTTAGTATTCAAGATGTCTTCGTCAAGTGAAGAAGATGATTTGTGCTTGCTTCTCTTGCTGAAAAAAAAAAGAAACGCTGACAGAAAAGGACTTTAGGAGTGCATCCCTTATTATTAGGAAGGCCCTCAAAAGGTGTTTTTCATACACTGTAGGACGATTTAAGAGCAGACGACAAGTTGTTTTTGGGTACTTCATGAGATTTTCTGGAGGTCAAGCGTTCTACATTGCTCTCGAACAAAGAGGGAATCGTTGTAAACCCACATAAAAAAATTTATTGAGTTAAAATTTTGAATTTTTTTTGTGATGGTTAACCATATAATTTGTAAACAAAATCACATCATAAAGCTTCTCACAAAGTTTTTAAAAAATTTTAAAATTAAAATTTTTTTAAAAAGTGGGGTAATTTAAAATCGTTATAACTCGAAATATTATTTGTCGAACATCAAAATTTTTTCCATTTAATTAAACAGAAATATAAAAGTTTTAATTTTGATTAAACTTTTTTATAAAATATTAATTTTTAAAAAAATTTAAAATATTTACAGTAAAAGTTTTAAAAAAATGTAACTTAAATTAAAAAGATCATATTTTTAAAAGTAAATATTTTTCTTTTCAAATTTTCTTAATCAAAATTAAAGTAAAATAATTGAAAAAGACATATTCCAATTTTGAACCATTAATCTTTTATGGTTCTTGACTTATAACAATTTAAAGACGAGATAAGGTATTAAAACCCATGATGCGGAAAAGGCATTTACAGGTTTAAACATAGATTGGCCACTATTAGAATGTTGCAAAAATAAAATGAATATCCCCTGTTCTAATTAAGATAGAAGCATGATTTGAACGTTATTTTAAGCACAAAAGAACACAAAATATTTTAATGCAACAAAAAATGTTTCGAAAATTTGAAGAATTTTGTGTCCTGGACCCCCTTAAAACTGCAGTAAAATTGTCTAATTATCCACTGATATCCATGATAATCCACTAAGGAATATTATTTTTTGCCATTTTGAAACCAGAATTTTAGCCTACAACCAGCTCAAACAACGTCAAAGGGTTGACCGAGTCAATAGTCTTGCCAAGGCTAGGAACGGGAACTGTGGCGCTGTGCAGTGGCTCTGTATAATAAGCTCCATAGCAAACAATGGTCCGCTACCGCAGCCACAGTCGCGCAGGTGAGCCACAACAAACGAGGGTAGGCGACTGGGGTGGCCCGCCCTGGCGACAGTCGTGACCTGTAGCCACAGCTGTGGCTCAGTACAATCTGGGGTTACAGAGACCCCATTGGGAGATCAGTCTCTTTATCAGTCCCAGCAACTGGGAGACAAGTTACCCCACCATACATAATGGTACTTTTGTTGTCTTGATGACTGATTGCTTTGCTTATCAATAAACTAGAGTAACATAACTTCGTTGGACCATTAGGACCTTGTGTCCATTGAGTGTTGTGTAACGTTACTGTTACTCGCATTGAAATAATTTTAACCAATCACACACCTTAACACTTTCGAAACGAATTCTTTGGAGGTATGTTATTGGTTGAAATTATTTGGATGCGAGTAACGCTGATGGACCCAGTGAGAACAAGGCCTATAACCGTCCAAAGATGGCTTACGTTTCTTATTGGCCGCTACTGGGGTTACAGAGACCCCATTGGGAGATCAGTCTCTTTAACAAAGACAATGGTTGAGCTACGAGAGCTAAACGTCGGGCAAAAAATTAACTCGATCAAGATAACCTTCTTTGAAATTGTAGGTTGAAATATTATGGTTAAATAATGCAGAAAAAAAAAATATACTATCATTTCCCCTCAGACGTTTTCAATCGTTCCCCCTCTTCGTGAAAGATGTAACGTGTATAGAAAGCAAAATACAAATTCAAAGTCAAAGTAAAATTTTTGATTCCTCGTAATTTCTTTACATTATTATTACTTGAATGATCAGATTTTTATCCAATTAAAAGGAAGATATGAAATATCCCAATTTTATGTTAAGAAAGACAAAGAGCATGTAAAAGTAATATCAGTTATAAAAATGGCTGACGAAAATTAAAATACCGAACTTGACAATAAAATTCAATTATTCCTATGACACGACAAATATACTTTTTAATATTGACTACCAATTTTAATATTTTTCTGAATACAATGTGATAGAGCATGAATATTTCTAAATATTTTATGATCCCAATTTTCTCTAATAACTAAATTATTTGTATTTTGCTGTATTTATATTGATAACTTACGTCTCTCTCGCCAGATGGAAGTACTTCCAATGACTTCCTGTAATTTTGGCTTTTAGATAATTATTTTCTAAGTAACATTAATATTATTAAAATATTTCCCTTCTTCTTTCAAACTGATAAAAATGTACAAATGATGGAAAAGGAAAAGTATTTCATGGCATTTAGAAGCAGTCACAGTATTGACATAAAGAAGTATAACTCGCATCTTAAGATGGCGGATGGGTGATCGGTCTGTTTTTAAAGCACAGCCAATGGTTGAGCTATTGATTGGTACAATAGTGGATTCTTCAGCTCCGCTGACGATTGGCCAACAGTGAAACAGTATACGTGCTAACAGTTTAACATGTTGCAATTTTTTGACCCTCTCAATTATTTCCGTAAGCAGTTTAATCATTGTTATATGTAACTATAATATTTAACCTATTTATGTTGTTCAAAATTACTAAAACAAAAAATTGGTTTGCACATACACTGCTGGCCACTGTAAATGCAACACCCTGAAGGAAACATGCAAATAACATGAAATTTACAACATGCATTAGCGGAGGTGAGATATGCAAATGATTAGAATTTCAGCGCAGACGCACATCACGCGCGCCTGGGGCGTCACTTCAAAGCGCTATTTAAGGCTCGGAGATTTCGACGATTTCAAGTTCGGCAATTGTGTTTTTCTTGTGGTTTTTTCAAAAAAACGATCAATTATGCCTCGTCGAAAACAGCTATCGTATTTTGATCAAGTATCCGAGTTCGACAGAGGAAGGATAGTCGCCTACCGAGATTGTGGATTATCTTTCAGGGAAATCGGTAGTCGTGTTGGACGAAACCAAACAACTGTAATGCGGATATGTGATCGTTGGATGCAGGAGGGTACGACGGACCGGCGTGTTCGATCGCATCCACCTCAGCGTACCACTTCACGTAATGACAGGCAAATTGTGCGCATGGCAGTGACGGATCGCTCAGTCACATCACGAACCATAGCACAGCACATGCAGTCTGTAACGCATCATCCAGTGTCTGCGCGTACCATTCGACGCCGTTTACAGCAGAGTGGTCTGTCCGCAAGACGTCCATTGCTTTGTCTACCCATGACGCAGAACCACAGACATCTCCGCCGCCAATGGTGCGATGACAGAAGGATGTGGACGGCAGAATGGAATGAAATTGTCTTTACTGACGAGTCACGCTTCTGTCTGCAACACCACTACGATGGTCGCATTCGAGTCTGGAGACACCGTGAAGAGAGGATGCTGAACAGCTGCGTTATGCACCGCCACACTGGTCCTGCACCGGGTATTATGGTATGGGGCGGTATTGGATATCACTCTCGCACACCTCTAGTACGCATTGCCGGTACTTTAAACAGCCAGCGCTACATCTCCGAGGTGTTGGAGCCATTTGTCCTTCCTTACCTTCAGGGCTTGCCCACAGCCATATTTCAACAGGATAATGCGCGACCACACGTGGCACGCATTTTCCAACGGTTCTTCGTCAATCGCCAGATTGAATTGCTTCCCTGGCCGCCTCGCTCTCCGGATCTTTCGCCGATAGAAAACATGTGGTCCATGGTTGCTCTACGATTGACCCATATTCTATCCCCAGCTGCCACAGCAGATCAACTTTGGCAACGTGTGGAAGCTGCTTGGTCTGCTGTACCCCAAGAACTCGTCCAAAGTCTCTTTGAATCAATGCCGAGGCGTGTGGCAGCGGTGATCTCCAACAATGGCGGCTACTCTGGCTACTGATTTTGGCAGGAACCACACTTCACAGAAGTCTATAAATTTAATCATTTGATACTTGGTCAACATGTTATCTACAAAATAAATTTTGTTGTGATATCTCTTGTCTTTCTTGGTGTTGCAATTTGGGTGGCCAGCAGTGTATATATATACAAAATATATATTGTATATATTTGTGTAAATAATATATTGTATATATATATGTATATATATATAGAGAGAGAGACAGAGAGTTATTTACTGAGCATTTGCCAAACAAAGATTGAATTCTGTAAGACAAATTATATTCACTGAGTTTAAAAATCATTGGTAGTGAAAATTTAAAAACAATTGGAAATTTTTTTTTTTAAATTCTTAAACTGTTAGAATTCCGCTCAATTTAAAGCTAGTAGAAAACTCTCGAATCTATTTTTAGATTTTGATGTGTCACTGTAAATATGAATGTTGATTGATTAAACGATTTTGAATGTGTGATAAATTGGTAAAAAACTGCACATAGGTGAATGCTTACCAATGTGTAATAGTGTGTAATGTGAAGTAGGAACAAATTACAATTGCGGAGGCGCCAAATGTATGTAAATCGGTAAACTAAGTAAAGTCATTCAAACTAACCTAGCACAGACTGCCATGCAACCAATGTGGGAAGTAACTAAATTAGATTAGTTATGAATGAAACATTCTTACTTCCAATTTTCTTGTAGCATGGTGTCACAGCAATGCAAGATATTCCAAATCACACGCTAATCAGAATCAAACACATGTTTCACTTGTAGATATTTATTCCAATCTTCATAACCAGTAAATGTTGAGTAGAATTAAAACGTTGTCAGATGGCAATTCAACTTAGCGGCGTCGAAGAACGGGAGAACTGGTCCCAAATATACAAATACGTTTAAAAACTATTACCTGGATTCACAATGGGTGGAACTGCCCTGTGCAAAACCTCGGTAAAATATCTTTCGTGTTAAAACCATAAACTTGACAAGCAGTTCAATAAAAATGAGTTAAAATATACGACAGCCTTAAAATTATACTTCTGACTTAAAACTACATCACAGCCTAAAATTCTAGTTGCAAAGGTATTTAACCAGAATTCTAAAAGCTTATTGCGTTGCCACTTCAGAAAAGGGAAAATCTCAACCAAGTGACGCACTGCCATCTGTTGGTGAACACTAATTAACATATAAGAAATTAACATAAAAACTGTTAGCAAAACGTGTGTTTGCTACCCCTTTCTTTCTTTGATCACATCACTTGCGATAATTTATACTACGTAATCAGTTTCTTTAATTATTCAAAGCTCGCGTCGTTGAGCGCGAGCCTGTTATCTGCCGTCGTGACGTATGCGACTGGCTATAAATAGCTCGTGTGTGTGGTCGGCGGGAGATTGGTGCTGTTTCTTCGACACTTGTTGCTCGGTGTGTTTTAGCTCGATGTGAGCGTATTACTAGTCTGCCACTGTTTTTTTTTTTTGGCTTTTATTGCCATGAAAAACGGTTTCTTTTATACATTATCAGGAGCCTGCCGCCGCCATTATTTAGCATGCTGAAGCATCCTTTTTGAAGTGATATTTTTCGTTATTCCGTTTTTAAGAACGGATATTTTTTTACCGGCTTATTCATCATCGCTTGTTTTTCTACACCTGTCATCTGTCTTGTTTTCAGACCGACCAGTTTATTTCTTCTGTATAAATTATAAAGATATGTACGGACAGCAACAGTACTGGTAACATACTTCATTTATTATTTGTGTGTTATAACTTGCATTTGATATTTTTTTGTTACTTACGTTGTGTATTACGAATAAAGTAATTATTGTTAAATCTTAAACCCTTTCAGTTATCTTTATTTTGTTGCAATATATTTTTAACTTAATACATTTCTAGCTTCAGTATATTTGTTTATTATTGTAAAGTTAAAGAGACATAGTTACCTCAATTTACCTTTTTTTTTCACGCTTCCTATGCTTTACAGGATATACTGCTTTTAATTTAATTGCCGGGCTTTAACAAACGGCAAACTTGCCCGTTGCCCAACAAAAACACGAAAAATGGACAATAAAAATGTCTGAGTCTTTTAAATCCAAACGGATGCGATTGCCTCCGCCCATATCGTATAGAGGTCAGCGTCGAGCGCTTTCACGGTGTGATCCCGGATAAGACATGGACGTTCTCGTGCTGATTTCTTACATAAATGACAGGGGCCCGGGTTGCCCAAATTGGTCGGCAGATCTGTACTGTCTGTCCGGCGCCCAGGCCTATACTATTCATTGACCGAACAGGGGAAATTAACCCTCAGGTGAGTTTGCAGGTATTGTTACCCAGCGCTGGTCTTCAGTTTGACACTTGCCGTATGGACTAACCGACCCGGTCGACGTAATCATTTCGAATTACATACATGACGGTTTCTTTAATTTTTAATTTTTTTGACAAAGGTATTTATATCTAACGATTTTTTGAATTACCTTACCGGGCGTTTCAATCATTTGTTTTCATAAGACCATAATAATTTTCCACCAGAACCGAAAGTGGTGTCAAACTGAACACCAACATTAAAGATTTCTGATAGATGAAATTAATTTGAATTATGCAATTTATGTTTACAAAATTCATTTGTAAAATAATTTAGTTCAACGTATTTGATGGTAAAACCTAAAACAATTCTTCATCTTTCAGGTAAGGTTAAGTCTTCAATTTTGATGTGACATAGGGCCTGTTCACATAGAATCCATCAGCGTTCAAGATTCCGTTGGCGCTGATAGGTTAAATAGGTCATTGATTGATATATGATTGGTTAAAAATTTTAATGCTGACGCTGACGTATTGTATGTGAACAGGCCCACATGCAAATAAGGAAAGTATTTATTAACAGCTGAGCTGACTTACATGAAATCGTAAATGTTAGCTTTTTAAATCTGTACAAAACAATGGTAAACGGAGTCTAGATATAGATGTAGGAAACGGAGTCCAGTTGTAGATGTCTAGTAGTAGCTGTGGAATTCACTTGGAAATTATTGTTGGGCCTCGGAATCCCATTTGAGGTTTGTTGCTTCTAAGAGATACAAATGAAATTTATAATAGACTTTAGTGGAAAAAATAATTATATCCAAAATATACAAATATTATAAAATAATATCATCAATATATAATAATAATAATTATAATTATTATTATATATTTTAATTATATCTATTTTTAATCGGATGGAAGAGAATCAAAGCAAGCGCTTAATTAAAGAGCATGTAATAGTGGACCAAATGGATCTAAATCTAAGTGCATTTTAATAATTCCGCACATATAAACCAGCAAGTAATCGAACAAAATGCAGAGACTATCTTGGAAAATAAAGTCATTTGCTTTAGTCACTTTGAAAAGAATTACAGTATTGTGCAAATTAATTGGGAAAAACACAAGAATTTTCACATATGTTCTTTAATTAGTATAAGTTCACTTACATGCATGGTATAGCAATAATATATGTCCTCCTCTAGCTTTAGTGATTTCCTCTACACGTTTTGGCATGGATTCCACTAATTTAGAACATAAATTTTGGACGTCGTCATCACAAAACCAAACTTTTATGACGTTCTCAATCATTTTTCTCTTGGTTGAGAAGTCCATATGGACTTCTCGACCAAGTAAGATATCTTACTCACACGTCTCTTTTCGATGCTCCACAAATTTTCGATGGGATTTACATCTGGAGAATTATCAGCCATCCAAAACTGTCAATTTCTTTACTAGCTTAGAATTATGGCATGGAGCAAGATCTTGTTGAAACACACCAACACCGCCAGCGAACGTTTGCATAAAAGACACAATTTTGTCTTCCTAGTATTAAGATGTATTTTTTGGAGTTCATCATTCCTTCAATTGGTACTAAGCTGCAAGGTCCTCCAGATGTAAAGTAATTGAAAAAATTTGCTTTTGAGGGGGTTTAACTGTCTGATTAAGATGTTGTTCCCTGATAGATTTCTCCAGCGCTTTCCCTGACAAATGTTGATGGAAACCCTTGTACAAAAAAAAAAAAAAAAAAAAAAAAAAAAATGCGTTTCGTCACTGAATGCAAGATTATTCCAGTCTTTTGCAGTCCAGGATTGATGTTTCCTGGCCCAATACAAACGTTTTCTCTTCACTGCATGTGATAATAACTATTTTTTGACTGGTGTTCTTGCTCATCTCCCTGATTCAATAAGCCTTCGTCGTAGTGTCTATGGATCAACGCTCACACCAGTAGCCACTAATTCTCTCTGAAGATCTGTACTTGTCTTGCGAGGATGCATTTTACTATTCCGTACAAGAAAATTGTCTCTCCGAGGTTCCGAGGTGCTGTCTTACGTTTGCTTCCACATTTGCTCTTCCGTTTTGGATAAACTGTCCCAAACTTATTTTGATGATTAATGATCCTGGAAACACTGGATTTTTCAACTCCAACTGCTGCAGCAATATCCCTCACAGTCATACAGATATGCTGACTAAGGGTAACAATTCTAGTCCTCTCCCTACGAGTGATATCCATTTTTTTCATTCACGTGAAAGCCAGACAATTCACACAATCGACCACTTCTTACAGCAGCTGAAACGCAACTGCACTCGAAAATGCTCTACGTGTAATGATCACGTGGTCAAACCAGTTTAGACTAGTAAAAGCCAACCTCCTTTCTTAACAAAATGCAGTTGAAAATGGTTTGAGGTAGGAAATCTCTGGGAAAGGACGAATTTTATGAAAAATGAAGCTTGTCCCAATTAATTTGCACAGTACTGTAGTAAAAATAGTAACTTCCTCTTATGTTAAACAATAAAATATCAAACAATAAATAGGCAATAATAGGATTGTCGGGAACAAACTATCTTAAAATTTGAGGAACTACTTATAAAAACTATTAACTTAAAAAAAATGGCATGAAAATTATTACCTGCATAAAATTTGCAGGATGGTGCAAGGTGGTTTCTTCAAAATGTTGTTTGTATTTGTATATTAAAGACTAAGGTAGATTCCCCTGGTGTGTGTGTGTGCGGGGGGGGGGGGGATCAGTCCAATCAACTTAAAGCAGGTTGTGAACTTTGTATTGTCTCGCTTATACCTTTCCTCCCTTTGTGCACCATCTATGTCTTTTTAGATTGAATATTTCAGGGTGTTAGTACTATTCGACAACTGAAGAGGGGTGTAAAGTGTTTAGTATGTCTCTCGGATAAGAATGTGAGGTTTAAGTCGCGAGACAGAAAAACTTTTCAAATGAATTAAGTAATTACTACTGGAGTCATGAAATGCTGAATAGGCTTTCAATGCTAAAATCGTCCATTCAGAGACTGCGATAGATAACGAACGATTATGTTGTAAAATATTATTCAGAGTCAAATTCTTCCTCGATTTTCATACATAGAGTTCAAGTTAGTGCTCCCAGTGTAAGAAACAAGTGAAGACAATGAAGGTGTTATATTAAAATTTGTTAAAATAGTTTTTTGCATGGATGAAGGTGTTACGTGTCCTCCTCTTACATAGCATCATTGAATATTCATTGATAAATTTTCAAAACCATTATACTCTTTAATTGTTCAATAATGCTATGTGATACATATAACACCTTCATCTATGGGGAAAAAAGCTTTTGTTTTTAAAATTTTGACATAACATCTTCATCCACTCGTGTCTTCAAACCTGACTTCAAGACTTCAAGAGAGGTGCACGCATATGTGCGAGTACAAAGGCAAAAAACACAAAGGGAGTGAAATTGTTAAGCAGTGGACAATTCTGTTGTGACAATTTTTCTTTTTTAGCCTTGTGGGTCTCAAAGACACCAATTTATTACAATTTTCCAAGGTAGTCACCCCTCATCCCAACAATAAAAACGAAAACAAAAGGTAGAAAGGAGAAAATAGTACACAGAATTTACAATGCCTGACCTCCCAAGAAGGTTACTTAAAAAATAAAGGGATATGTACAACAATACAATCTGACTGATTTTTGTAATTTCGTGTGAAATTGACTTAAAAGAACTGGTTTTCTATGTCCTGTCATGATAACATTTTTCGGAAATTGTATTTTCTCCATGCAGTGACTTACGAGCATAACTGACGCTCGGGGCACGATACCTTTTTAGCGCCCCCCCCCCCCCCAATAAAAAAACATATAGTAATATAATATGTAGAATTAGTTAAAAGGACTATTTGGCGCCCCTCTGCGAGTGGCGCCCGGGGCATGATAGCCCCCCTTGCCCCCCCCCCCCTCGCTACGCCACTGTCTCCATGACACGAAAACGATACTGGAAAGTAGGGCTAAAATTTTTATTTAAAATTTAAAATTACATTCAGATTAAGGTATCACTGCGAGAAAAAGTAAAGACTTAGTAAAGACTATTTCTAAAAAGAAAAAAAAAATTAAAGAACCCACATAGCTAAAAAAGAAAATTCTCACAACAGAATTGTTCACAGTCTGAGAAATTTATTCCCATTGTTTTCTTCGCCTTTGTACACGCATATATGTGCCCCTGTCTTGAAGTCTTGCTTAGTAGTAATATCTCAGGTTTTAACACGCGAGTGGTTTATTACCTTTTGGTCGAATCGTTTCAAATCATGTAAACGAAAAATTGCCGAAACTTTGAAATACAAAAATGAAATTTGTAATTTATAGCATCAGTCTAGGTTGAAAAGCCAAGAAATTTTCTGGGACGAATCTATACTGCAGTATAAGATGACTGTGGTTGATTAAAGACTGGGCTTGGTTGATAAGAGAAGTAGTTGATTAACGTGACTGGTTCTATCTGCAAGTTTCAACAATAAATTTTAAAAGAACAACAGTTTTTTACCAAGACGTGTGCATTTTGAATATACGGATTATTCTGAATTTTATTTCGAATGTATAAATTTGGCATAAGCGGATGATTTAAACTTATCGAGAAAAATTTGATATTTCCAAACCTGAGACATCGAACATGTTGGTTGGTATCTGAGATCATCTTATACAACAAGAGGGCTAGAGAGACCGGTATGCGAATTTCAAATACGTACATCGATCTTACAACCGAGGACGTGGCTAACTGTAACGGCCAATGAGCACTTGTTCTTTACTGCGCATACGTTTGGACTTTTATGTTTGTTTATATTCTGTTTATCTAGTCACTCACCCTGTGTGTAGCGTTTGTTAGTTTTACAGCTCGTTCACAAATTGGAAAGAAATTCAAGTATTTTTTTATATAAAAAATATAAATAATAAATTAACGCATCTTTTATATATCTAATAAAGACTTGATGTATTTTTTTAATAAATAGCTACTTTCTGTCAACATTATTCAATTTTAGGCAGCAGACAAAATTTTCAATGTAAAAGTTTATTGATTATCTTTAAAATTAGATGTTAGATGTTGAAATGTTGAAAATATTAATCACCAATGTTGCACCAGAGGTGCTAAATCCTCATGTTAATATCAGGAATTGGACTAACGAGAAATTTTTTCATAAAAATACATTGCCACCAGTGTTTATAGAAGCAATTCGGAATATTTTCAGAGACTTATCTGCACTTGAGCTATTAAACGTATGGTTAAAAAAGATAAAATTTCAGATAAGTATTTATCGTGAAGGATTTTTTTATATAATATTTAACCTTCCTACCCTGTTGAAAAAAAAGTTACGTTTTGCCTGTATGGGTCTATTAGACCCAGTTTGGTTTATATTTAATTTTGGTCATAACAAATATTTTCAAATATTTTGACAAATCATTGAATTCAATGATTTGTCAATTTTGCCATTAAACATCAGGTGCGGATCGAGTGAACAGTCTGGAGGTTCAGGTGAAAAAATAAAGTAAAACTTGCAGAAGTGAAAGCCCATTTAGTAGCAGAGGAGGAATGTGCTCCATATACATAGGCCCCCATAGTTTGATTGTAGCACCATTGATCTCTTTATATTTATAACAGATGATTATTAATAAACACTCATTATAAATTATTTTTAATGTTAAAAGCAATGCCTTGCTGTAAATTCTAACTAATCCCAATTCTTTCACATTTTGTAACAATAACCTTGTTTAAAAATGAAGAATCAGTTACTAACTAGCAGCTGGTGTTTTTACATGTGCAAAAATTTTTGAAATAAAAAGAATACTAAGTTAAAAAATTGCTTTTATTTAAGACTGCAAATGAACATTAATGAACAAATATTTCTGTCATGGAGTTAAAATACATATTTTATTAAAAATCATTCAGGTGTATATTAAATACAATACATATATTGCTTTAATTGTTATAAAATATATAACCCATTACTAAAAATGTTACTTGACTTTTCCGGAGATTTTTGGAGCAGTTTTATTGTATTTCTATGCAGTCCTACATGTCAATGCCGGATTTATCCAAATATGTTTATATCAGTATATAAATACTGTAATAAAATAATGTGTTATTTGCACAAGTTGCTTATTTTTAATAAGCAATTAAAAATGCCCGATTAAAATATAAACAATTGTCAGTTTAACAATTTGCTTTTACACTAAATACTTTAAATTAAACTTTGCTTGCAGATCAGTATTTGATAATCTCGACAAGCTCTCTTAAAATGACTGATAGAAAAAAAAATCAATTTTAACGTTAACATTTGATTATTAGTAAAAATAGATACAGGAAACCTGTCTAAGCTGGAGACTGTATAGATTGGAACATAGTTTCTTGAGAAGTCGTACGATGAATTTTCTCTGGAAACAGAAGTTATTAATATCCAATTACACTGCTGGAACCAACACCCTGAAGGAAACATGCAAATAACATGAAATTTACAACATGCATTAGCGGAGGTGAGATATACAAATGATTAGATCAAGTATCCTTTTGATCAAGTATCCGAGTTCGACAGAGGAAGGATAGTGGCCTACCGAGATTGTGGATTATCTTTCAGGGAAATCGGTAGTCGTGTTGGACGAAACCAAACAACTGTAATGCGGATATGTGATCGTTGGATGCAGGAGGGTACGACGGACCGGCGTGTTCGATCACATCCACCTCAGCACACCACTTCACGTGATGACAGGCAAATTGTGCGCATGGCAGTGACGGATCGCTCAGTCACATCACGAACCATAGCACAGCACATGCAGTCTGTAACGCATCATCCAGTGTCTGCGCGTACCATTCGACGCCGTTTACAGCAGAGTAGTCCCAAGTAACACAAAACCGTTGGCAAGTCGTTGGCCAACCACTTTCGGGCATGGTTGGCCAACGGTGGTTTTTGGCCGTTGGCGCGAGGTTGGCCCAACGGTTGGCGTTCAGTTGGCCCAACGGTTGGCGTTCAGTTGGCCCAACGGTTGACATTCAGTTGGCCCAACCATTGGATTTACAGGATTTGGCCGTTGGCGTTCTGTTGGCCCAACGGTGGGATTTGTAGGGAAACGGTTGGCGTTCTGTTGGCCCAACGGTGGATTTATAGGGAAACGGTTGGCGTTCTGTTGGCCCAACGGTTGGATTTGTAGGGAAACGGTTGGCGTTCTGTTGGCCCAACGGTTGGATTTAAATGATTTGGTCGTTGGCACGAGGTTGGTCAACAGTAGGCATTCAGTTGGCCCAACAGTCAACTTTGTAGGTAAGCCTACATTAAATTTATTTAGGGCTATTATGCATTTTTCAACCCAGCCAGCAACTCTTTGTTCATCAGGCCAACAGTCAAACTATCCAAGGGTCAATAGTTTTGACATTTTGCTATTTTTCAGCAGATCGTTTACAAAGAGGATTTCCCCTTTTTAAACAGTTTATTAAGTTCTAGTATTTAGCCACAAATAATTTATATAAAAATAGTATATTCGAAATTCTATTTTGAATATATGAAATAGGATATTAAAGTATATTTATATAAAAATAGTGTATTCAAAAATGCTTTTTTGAATATACAAAAAGGGAAATCCCCATTGTAAACGGTCTGCTGAAAATTAGCAAAATGTCAAACTATTGACCCTTGAATAGTTTGAAAATTGGCCCAATGAACAAAGAGTTGTTGGCTGGGTTGAAAAATGTATAACTCTTTTCCCCAAAAAGTAGTCTGAAAACTGCAAAATTCACTCTTTTATGAAATCAAAAAGTTTCCATAGTTAAATATTAAAATGTACAAAAAGCAACAATACATTTTAATTTTAATGTTATTTTTAACAGTTTATATTTTGCTTGACATTGTTTATATAAAGTGTTTTGTTTTAAACACTTTATATCTTTTTAAAGAGAATAAATCTTATAGATTATATCCTTAGTGATATTATAAATCTCATGTCACTATATATATATATACAATTTATAATATCAATGCTACCTGTTGTTTTTAATCGGTCACTTAACTACATAAATAAATTTTTTTAAATAAACACCTTTCCATTATAATCAACTGGTGTCAAATTGCACACTCATGCTGAGTTAATATGACAAATACTTTTTGTAAGATTACCTTTATATAAATATTTTTTTCATTATATATATATATATATATATATATATATTTATAAACACTTTATCTTCCGATTTGTCTTCAGGTCTGATACAATATATACAACTGAGGTCTGATTTTTTTAAAACTTTCCATAAAACTTTTATATCAATTTTTGGACTTACCTTGTTTAATATTTTAAAAAAGCATCTTAATAAAGCATGTTATAGTAATTTTAATAAAACACAACTTTTCATCAATTTTTTTTATTTTAACAAAAAATTTAATAAAATTTAATTTTACATTGTCAGAAATACACAGTTCTTTTATCTCTCCCTCCTTCTCTGTCTTTCGAAATATGGAAAAATCCCTTTATTAAGTCTTCAACAAATTTTTCCGTTATGACTTCTCCCTGGTAAGCCAGTCCGACAGAAGCTGTTAATATAAAAATAAATTAGTACAGTAAATGAGTCAAAAGAAAAATAGCTATATATGCACCAAACAGTCAAACAAAAATGCCTGATTAAGTTAGTTTTTTTAATTTTTTAGAAACAAGTTAACTTATTATGAAATCTAACCCTAGCATTTCCTTCATAATCAAAAATTTCTTCATGTTGCATGAACTTGTCTTAACTATATATATATATATACAATTTATAATATCAATGCTTCAGGTATGTATCAGTAAAGGTTTATTTATTTGCTAAATTATCAAAGTACAAAATAAAACAACAATTTCAAATATGCAAACTAAATTAACACCAGAGGCAAATTAGACACTGCACAGATCTTTAATAATTTTAGTACATATTTATTTACATGAATATATCAACTCTCTGAAAACTTACTTAAAATTTAGACATGAAAAATTAAAATATCAAGAGCTATTGGCAGAAATTTCTTTACATTATAGGAACTAATCATCTTAAACTGCTTGTATGTATTTAGCAAAGTTTATTTTCATAAATTAACAGAGCAGAAAATTGAAGAATAATTTGAAATATTTGAACCAAATTAAAATTAGAAAAATAAGACATTGTAGTATATGATAGATAAGATTAATTTCCACATACATTTTACCAATACAACATTGAAAAAATTAAGGTGAAATTTTCCTTCTCTTAACCACACAGTAAACAATATTTTCTCAGTAAAAGTCAAATTAATTCTGTAGCATCAAAAGCCCAACAGTTTGTAAATGTATGTTTGTCAACACAAAGCTTTTTATTAGCACAATATCTTTAAAAAAAACCAACACTTTAATAATTTTAGACAATATTTATAACTCCACGAATATAAAAAAAAATTACAAATTTTGTACAAAATATCAAACCTACTAATGCCTTTCTATCTACTGAACATCACAGTATCTATATATTTAAGTTGCTAAGCCAGACCGATTCTTTGGGCTGTCTGGGAGAGAAAACTACTGCATCAATTTATTTCATTTTGGTCTTAAAAAAAAGATTTTAATCTATAGATGTGTCAAATATGGTTTTTGTAACCATAATCTCTATTAATTAGCGATAATTTATAATCTAAAATTGTTTTCTGTACATTCTCAGCGACATGTTTAAATCTGGCTTTAGATACTCACTAAGCACGAGGCTGCATAAACTACTGCAAAAAATACTGTACTAATTAGATATAACTAAAAATTTAAAACACATTAACATAATGATTTAAAAATACATATTTAATAAAGTGAATCAAATAATACTGGTAGGAAACAAAGGAAAATAAAAAAGAGTGAGGAACAAGACTTCAGTTTATACAAATAGGCCAAGAATTCAAAGCAAGTTTTTACCTAGATTCAATCATTCATAAGATGATAACCACACTTCCAGGTCATTCATCTATGGTACTAATGAGATCAGGACTGGCAGTCAAATAAAAATTTCCAGAATTTTCAATTCTGCATACCAGTTCCTTGAATACATGATCTTATAGACAGCTAAAAATAGAAAAATAAGTCATATACCATGGGATTGTCAAAATACAGTCTTTAATATTATGTACAAACTTTATAATATATATTGTTAAAAATATTGCTAAAAAAGTAAATATTATAATAAATAGCAGCTAATCAAATTTTAAAGACAAGTGAATTATTTTAATGAGTGATCAGCTTACTTCATAAATAGTCTTTAATATTATGTACAAACTTTATTAAGTATATTGTCAAAAATTGCTTAAAATGTAAATATTACAATAACTAGCAGATAATCAAATGTTAAAGACAAATGAATTATTTTAATGAGTGATCTGCATATTTCATAAATACTTTGTATTGATATTTTACTTTCAAATAAAATATTTAACATCAAATACCTGTTCGAGTCTGAGACAGACAATTATTTTAAACTGAAATAAAATACAATTGCTAAGTTGATAGTAAGGAGAGAAAAATTACTGAAATTTCACCAAAGGAGACAGCTAATTCTATTTTATCCTTGTATTCATAAGCTAGTGATTAACTGACGCTTCTTTATAAATTTGAATATTTAATAGAGTAGGTTTTCTAAATTTATGAAGTAAACTGTGAGATATAAACTTATAAACAACTTAAATACACTCAGAATAAATGTTCAACTTCTTATATAAAATGTTCAGTAAACTTTAATAACAGATATTTGAGCATAAATAAAAGTTTACCATAATGTTTTTATTATAAATACTCTAGTGAGAAATAATCTTACTGAAAGTACAAGGTAAGAATCATCAGTAAACACCAAATTTGATCAACTATTCAATTTAAAACTTTCTGAACGATCCGATTAACTAAAGTAACTCAACCATTTAAAATAAATAACATAAACACATCCATGATTTCAAAAAGTTTAAATACAACCATTCTATAAAGGATTATAAATATACAGATTACTTATTGTGTTCTAAAAATAGAGAAACAGCAAATACAATTACAGTAGTTAAATTTATTATTTGAGGAAAGCTTTGGCTGTTTTTATAGAAGTTTAACAAAGCATTTTACATAAATTTACCAAGTTACGCTTCATTTTGATATGCATTTTAGAAAACTACTTGATGCTACTAATTAGCCAAGTACATCATTTTGTTTACTAAATAAAAGTATATTACTAATAAAATAATATACTTACTCTGGAATTCTTCGTAATATTACAATCACGTGGAACATGGAATGGCCGACATCCATTTCTTTTTACCGTTCATTTCTTCTTCCCACGTGCAAACAATTCACCAAACCAGTTTCTGTCGTAGTGAATAATGCATTCTGTAACTGTTGGCCCAACAGCTTTAATTTGCAGTTGGGCCAACCATATTTTGTAACCGTTGGCCCAACCGCTTCCATTTGCAGTTGGGCCAACCATGTTTTGTAACCGTTGGCCCAACCGCATCCATTTGCAGTTGGGCCAACCACATTTTGTAACCGTTGGCCCAACCGCTTCCATTTGCAGTTGGGCCAACCATATTTTGCAACCGTTGGCCCAACCGTTTTCATTTGCAGTTGGCCCATCTGAATTTCTGGAATTTCTGCCAACGGTAACCATTCCCCAACGATGCCACGAAAATATGCGGTTGGGCCAACGGTGTGTGTTACTTGGGGTCTGTCCGCAAGACTTCCATTGCTTTGTCTACCCTTGACGCAGAACCACAGACGTCTCCGCCGCCAATGGTGCGATGACAGAAGGATGTGGACGGCAGAATGGAATGAAATTGTCTTTACTGACGAGTCACGCTTCTGTCTGCAACACCACGATGGTCGCATTCGAGTCTAGAGACACCGTGAAGAGAGGATGCTGAACAGCTGCGTTATGCACCGCCACACTGGTCCTGCACCGGATATTATGGTATTTGGCGGTATTGGATATCACTCTCGCACACCTCAAGTACGCATTGCCGGTACTTTAAACAGCCAGCGCTACATCTCCGAGGTGTTGGAGCCAGTTGTCCTTCCTTACCTTCAGGGTTTGCCCACAGCCATATTTCAACAGGATAATGCGCGACCACACGTGGCACGCATTGTCCAACGGTTCTTCGTCAATCGCCAGATTGAATTGCTTCCCTGGCCGCCTCGCTCTCCGGATCTTTCGCCGATACAATACATGTGGTCCATGGTTGCTCTACGATTGACCCAGATTCCATCCCCAGCTGCCACAGCAGATAAACTTTGGCAACGTGTGGAAGCTGCTTGCTCATCCAAAGTCTCTTTGAATCAATGCCGAGACGTGTGGCAGCGGTGATCTTCAACAATGGCGGCTACTCTGGCTACTGATTTTGTCAGGAACCACACTTCACAGAAGTCTATAAATTTAATCATTTGATACTTGGTCAACATGTTATCTACAAAATAAATTTTGTTGTGATATCTCTTGTCTTTCTTGGTGTTGCAATTTTGTTGGCCAGCAGTGTAGTTTTGGTGCTGTCCTAAAAACTTTTCAACCAGGCAAAAAATTATCCCAAGTAACACACACCGTTGGCCCAACCGCATATTTTCGTGGCATCGTTGGGGAATGGTTACCGTTGGCAGAAATTCCAGAAATTCAGATGGGCCAACTGCAAATGAAAACGGTTGGGCCAACGGTTGCAAAATATGGTTGGCCCAACTGCAAATGGAAGCGGTTGGGCCAACGGTTACAAAATGTGGTTGGCCCAACTGCAAATGGATGCGGTTGGGCCAACGGTTACAAAACATGGTTGGCCCAACTGCAAATGGAAGCGGTTGGGCCAACGGTTACAAAATATGGTTGGCCCAACTGCAAATTAAAGCTGTTGGGCCAACAGTTACAGAATGCATTATTCACTACGACAGAAACTGGTTTGGGGAATTGTTTGCACGTGGGGAGAAGAAATGAACGGTAAAAAGAAATGGATGTCGGCCATTCCATGTTCCACGTGATTGTAATATTACGAAGAATTCCAGAGTAAGTATATTATTTTATTAGTAATATACTTTTATTTAGTAAACAAAATGATGTACTTGGCTAATTAGTAGCATCAAGTAGTTTTCTAAAATGCATATCAAAATGAAGCGTAACTTGGTAAATTTAAGTAAAATGCTTTGTTAAACTTCTATAAAAACAGCCAAAGCTTTCCTCAAATAATAAATTTAACTACTGTAATTGTATTTGCTGTTTCTCTATTTTTAGAACACAATAAGTAATCTGTATATTTATAATCCTTTATAGAATGGTTGTATTTAAACTTTTTGAAATCATGGATGTGTTTATGTTATTTATTTTAAATGGTTGAGTTACTTTAGTTAATCGGATCGTTCAGAAAGTTTTAAATTGAATAGTTGATCAAATTTGGTGTTTACTGATGATTCTTACCTTGTACTTTCAGTAAGATTATTTCTAACTAGAGTATTTATAATAAAAACATTATGGTAAACTTTTATTTATGCTCAAATATCTGTTATTAAAGTTTACTGAACATTTTATATAAGAAGTTGAACATTTATTCTGAGTGTATTCAAGTTGTTTATAAGTTTATATCTCACAGTTTACTTCATAAATTTAGAAAACCTACTCTATTAAATCGTCAAATTTATAAAGAAGCGTCAGTTAATCACTAGCTTATGAATACAAGGATAAAATAGAATTAGCTGTCTCCTTTGGTGAAATTTCAGTAATTTTTCTCTCCTTACTATCAACTTAGCAATTGTATTTTATTTCAGTTTAAAATAATTGTCTGTCTCAGACTCGAACAGGTATTTGATGTTAAATATTTTGTTTGAAAGTAAAATATCAATACAAAGTATTTATGAAATGTGCAGATCACTCATTATAATAATTCATTTGTCTTTAACATTTGATTATCTGCTAGTTATTGTAATATTTACATTTTAAGCATTATTTATATTTATGAAGTAAGCTGATCACTCATTAAAATAATTCACTTGTCTTTAAAATTTGATTAGCTGCTACTTATTATAATATTTACTTTTTTAGCAATATTTTTAACAATATATATTATAAAGTTTGTACATAATATTAAAGACTGTATTTTGACAATCCCATGGTATATGACTTATTTTTCTATTTTTAGCTGTCTATAAGATCATGTATTCAAGGAACTGGTATGCAGAATTGAAAATTCTGGAAATTTTTATTTGACTGCCAGTCCTGATCTCATTAGCACCATAGATGAAAGACCTGGAAGTGTGGTTATCATCTTATGAATGATTGAATCTAGGTAAAAACTTGCTTTGAATTCTTGGCCTATTTGTATAAACTGAAGTCTTGTTCCTCACTCTTTTTTATTTTCCCTTGTTTCCTACCAGTATTATTTGATTAACTTTATTAAATATGTATTTTTAAATCATTATGTTAATGTGTTTTAAATTTTTTAGTTATATCTAATTAGTACAGTATTTTATGCAGTAGTTTATGCAGCCTCGTGCTTAGTGAGTATCTAAAGCCAGATTTAAACATGTCGCTGAGCATGTACAGAAAACAATTTTAGATTATAAATTATCGCTAATTAATAGAGATTATGGTTACAAAAACCATATTTGACACATCTATAGATTAAAATCTTTTTTTTAAGACCAAAATGAAATAAATTGATGCAGTAGTTTTCTCTCCCAGACAGCCCAAAGTATCGGTCTGGCTTAGCAACTTAAATATATAGATACTGTGATGTTCAGTAGATAGAAAGGCATTAGTAGGTTTGATATTTTGTACAAAATTTGTAATTTTTTTTTATATTCGTGGAGTTATAAATATTGTCTAAAATTATTAAAGTGTTGGTTTTTTTTAAAGATATTGTGCTAATAAAAAGCTTTGTGTTGACAAACATGCATTTACAAACTGTTGGGCTTTTGATGCTACAGAATTAATTTGACTTTTACTGAGAAAATATTGTTTACTGTGTGGTTAAGAGAAGGAAAATTTCACCTTAATTTTTTCAATGTTGTATTGGTAAAATGTATGTGGAAATTAATCTTATCTATCATATACTACAATGTCTTATTTTTCTAATTTTAATTTGGTTCAAATATTTCAAATTATTCTTTAATTTTCTGCTCTGTTAATTTATGAAAATAAACTTTGCTAAATACATACAAGCAGTTTAAGATGATTAGTTCCTATAATGTAAAGAAATTTCTGCCAATAGCTCTTGATATTTTAATTTTTCATGTCTAAATTTTAAGTAAGTTTTCAGAGAGTTGATATATTCATGTAAATAAATATGTACTAAAATTATTAAACATCTGTGCAGTGTCTAATTTGCCTCTGGTGTTAATTTAGTTTGCATATTTGAAATTGTTGTTTTATTTTGTACTTTGATAATTTAGCAAATAAATAAACCTTTACTGATACATACCTGAAGCATTGATATTATAAATTGTATATATATATATAGTTAAGACAAGTTCATGCAACATGAAGAAATTTTTGATTATGAAGTAAATGCTAGGGTTAGATTTCATAATAAGTTAACTTGTTTCTAAAAAATTAAAAAAACTAACTTAATCAGGCATTTTTGTTTGACTGTTTGGTGCATATATAGCTATTTTTCTTTTGACTCATTTACTGTACTAATTTATTTTTATATTAACAGCTTCTGTCGGACTGGCTTACCAGGGAGAAGTCATAACGGAAAAATTTGTTGAAGACTTAATAAAGGGATTTTTCCATTTTTCGAAAGACAGAGAAGGAGGGAGAGATAAAAGAACTGTGTATTTCTGACAATGTAAAATTAAATTTTATTAAATTTTTTGTTAAAATAAAAAAAAATTGATGAAAAGTTGTGTTTTATTAAAATTACTATAACATGCTTTATTAAGATGCTGTTTTAAAATATTAAACAAGGTAAGTCCAAAAATTGATATAAAAGTTTTATGGAAAGTTTTAAAAAAATCAGACCTCAGTTGTATATATTGTATCAGACCTGAAGACAAATCGGAAGATAAAGTGTTTATAAATATATATATATATATATATATATATAATGAAAAAAATATTTATATAAGAGGTAATCTTACAAAAAGTATTTGTCATATTAACTCAGCATGAGTGTGCAATTTGACACCAGTTGATTATAATGGAAAGGTGTTTATTTAAAAAAATTTATATATGTAGTAAAGTGACCGATTAAAAACAACAGGTAGCATTGATATTATAAATTGTATATATATATATATATAGTGACATGAGATTTATAATATCACTAAGGATATAATCTATAAGATTTATTCTCTTTAAAAAGATATAAAGTGTTTAAAACAAAACACTTTATATAAACAATGTCAAGCAAAATATAAACTGTTAAAAATAACATTAAAATTAAAATGTATTGTTGCTTTTTGTACATTTTAATATTTAACTATGGAAACTTTTTGATTTCATAAAAGAGTGAATTTTGCAGTTTTCAGACTACTTTTTGGGGAAAAGAGTTATACATTTTTCAACCCAGCCAACAACTCTTTGTTCATTGGGCCAATTTTCAAACTATTCAAGGGTCAATAGTTTGACATTTTGCTAATTTTCAGCAGACCGTTTACAATGGGGATTTCCCTTTTTGTATATTCAAAAAAGCATTTTTGAGTACACTATTTTTATATAAATATACTTTAATATCCTATTTCATATATTCAAAATAGAATTTCGAATATACTATTTTTATATAAATTATTTGTGGCTAAATACTAGAACTTAATAAACTGTTTAAAAAGGGGAAATCCTCTTTGTAAACGATCTGCTGAAAAATAGCAAAATGTCAAAACTATTGACCCTTGGATAGTTTGACTGTTGGCCTGATGAACAAAGAGTTGCTGGCTGGGTTGAAAAATGCATAATAGCCCTAAATAAATTTAATGTAGTCTTACCTACAAAGTTGACTGTTGGGCCAACTGAATGCCTACTGTTGACCAACCTCGTGCCAACGGCCAAATCATTTAAATCCAACCGTTGGGCCAACAGAACGCCAACCGTTTCCCTACAAATCCAACCGTTGGGCCAACAGAACGCCAACCGTTTCCCTACAAATCCACCGTTGGGCCAACAGAACGCCAACCGTTTCCCTACAAATCCCACCGTTGGGCCAACAGAACGCCAACGGCCAAATCCTGTAAATCCAATGGTTGGGCCAACTGAATGCCAACCGTTGGGCCAACTGAACGCCAACCGTTGGGCCAACTGAACGCCAACCGTTGGGCCAACCTCGCGCCAACGGCCAAAAACCACCGTTGGCCAACCATGCCCGAAAGTGGTTGGCCAACGACTTGCCAACGGTTTTGTGTTACTTGGGATTCTTCATCATGGATACTCGCTTGTACTTCACATTCAAAGTTATCTTCATTTAATAAAACAGTGGAGGACACAATTTTAACGACTGTCGGTAAACTTTCATTATCCGCCTTTAAACCGTTGAGTGCTTTTGAAAACAGAAAGCATGCGCTCGCAATCATTGGCCGTTACAGTTAGCCCCGCCCTCGGTTGCAAGGTCCATGTACGTATTCGAAATTCGCGACCGGGCGAGTCGAAAAGAACTGATGCTACAATGTATGTGAGGAAGGGAATGTCCACCTTTATGTCTGAAATTACTGAGTTAGAAAATTTGCATTCTGTTTGCAAGCTTTTCGATCAAACTTTATTGTAACGAAGTTTTAAATAATGAATTGGTCCAACATCACTCTTCACATATATTGTTTTCCTTCGGCTTTTCTTTTCAGTTTTGCCTTAACTCAGTTATTCGCTATTGTTGGCGTGGTTTCTGGCGTTACTTAAACGTTTTGCAATAGTATAATCTTTGTTAAGTTTACAATTTGGTTCTGCTACCCTAATGTGTCCCGATTGAATGTTTTTCATATTTACGCCGAGCTTACGCCAGTTATAATCGCTAATCAAATGCAGGGACGGCCAATGACGTGAAGATTTTATGTCTAACTCTTTATAGAACAAAATTATCAGTGTTTTGACAAAAGCCGAAAACTTAAGAAATGAATTTAAAATGGGAAAAATGAATCAATTAACTGAGCAACTATGCGTGATGTAAGTTATTTAATATATATATATATATCAATCAGGAGAATATTAGCCTTATTTGATTATATATCATTTGTCTGGATAAATATGTCAAATTTAATTAATACATGTTAGTGTATTTGCAAACTAAGCAAAGGGGTAAGTGTACTGGACCGAAGAATTTAATCGTAATTTTTTAAAATTTATTTATTTAATTATTTATTGAGGGGGGGGGGTATTAAACTAATATGATCATAACACCTCAAAACAAACTTTTAATCGTTACCGATCTTGTTCAAAATTGTAGTTGTTGCCATCATTAAAATTTGACCAGTAGGGAACTCCTTACTCTAGAGGAAATGTTGACACTATTGATAGTCAGACATTACCATTGGACTTAGCTTTCTTATTTCGACGTCTTTCTCTTATGGACTTCAATTTAAAATGTTTAGTTTATGAATTGAAAACTGGATTTAAACTATAGTATGAGCAAAGAAGTCTCTTGTTATAAGAAAAGTAAACGGTAACGCCTCGTCTTCAGTATTGCCAACATTACTGCTGATAATATCAATCTGTGTTGCTTGTATTATATTGCCTGTGTTGTTGTTAATTCCAAGTTTCACTGTATGATAGTATTTGAATGTATAAACATGTAGACTTAATATATTATTGACATTTGTCTCATTTGTCTCTATGCGATGATCCGGGCCTGATTTGGATGTCTGACGGTCATTTGTATTTACAGATCAAAGCTAATATCGGTAAAGCCTCCAAACATCTTTTTCTTCATAGGAAATGGGCACACTAATGCGAAATTATTTGACACATCAAGAAGGTTTGCGTTGTTCGATCTCCGAACTCGTTGATATTATTTTCTGACATGTAACACGTTTTCTATATGCTATGTGCTATAATGAAAGCATGTGTTCACCATCTGCAAAATAAATCTTAAAGAAAATAACGCAACCTGGCTGTGTTTAGTAATACTCAGAAGTAATATAAAGCGTTTGATGGGTCACAGATTTCTATACCTTTCAGGAATTTTGATGTCTTGGTTATACAGCCTGACACGCATTTTTCCCTTCAGATTTACTACTGCTATCAATTAAGCCACAAAATCTTTCTTCTTTGCCCACAGAGACGTACTAAACTAGCAGAAAAAGATAGAATTAACCCATCACACCTGGGGTGACTCGTTATCCCGTCCCCAAAGATTTTTACTGCTGCCTTTTTCTCATTAAAACCTCATTTCTTCTCCACTCGCAAAAAGATATATGGACCCATTTGTGAGACTTCATGATGGTGCCCAGAGGGTTTATTTCCCCCCAAAAACTGTCGCTGAGACGTGATATATGTGGAGAACCCTACTCTCCATGACGAATCGCCGCATTAGCTTCAGAAAACGATTAGCTCTGTCGTCATTCAGAGCGGGGACAAACATTCCTACGTGGCCAAAGTAGGGCGGGCGTTGGAACGTGGTCCGAAAAAAAAGTTAAGGGTCCGGCTTTACGGCCGCTATAATGAAGAGGTTTTATCTGATGGACTACTGTTGTTAAAATGGGAAGACAGGATAGTGGTCACAGTGTTTATGGATGGTCCCGCTGCGCCACAGGAGTCCGGTTTAAAGAGTATAGGGGCACAAGAGGGAAAGTTTCGTATTCATCTCTTGAATCGACTCTTTCACAGCTCTTTTTAGATTTAAACGCTTCTGAAAGCTTTTTAAATGACACCACGCCCTAAGGGCTCGACTATCCTTCACGATAGATCACTGATGAGTGTCGTATGTCCCTTTCACAGCAGCTTTCAAGAATAATATTCACACCCACTGCTGAATGAGCATAATTTATTTTTGCTATCTTCTAGCACTCGTAGTTGGAGGGAAAGCCTTCTGTAGGCTACTAGTCCTAGTTTACACTTTAAAAATGAACTGTGATGGGTTAACTCCAACTTTTTATATACTTCCCACTACATTGCAAAAATTGAATGCTCTTTTGGGCTTATTACAAAAATGGAAGTATAACTAGAAGCACAAGATCTATTAAATATATAAAAAAGAATAGAGGTATACTCAAAATAGGTAAACCCGCTACCTAGAAATATTACACCCTGAAACAGGTGGCTTTTCAAAACTGAAGCAGCATTACGTTTTTACACGGTATATGTGGAATCAAAACTATATACTTAAATTGCTAAGCCGATTCTTTGGGCAGTCCGCGAGAGTAAACTACTGCTTCAATTTACTTCATTTTGGTCTTAAACTAAAGATTTTAATCTACAGGTGTGTCAAATTTGGCTTTTTGCAATCGCAATTTCTATTAATTAGCGATAATTTACAGTTGAAAATTGCTTTCTGCGCATGTTGAGTAACATGTTTAAATGTGGCTTAGATACTCACTAAGCAAAGGCCGCATAAACACATTAATTTGTTTCTGCGCATGCTCAGTGACATGTTTTAATCTGGCTTTAGATACTTACTAAGCACGAGGGCGCATAAACACATTAATTTGTTTATTCCGAGGAATCCCTCTTGCTCTCTCTCTGCCTTTTTTATTTTTAATTATGCTTGTGAGATATAGAATTAAACCTGACGGAAATTCTTTATTTCGTGCTGTTTCACACTCTAGAGTGTGAAACAGCACGAAAGTTTTATAAACAGGTTTATAAAACGGAAGACAGAATGCATTTATTTACTGTTCAGCCGTCATGTTTTGACCAGGTAGCAACTAGTATCTGTATAAGACAGAAGATTTGTAGGTAATACGAAGGCCACGTAAATGAATTTTTACTTTCCATTCATGTATTTCATTTAAGCAGAATCTAAAACAGCCTTAAAAAGCAAGGATATTGGAGGCATCGAAACTATACTTAAAAAGAAAAAAAAATTACTTCATTATTATACATTGCGGATATTACGCGTTTTAAGTTACATATGGCATTTTAAGTTTACATTCCGATAAAATAGTTTTTACAATTTTGTCATGACGGCCCAGAAAAGTGAAAATGAAGGTAATGTAGGAATATTAAATTTAGGGATGAGGATTGAAAAAGAAACTAACTCCACTTTAAAAACTTAGATGATATTTTATAAACGGGGTTATTTCCTTTTAAGGTAGCTAATCTTCAAGGACATGGCAGGATATTATGTCGCACATAGCACTGGGAAGCCGGGCCCGATTTAGAAAATTCTTGACTACAGGCACAACTCGGGATGGGGGCCCCCTAACACTGATGTGGGCGTAAAATTTCCAAAATTGACACACAGAAAAAATAATCATGAATCATTGTGAAAGTACCATTTTACCAAGAATTGGCTATTTGAAGCGTAGAAGCCTAGAACATTATCAAATAACAAAAAGCAATGCAACATATTCACTTCATCATTAAAACACCAATACAATGAAACCAGAAAAACTTATTAATGCCTTATATACACTATAACATACGTATGATGAACTATATATATAACTATACATATGATGAACCAATCAATCAAATTTGAAAGGATATATAAAAAAATTGCTATTAAAAAAGTAAAATTAGAAAAAAAATTGAATTATGAATTTTTCCTTTTAAAATAAAAATTTGGGGGAGATAACATTCGGGGCCCCCCAGGCCCGGGCCTAATGAAAAATCAGGGCCAGTTGGGAAGCAACTGATTGGTTCATTATAACGCTCTTCGGAGAATTCTTTATAGTATTTTTAATCATTCATTAATTTTTACGGGTGATAATTAAATATACGTAACTCTTCCCACGAGGGACAAAACTGCAAATTCTAATAATTGTCATAAATTTCATCTATTTGGAGTACTGCCGATGGAAAATATTACTATTTACTTTCGTTAGCTTAACAAATGAAAATATTCTCATAAAAAATTATGCCTGATAAAAAATAAAAAAATTAAAAGCTTTGTTTTTCATTTTCACAGAATTGAAAATGTAGTAAGATATTTTCGTAGCGTAACGGTTTTTTCCCGCTCAAAGAATAAATTAAATTGAATTAAAAAGGAAGAGGTTAAAACAAACAAGGAATTATTTGTTCCTTTATAAATATTTTACAAGTGTTATTATAGATGGAATTTAACTCAGCAAGCAAAGAATCCAAAAACGATTTAAAAAAAGAAAAAAAAGGATTGAGTATACCATTTCCCCTGTAGCATTAATCATTCTACGTCTTAATAATATATTTTATTTTTCAAGTGCAATGTCAGTTTCTCAAGTACAACGCCAGTTTCAGTTAATACGATAAAAGCAACGTTTCCCCGAAGAATAAAATGTTTGCAACTGATGTCCTTGAAATCGGTCCAATTACTCTGTGGGGAAACAGTTCGACTAAAGATTATTTTAACGGTGACTAAGTCACCAAGAATTATTAGTGGACTCAATAACTACTTTTCTAGACTATATCAGTAATTATGGCGTAAAATTCGGTCAGATCTGCTAATTATCACTTGCATATTATTTTTTGATTATTCAGAATTTTTTGATTATTTATTGAATATGAAAATAATTCAGGGTAAACGCAACTAAATTACTCGCCGAAATTTCAGTTTTCAATACATTAATTCCACTGTTTAATATGATGATATGTTAAAAAAAAAAAAAATGGTTTAATTTTTGTGTGCTCAATGCTATGCTTCGTATGTTTACAGCATAAACCATTCAACGTTTAAAGTATTATTTTAATAGTTAAGTGTAACGTAAGTGAAGTTCCAGTTAATGAGATAAATGCAACATTTCATTCCTCTCTCTCTCTCTCTCTATATATATATATATATATATATATGTGTGTGTGTGTGTGTGTATGCATGTATGAAGTTTTTAATTTATGCCTAGGTATGTTTCCTAAAATCACGATATATCCTAGTGGGAAAAAAAATGTATCCTATGTCACCATGGTGACATAGACACTGTAAACAACATTGTTATTTTTCAGTGTAATTTTACTGGTTCTAAATACAATGAACTGTCGTGTTGTATTTAGTATTTATGTATTTCCGCACCCCTGAGTGTGCGGAAAACCCATAAAATCCCCAAACTAAACCTTTTCTGTAAAAATTGAATTATTTAACAATCTTAAATTTTCTAAATATACTAGTAATTGAAATAAAGGTTTATTAGAATTATTATAAAAATTACGTAGATTTTCTGTTTTTCTTCTGAAAAAAGATTGTTATATATATTTCTTTGTTTGCATGTCATTTATTGACATTCTTTCTCACAATCTGTATTTCATACGCAAATAATTAAAAATTTAGTGAAAACATATTTTTAAAAATTAATTTTTTATTTTTAAAAGGAGGAAATACTTATTAAATAATTGGTTTAGAGTATTTAATGCAATTTTTTGAGAATTAAAAAACTTATAAGAATTATTGACAGAAGTTGCAATTTTTCAATTTGCAACAAGTATTAACCTTTAGATTAAGAGGTCATTTTTCCGATTCCCTCTTTAGAACGGGAAATTTCATACCCCCTTTGTTAGAACGACCATTAAGTAGGTTATATATATATATATATATATATATATATATATATATATATATATATATATATATTCATTCTTGGACCCGTATTCTTGGGATACATGCTATCCCACCCAGTAAGGAGAAGGTTAAACTAACTCTCTAAATTATTTTCCTACTAAATGCGAAATAAATTATAAAATATAATACCTCACTGAAAAAAAAAATCTGTAAGCTGTATCTGTTTGTGATAAAATAAATTCATGATATTTATTCACATTTTTTTTATGTATTGTGTCCGTAAAAAAAAAGCATGAAACCAAGTGTTTGTCACTTTTGACCAATGCGGCTGATAATTATGATTAGAGTGTTCAATCTTTTTCTGCGCCAAATACCTGGATTTGAACGAAAATAGGGATGCGATTAGTAGTATCTATATTCCCAGGCTGCCGTCTCGTTATCTTCTTTTTTTACCGGAAAAGCAATCAAGGAAGATATGCTCCTAGGGGGAGCTCTACTCCTTAGTAATATCATCAATTATCTCATGCTGATATGGCCAGCGTGGTTAAAACTGATGGTGATGAAGACGTCTTGGAGACAGAGTTGTTCTCTTCCCGTTGAAAGCCCTATTTCATGCCGTGAAGCAAATTGAGTTTTGAACGGACTAATGCATTGTTAATCTGTTCCTGATGTTAATTTGTTCCCACAGTACTTTTTCTTTCCGTATCTCGCGGGACTCTTGCTGTCCAGATATGCGTTATTTCTTATTAAAACGGAGCCACATACGGTAAGGTAACGTAATATTTATATTCAAAATAGTAATGAAGGCATAACTTAATCATTGGAAATGGATCATAGGCGTAGCGTCGGGGGGGGGGGACGTTCCCCCCTTCCAACTTAACTTGAAATAAATTAAAACGTTAATAGAAGTTCAGTTAAAATCGGAAAATTGTGGAAAACTTTTAAGGAAGTTGGTTTTTTTCCCGCTTTTTCAAACTGCGAAACTGAAGATTCCAATTATGTCTTTTAACTGAACATAATTTTTACATGATATGATCCATAACAAAACTTCGATGCGATATTTTTTTCTCATTTTATTTATATTATATTTATTTTTCTCTTTGTATAACTTTTGAATACTGCTAAGAAATCAATTGTATTGTTACCCCATTTAAAAAAAATCATAATAATTCATATTTTAAGGACCGTCCGGCAGTCAATGCGCTGAGGAGGGCCCTAACTGAATTCAGTTTTTGCCCGCCCCCCCCCCCCCCCGAAAAAAAAAAAAAAAGTTAAAAGAACGCTACGCCTATGAACAGGATACCTGGTTTTGCCCGTGAAACCTGGATGTAATATTTCCTATTTGACCTATTCAAAGATACGAGTAAATATACGATATATTTAAAGTGTTTATTTCCTTAAATAATAAAAGTTGATCACCCATATATTATGAAAAGAGGACAATGTTGATAAAGAAGTGAATATGAATGTTTTAAAATTGAAAAATTATTAACTGTGTAATTGTATTCTAAATAAATAACAACAGTTGTTTTATTTCAAAATTGAACTACGGTAGAGCTATAATGTTGATCAACGACATGGCACAGTAGTTAAGTTGCTAGAACAGGCAAAATACACAATAGGCAAAATATCACCCAATTCCTGTTTGGCACCATCCACTGGGATAATATTTTAACAATTATATTGATTAAATCTGAGTTTGATTCGTTGATATTAGAATCCCTGATTTACAGTCGTTGGTCAACTTTATCCTCACCCCTGTCATCTCTGATCAAGAGGCCCATATACACAAGAGGCAAAATATCACCCAATTCCTGTTTGGCAACATCCATCGGGAAAATATTTTAACAATTATATTGATTAAATCTGAGTTTGGTTCGTTGATATTAGAATCCTCGATTTACAGTCGTTAGTCAACTTTACCCTCGCCCCTGTCATCTCTGATCAAGAGGCCTATATACACAATAGGCAAGATATCACCCAATTCCTGTTTAGCACCATCCACCGGGATAATATTTTAACAATTATATTGATTAAATCTGAGTTTGGTTCGTTGATATTAGAATCCTCGATTTACAGTCGTTGGTCAACTTTACCCTCGCCCCTGTCATCTCTGATCAAGAGGCCTATATACACAATAGGCAAGATATCACCCAATTCCTGTTTAGCACCATCCACCGGGATACTATTTTAACAATTATATTGATTAAATCTGAGTTTGATTCACTGATATTAGAATCCCCGATTTACAGTCGTTGGTCAACTTTACCCTCGCCCCTGTCATCTCTGATCAAGAGGCCCATATACACAATAGGGAAGATGTCACCCAATTCCTGTTTGGCAACATCCACCGGGATAATATTTTAACAATTGAACAAATCTTCCGTGTCATTTATCAAACTTATAAACTATTACATCAAAGTTTATAGCACCAGTATGAGAAGTAAATAGAGGAATTTACGCTAACAAGGCTTATGCCTTGTCTTTTATTTTGTTCCCAATTTCTAGTTATTTATCGAGTTCCAGTAAACAGCAACTACATCGTTCCTTGCGGATACTCATTTCTAGATAAATATACAATATATTTTTAAATATTTGCTTCTTGGTGAAATTTTGGACTTCGTGACCGGATATTTGAGACAAACACTTTTCAGATATCGAGAGTTTACTGTACAAATCTGCAGGTGAACACACCAGCCATGCGACTAATGAGACTTTTATCTCAATATTATCGGAGAGCCCTATCATAGACGAAATACAAATATTCAAAGTTACTCACGTTTGAACTTAATGGTCTTAAATACTAATATCTAAGATCAGGCATTACACAGTCATAGATGACTGCACTGCTTATAGATAACAAAATTAGCCGCAGATAAACTGGTGGGAAAGCGACTTTGTTTACATTCACAAATGTGTTCAAAATGAATCATAAAGTATCGGTGATTACACACTTTAACTCTTAATTTTCCGATTTACAGTTCCTTAGCTTTTGATATAAGCAAAGTCCTTAGCTTTTGATATAATGCAGATTGTTACATTTTAAACGTATCTTGAGAGCACTTTTGGTGTTCTATTTTAATCAATATAGATAACAAATAGATAACAAAATCTAATAATCTAAAAGGAACTTTTAGAAAGATAAAAAATAAATTCCCTTAATGAAAAAAAATAATCGATGCCAATAATTAATGTCTTTTTAATTTTTTTGAGAAAAATGTAACACGTGATAAAGGTTTAGGCTTTTCGTACGAAGAATTTTTTTCATACTGAGTTTTCTTAAAATATCAGACTATAGGGACACGAAATTATTTTAATACTCCAATATTTTCTACTTCCTGAAGTCTTCCAAAAACAAATAAAATGATAAAAAGATAAATAAATAAATAATACACTTTCTCAGATTTTTTTTTACCAGGTAGCATAAGATTAAATATACATCATACAGGAAGTCAGTATTTAAAACTATTCCCTGTTAAGTAACTTAGTATTTTGATAAGATTGGGAGAAACAAAATCCTAAATTATGATAAATTTTTCAGCTTTTTCCTATCTTAATTGTCGATAATGGAAGAAGTACAATTTAATTTTGCATGAAATAAATATATTTTCTTCTGCTATTGATTCAGTCTCATGGTAAATATAAAATTTTCAAAGGATTCACCTATCCCTGACTTCTTTTATCATGACCGCCGGGTGATGACTGAAAGGCTATGGCACTAGCCTTCGGTTCCAGAATTTTTTTTTTCAGCTAAATCAAGTTCATCCGAATTTTTGCTTATTTGTCACTGGTATTCTAAATCGAAAAAATAGCCACATCTTTGACATTTATTTCCTCATTTACTTTAAAGCTAAATAAAAAAAATAAGACAAAGAAGTCTCATTTGCAAAATGACCACATCAAAATTTTGTGTTTAACTCTCATTTTTACATTTCTAATGATATAACAACGTTTAAGGGCACTGTGGCCCAGTTGACAAAGGCAGTGAGCCACTGATCTGAACGTCTGGTTCGATGCCGGTTGCTGAAAAATCCACTGCCGTGTACACTAATGGTGGCTGGTGTATGAAAAATCTGTCGTGGCTGCAATGTCCTCCAGGTTCTCAAAATTTACCTCTGGAGGTGCGGGGTCAAGTGTACTGGTCTCGTCCCTTGACTCGGTTCAAAATTACAGGACCGGTCCTTTAGCCAAGTCGGGCTTCGACCCTTGAGGTGCTAATTCAAAACCGGAGTCGCACCATTCCGACCAAGGCCTCTATGGGCTTGATCTGATATACTTTCGGTCACGAGGCATAAGCCAAAACAACTTAACAACGTTCCAATACGTGAAGTGTTTCCCTCAAAATAAGATGAAGATTTATTTATTTATTTATTTATTTTTATTGCCAACACGGCAGGTACTTGTGCCACCGCGAAATTTCGTTGGCTTTTCTGTTATGAGAACAGCATACGGGTGAACCAATATGACAATCTACGATGGTTCAGCACTGAGCACACTCACTGCTTGGAAGTTCTTGATGCTAACCACTATACGATGTGAGCTACAGAGCAAATATTGATACAAGTAAGTTTTCTTTCGCAGATAATGAAATCCCATTTAAAGGTAATTAAAAATACCTTCAAACGTAAATACGATTTTTGTAGGGAAAAAAAAAGAAGAAGAAATTAGAATACTTATGACCCTAATACGTAGAGAGCACACTTTTTTTTTTGGAGGGGGCAGAAAACTTGCAAATACGTGAAGTGCCTCTGAAAAATGACTTTAATATCCCTCTACAAGTGTAACTGGTTTTGAAAAGCATTTTGAAAATCATACAAAGTTAAGATAAATAATGAGGATTTAATCAAAAAATTTTAATACACTCTTTCTGCATCAAAAATTATTGAGTTTGTCATACGTGTAGAAATGTTTCCTTTATTTGTATTTAGGCGTTGCTTCTACCAAGCAAAAAAAAATTAAATTAAATTTTAAAAAAATCATGTCCGTTACATTGAATATAGAT
Source organism: Dolomedes plantarius (assembly GCA_907164885.2). Lineage (NCBI taxonomy): Eukaryota > Metazoa > Arthropoda > Arachnida > Araneae > Dolomedidae > Dolomedes > Dolomedes plantarius. The sequence goes on from OU015500.1 coordinate 32,978,038, forward strand.
TTTCTCTGCACTTTTACGAATTTTAAACATTTACTAAATAAATGTGTGAAAGGTTTGCTTTCAATTAACGTTTCCCACTTAAAACATCTGGAGCTTACTGTTGATCCGCCTAGCCGTTTAAAGACGTGAATGTCTCATAAGTATTAGGGTAAATAACGATACACGCGAAAGTAACTTTTTGAGCGTAATGAAGTCACAAATAAAATTAGATAAAAATGTCTTTAAAAGTAAACAAATTTTGGGAAAAAATTTCCAAAATATTCAACAATACTGATAAACTGACAAGAAGTAAATGCGTATTTTTTTTTTTTTTTTTTTTTTTTTTTTTTTGTGTGTGTGTGTGTGTGCGTGTGTCCGTCCATAATACTTGCAAATACGTCGACTGCCTCTGAAAAAAAAAAGTTGATATTTGAAAGTGCATAAGAATTTTTCAAATCTTGCGAAAATTTAATCGATGAAAGCTATTAAAAAAATGCTAACACACATTCAGCATTACCCCCTTGGTCTATTTTCTAGAGAATGCCTTTGTAACTTAGAAAATACTTACTTTTTTTTAATTAATTTATCGCTTGAACTAATTCATTGGACAAAAACATGCGATGCTGCATGGAATAAGAGACATATAGCACCAAACCTAGCAGTCTTTATCAGACTTTTTTTTTTTTAATCGGTAAAGGGCAAGGAACGAAATCTTATAAATTTTGGAAGGTATAAATTACCTCTAAAAAAATTCCGACTTCATTTTTTATTAATAGGTCAGTTTCTAAAAATTTCCTCTTTTAACTGATTGAAATACTATGAGAAAGTATCCTTAACATAATTTTGAAAAAAAAAATGGGGATTCCTAGTTCCTACATCATTCATATATTCAGCCTAGACTTACTAATAATTGACTATATATTGTTTCTAAATTAGGACACCTTTTAGGTTGGGTCTACACAGGCTGACAAGAGAAAATTTTTAAATAATAAGACTGAAATGCCCCCCAATGTTTACTTTTATTTATTGCTTTATGTTCGAGTCCTTGAGCTCATTGTTGACCTGTCCAGGAAAGGCAGAGCTAATCCGCTAGTCACCTGCCTCCCGTCAGACTCTATCCTTATGTGTATAGAGCCAGTCAAGTGGACTGAAAATATTAGCTTAAATAAGCATGAACGTAGCTAAAAATTTGACTTTTAGAAAAGGTATGAAAAAAGGGTTCTGTCTTGGATCCACCCATTTCTATCCCCATAGTTGTAAGCTCTTGTTACTGCCACGTGCAGCTGACACCAGAAGTTCCTCCTCTGGGGTATAAGGTGTTTGGGGAGCCACCTTTCATGGCATGTATGTTATTCCACCTAAATATAATCCGTATGCCTCTTCTTTGCGACATGTCACGGAAGGGATTACGTTCATCTGTGGCCTAAAAATAAGCAAGAAGTACCCCCCCCCCCCCCATACTCATCCAGTAGTAGAACATTTCTTTTACCTCTGGAGCTGGGGATGTTTAGAACATTTGACCGGTCCACACACAACAGATGTTCATAAAACAGAGAACAAAAATGGGCGTTTAATCAATTTGAGGGACTAAAAATTCATTAAATTTCATTTCTTTATAATTTATTTATTTATTTATTTATTTTTATTTTATTTATTTATTTTTTACATCAGGTGAAGAACTTTAAAATGCGAGATAGATTCATTTACAAATGAATAATTATGAGAAACATGTTGCCAATAATGTTCTAATAAGGTCATGAAATACTGTAAATTCCACTTTAAAATGCGAGATATATTCATTTACAAATGAATAATTATGGGAAACATGTTGCTAATAATGTTCTAATAAGGTCACGAAATACTGTAATTTCCATTTTAAAATGAGAGATAGATTCATTTACAAATGAATAATTATGGGAAACATGTTGCCAATAATGTTCTAATAAGGTTATGAAATACTGTAATTTCAACTTTAAAATGAGAGATAGATTCATTTACAAATGAATAATTATGGGAAACATGTTGCCAATAATGTTCTAATAAGGTCATGAAATACTGTAATTTCCATTTTAAAATAAGAGATAGATTCATTTACAAATGAATAATTATGGGAAACATGTTGCCAAAAATGTTCTAATAAGGTCATGAAATACTAGAATTTCCACGTAAAATTAAGAGGACGCTATTGACTTACACATATATCCTAATCAAGGTTGAATTCACAAATGTTTTATTTGCCAGTACTGGATAATTAAGTGCCTTAATACGTAAATCTGAACTAAATAATATTAAACACTAAAATCTAAGACTATACAAACAAAGATTACTTTATACAAACACAGATTACTTCAAAATATTATACAAACATAGATTACTCCAAAACATGTTGATAACAAATTTATAGAGCATTCCTTCAAATTAACTTTCATAGGGAAAACGTCTGTGTTTGCCTTTAATATACACTAATAATGAAACATTTATAAAGAAACTGCGATTAGCCACCTAACACATGATTATCAAATGCACATTTCCATTAGCTTTTAATATAGCTGGCTTCATTATACGTTAAAGATATGTATAATATAATTTTCAGAGCTCTTTTGTCATGTCAATTGCCTTAGAAATTAAAATATAAAATATATTGCAAAGCCTTATCTAGCAACACAATTCTAGTTTATGAATTTGAAAGTAGATCCTAAAATGCATGGAGTATGTTCTTTAATTTTACATATCGAAATATGAAATTAATTTTAAGATTCAAAGATCTAATTTTACATATCCTAAAGACCACAGGGTCCTTATAGCCACAGTCCTGCCCTGTTAGCTTTACAAAGAATTACTTTTTTCTTTGATTCATAATACCAGTGGTTTTTATTATGATACAATTATATTATAAAATAATATGACGCTTATAAAATAATATTGAATGTATTTAAATTGATTTTAATTTATTACCCAAATTTTGAAAATCCTGCCTTTTTTTTGTAATATAATTAGGCATTCTCCATATAAAAAAATTTAATTAATTTTTTTCCCTTTTTTTAATATTCCTTCTCAAAGTGAACACAATGAAGAGGTAAGGAATAGAATTCATATTTCTTTCATACCCGCTGAGAACATTGCAGGAAAATTATTCGAATAATAAACGTGAATCTAAACGTAACATGGTTGATCTATAATGACCGCGGAAAACAACAGATTGAATTACAAACAAACTTAAAACCAATACATGAACAATCGAATACATTTATCGCATTTTTCTCTGCATTGTTTCAACCAATAAAAAATAAATATTTTTTTCAAAGAGTTTAATGGCTGAAATATATATAATGTGAAAAACAAATTTGGCGACTCAAATATCCGTATGTGCATCAATAATTAAATGGAAAAGGAAGAAAAAAAAAATCTCATTCAACTCTTTTATTGGGTCCCAAGAGGTGCGTAGAACAGAGAAAATTAAATTATAAATCCATTAATCTTTTCCGTTTGCGTCTAATTCTGTTCAGTTAAGCGGTATATGAATACCGCGTTAACTTTTTCGGTGAATGGAGCAAGTGTAAGGGAGAGGGGTTTTTGTGAAAGCTAATCTGCGTGATTAAATTTGTCGTGAGACATCGGAATTATTGCGTGCAGCAGCTCGCAATCATCGAGCTGTGATCACTCAAGCGCGTGTTACTCCATTCAGAGTCATTCAAACTCGGCATTTGCGAAGGACACACAAAATGGTCCATCCTCCCCTCATAAAAGAGCGAGAAGCCAGAAAAGAGAGCGAGAGAGCGAACAGGAGAGAAAAGAGAGCGATGGAGAGAAAATTCTAGCGCCCCGCGCCATTAAACGATGCCGCGAGGCCCAGAAGTGATTACGATTATCCTGCAGTCAAGCTGACAAATCGCCATCGATAAAGGAGATGCGGACAGCTGTTGGATGCTACGGAAGAAACACTCCACTCTTTTATTCCCCCATACTCTATCCGATTTTCGTCGCTATGACGACGGGGGAGGTGGCTAAGGATCTGCCGGCTTCTCATTGGTTGGTCGCTGTTGCGCCCAGCCCCCAAGTAAACGTGCCTCATGTCTTTCACTTGCATTTAGTCAAAAGAATGAACTGGAGCTGACTGTTTAAGAAGTTGGTAACGTGCTATACGCAGTCAAGGTGCGAGTCTCTCGCTCCCTTGATCACCACTGTGCGACGTGTTTAGCTTTTATATTCGCTTCATCCCAATTAAATGACCGGTAATTAACGGAGATGACTAATGGTCGCTGATAATTCTGATATGCTCAGACTTCTCCATTACAATAACAGTGTTGCATCTATTGCGAACTTGGCATTGTGAAACCGTACGAATTTCTCTGAATGGATCAACTTGCCATTTGAGCTGTTGAGTTGTTTGATTGAAGAAGCTACTGTTCACCTGAACTCGTTTAATGCTCTATCTAACTCAGTGAAGGAGAAATAAAACATCTTCGTTCCTGATCTTTCGTTTGGTATCCTGAAAAGATACTCAGCTTTCGAATTGGAGGAAGTAATCATGCAATTGAGCTCTCCCAACGGCACAGACGGCAACAACCCAGACTCCATAGCTAATTCTGAATACCAAAGACTGTCACCAGTTCCGTTAAACATAATCGGGATGCAACTCCGACATCCTACCGACTCGCGTTCGCCATCCAAAAGTCCAGACGTGGTGGCCACAAAGACAATTTCAAAGTCGTCCAAACCCATTTCCTTTTCCGTGGACTCATTGCTCTCGAACAATGACAGAGGCAGAAAATCTGCATCGAGTCCTGTCACCGAATCAAAGCCTCTAAATGGTTCCTCTCCTCGTCAAGTTGCTGTGGGCGAATTTATGAACAGACATTTCAGCGTTGACAGAATCCTAGAACGTAGTTTGAAAAACTCTCCGCTGACTCCTGGTTATGTTCCCCCGACATCTTCCGCGAAGTCCAGCGCAGGACTGACACATCCTACCGAAACGAACTTAGGATCACCAAATAGTTCCCCGTGGAACCATCCTCTTAGTGTAGCATTACCATGGTTTCAAGTGACGAGGTCTCTATCTCCTGTTCATAGTAAGTGACTTTATTTTGTAATTAAAAGACAATTACCTCAATACAGGTAGATGCTCCCTGTTAGGAAACTAATAATGATGGGAACTCGAACTTGAAAATTTTCTTAAAAATTTTGTTTAGGCTTGTACTTTTAGATAAATTTTTTGAATGAAATTTTGTAAATAAAACATCTTAATCTTCGTGCTGTGTTTTTGATCACACCAGCAATATTTTATTTTTTTTATCTTAATTCACACATTACTTATAAATTCATTATTTAAAAAATATTGCACCTTAAAAACAATGTTGTCCAGCGGAATATACTAAATGTATTCAGTGAATAAAATACTGTATATCGTATCATACAGTGCAAAAATTACTATGATGACATAGTGTTAGATCCTATTTAACTGATTTAGTTGTATTAAAGTTCTGCTACCTGATGCCTTTAAATAAGAAAGGAAAGAACTTCAACGAATTATCTTCTAGGAATTATCTTCTAAAATATCTAAGATGAAATGTATCAATATTCCAATATTATGTTATTTTAAGCATATATATTTTATATTTGTAATAGCATAACTATTGTTAAAGAAACTGATTACACATATAGGCCTATTTACAGTCAGTACTCGTATCATTTTAATTAGTTAATGTCACTCAGCATTAATTCGAAACATCCCACTTATTCTATCTTTGAAGCTAAGACGTTAAAAATACTAAACAGACCAATGACTAATTTCAGAATATATTTCTAAATTTTAAACTCACAGGCAAATCTTAAAACTTGAAATCTATAAGTTATTTTTTTTTTCTTTCTTTGTGTCATTAGTTTTTACATCTCTCTATCTTAGCTGTCAATTTTAAAATACAATTTATCGTTAGATAATTTTACTTTACGTGTTTTTTAAGGTCATTTTTTATTCTCGTTGTTGTATATTCAAAAGTTAAAGAAAATTAAGTTTCTAAACGTGGTCCTTTATGATCCTTTAGCTATTTTCATGAATTCTAGTTACAAAAGTTATATTTAATTATAAATAAAAATGTATTGTTATAATATTCATATTTGTACTGTAATTGTACTTCTTCATATAAAGGTAGTTATATTTATTTGAATAATATTGCTTTAGCCTGAAAAGAAAAATTAATATTTTTGCTATTTTGTGTCAGGCTTTGTGCTTTTAATTTAGGTGAACAATGTCCAAATGAAAGCTTTAAAACTATAGATAATGCTCACCTTTTGTCATTCTTAAAATAGGAAAATTCAAATGCAAAGTAGCATAAAAGGATAAATTAAAATTAGAATGATTGTTTTGACACTAATTAAGCAATTAAATTACTTTGAAACAGACGGTAACTTTTTTCAATGATAATGATTTTTTCATTATGCATTGAATTCCCTACAAACAATAGCTATTTATGGGATACAAAAATTAATTAGTCGATGATTTAAGATGAAAAATTTCTTCTAATTCCCTTCATTGCTTATTTTAGAGATAATCTTAAATTTTACCTTTTCCATATTGAGTAATTTGATTTATTTGTCAATTTTTCTAATCATGAATTTAGCCTCTTAGTAGAAGTGACTGAGTCCTTTATTTGTTATACGTCTTTTTAAAAGATTGCATGCTATTTAAGAATTAGAATGAGAGAGGAATTCATAAAAGATTTATACTTTGGGAACCAATAGTAATTATAAAAATGAATTTACAAATAATAACCATAACAGGAGATTAATAAAACCAATATTACATGAAAGAAATGTATTCGATGGAGGCATATTAGTTAAGTTAATAATCCCATTTTAAAATCTTAACTGCTGTTGGCTGTTTTATTTTGAAGTCTAATTAGTTCAGATTAATTGATTTTTAATATAATTTAATAAGATTTACTGATATATCTCAAAGAAATACTAATATATATAAGATTTACTGGATATATCGCAAAAGCGTTGTCCTGAAATTACACAGGAAAACAAACATTACACATGAAAACTAATGTTCGTTGCGATAAATGATTTATTTACATTATTTGATGCAATGTGTAAACTATCAATAAATGAAGTACAGATAAAAAGAAAAAAAATTATTTACTGTTTCCATTTGTTTGGAACTTCTTGGTAATGAATAGTATCCGATGACTACTACTATTAAGCCTTCAAATAAAATGCATGATTACATAATTAATATGTTTAATTGCATAGATAATAACATGATAGATATAAATATATAGATATTTAATAAATATAATATTTTTCTTTTCATAAAGGAAAAGGTTTTTGATCCTCTATATACAATGGATTTTGCATATATGGACTTATAATAACTTTAAGGGGTAATTAAAAAATTCATATATACTCCCATCGTTTAACATATTATTATGAATTTTGTGTATATGTGATCGGCTATGTAATTTTTAATTGAAATACTTTTTTTTCTTATCGCAAATAAATGAATACAAATATTTAACTCACTAATCATCGTCAAAAGGAAAAGGTAACTCAAGGTATATGCTTTTCTCAAGCACTTGGTTTGGAGTAAATACTTGACTTCTAAAGAGTTATCCGTCAGGAATCCAAATTAAGTAAGGGTCTTATCTATTTTACTAAACTGAAAACAATGTTTCTTAGAATGTCGGTCGAATAATTTTTATTTATGTCTTTTTTGTTCTTCACCAGCTTCTTGTACGAGCATTCTAATTAAATGGCTTTTCTTTCTTCAAAATTTCTTTCGTTTAAAATCATTGCGTTTATAACAGTGTTTTTAATATCTTCCTCTCAATCTGTGTTTATATGTATAGCAACTGTACATTCTATAATTACAAGCAACAAGGTATAATTTCATTTTCATTTTTCTTTTCTTTTACAAAAATAGTTACCTATAGGGGTACTTATAATTTATAAATTTATCTGTTTTAACTAAAATAATATAATGTATTTTTCTAAATATGTAAACAATAATTATGTACTTGCTAAATACTCATAATTTAAGAACAAAAATATAAGTAAGTGTAGAGGGGGGCACAACCTAAAAATGCAATGAACTTCTCCACTCTCCAGTAGGTGTTTTCACTGTTGTTCCATATTCACAAACGCTCAATGTCTCCGTTTGATATCTTTCCTTTTTTTTTTGTTTTTTTTTGTTTTCTTCATTGCAATTATACTGTCTTTGCTTTTCCTGTCCATCACGTCAGTTCCATTTTTATTTGAAATGCAACTCTTGACTCAGTTGAGTTTGAGCCAAACATTGTGCTTGAGATACAGAAATATAATTTCATTACATTTATGATATCCATGCATGCAATTATCGTAATATTAATGGTGAAAATATTTAAACTGTATTTTATAATCTGTTCATAACGATACCGCAATTATTGAAATGTTTCAGGTTCTCACACCTTTTGAAATCTGCTTCACACGGAAACTGCACATGTACTGCAATATTTATATGAATTCTAAACAGAAAATGCATTCTTGTACTTGAAATATGCTACCAAAATTTATGAGGGGACTTAGTAATGATTATGAGAATATTTATGAATTTAACAATGTAATCTCTTAGTTGTCATTTGAGAACAATGTTTACAAATGGGATGTCATGATACCCTAATCTTGGGAAGCAAATTTAAAATACAAAAATACAGATTGTTATATGCAAGCCCTTCCTTACCATCATATTGAACAAGTTGGGGGGGGGGGGGGACTGGCTTTTGGAGTGTCGGTGTTTGAATCACACGGGTGACGTTGCTGTTTGCTTCCTTTAAGAGATCATTGGCTTTAAACTGTAGGGTAAAGAACCATTCGCGTGGCAAAAGGTGACCGAAGCACTTCAGAAACCAACGAACCAACCCTTTATTATACCAAACATATCCATTGAAAATAAGGACAACACATCATTACATACCAAATAATAAACTGGTCTTCAAAGTTATGTTAGCAAACACAATCAGATTGCATAGATGTGTCTTTTTGCTTTTGAGCACAAAATAGAAATTTGTATACACAGAAACTCTTTATAAGTTTAAAGAATTAAAACAATGAGCTGAAGTAAATAAAATTAAAATAATAATAATAATAAATTATTGATCTTATTGTATGACAGCCAACAGTGTTACGCTTGGTAGCGAATAATTCCGATACATTTTTGAAGTCTGCAGTGGTTGCTGTTCAATATGACGATAGATTAATAGATAAATAAATACCCGATATATCTTAACTCCTTAAGTGTATGTGTATATTTATATTGCATATTTGAGTAGCTTTTTTTTTATCAATTTCTATTACCTCATTCAAAATCACGAATATCCACAAATAAAGAGTCAGTTTTATCTCTGATTTATTTAGATGAGATTCTCTTTTAATAACTGCGTTTTGGTTTGTATCTAGTGGACGTATCATAAAATTTTAAAAACCTTTAAATTTAAACTGAAACTAGAAAATCCTGTTTGCAAGCAATTCCGATACATTTTTCCGTCTGCAGTGGTCCCGCTTATCGCGAACTATTTCAGTTTCTCTCACTGCCGTTTAGGAATGATTCATATGGGCTGACGGCTTCTCTAAGGTTTTCTACTAGGGTCAAAATATACTTCTGAATTACTTTTCGATGTCGACCAACTAGTAAGAGATTGCTAAAGAATGTTACGACCTTATGAAGAGGTGTTTTAAATTTGTCTCTCGCTTTCGTTGGTATTTTTTTTAACATGGTCTAATTTTGGGCCTCTATCGATGAGAGTTATAATTTGGCCAACTGTGAAGGTATCAAGACAAACAATCTTGGTTGAGTCACCTAAAAAATTCCTTATTTCAAGGAGGATTTGTTTCGAATTCTCGTTAAAAACCTTTTTAAAAAGTCATGCCAACCCTTCCAAGTCATTTGCGACTTTTTCACTGAAAGTGACAACTGTTTGTCCATATTGAATCACAGGGGTGGAATCTATATGATTCTCTCATGTATGAAAGTACGCATTTCACTTTTATTTTATAACTTCAAGGAAAGATTTTGTTAATAGATAATACAAAATGCGTGTTTGGTTAAGTCACACATGTGGTGCAGCTAGATTTTGTCCGAAAAGGGGGGGGGGATCTTCCCTTATGAAGGGGATGAAATTTTCATTACTGCGTTGAGAATTTAATGCCACTAACACTGGAATTACTTTTTTTCTACTCGTTTACTGGCTTCAGAGTGCTGAGTGCCCCTTTCCTCGTGGCTGAGCGACTGAATTATTCAATAAAAACTGTGACTATAAATTTTTGTAATGGTGGATCTCATTTACATTACCAAAGGGTATGAATTCATCAATGGTAACGACCAGAAGCCATTAGGAATAGCATCAGCAGGTATTAAGCATAGACGATCGAGGACCATGCTCATCCAATTGTTTCCTTCTTTGACGACTGGCATCGGAGCAGCAATTTCAAAATAATAAAACAACGTGAAAGTATGCCACTTCCAATTTTTTATTTTGTCGAAGACCACCCCAAATTACTCCAAATACCAACTCAAGGAGACACTCTTTTAGTTTCAGTTCCGAGATTGAAGAAGACTGACGATGAAAAGGCGAATCGATGGATAGTCATGAATGACCAACTTGCATTCCTAGCATGGCCGTTGCTATTAAAATAGGGGGCTACGATAAAGCGCGTAAGCACACATACATATATACATACATATATGCTCAAAATGGAGGCGAGCATGAGTCACGAGTTGCAAATGCAATTTGTCACGAAAATCGGAAGCGGCAGGCGTGAGACCGCGGATCACGCGCCCGGGCGACAAGGAGACCCTAATAGACTTGATTAGGGACAAGCACGCGAGAATTGGCGAGTTTGATGTCTTTATTAAGGGCGGTAATAATGCATTGTTGAGTGGAATAATGGGGGGAAATTTCACGTCTTGTAGGAGCTGGCTCGCGATATTTTATGCGCGCCGTGTTCGGCGTCTTGGGGAGTCAGTCTCATAATGCAGTGCGCTCGGAACGAAGAGAAAGTGATGTCGATGAATTTTTATTTCATTTCTTTAGAAACTTTTTTTCATCAGCTATCGAGCATGTATTCAGAAAAGCATGAACTTGATGTAAAGATAACGTAAGTTTCTATTGCATTTATTTTACTTTTCTTGGAATTGCATTCTATTAAAAGACTTTTCTATGTTTTAGAGATAATAGAAACGCACTATTTCTTGGGCAGTTAATCTTCTTTTGAGATTTTTATGGAAATAAACACGCATATTGTATAGATGATTAGAGAGATTGTTTAGTACCTTTAAATTTTCACTGGTATCTTTTTAACAACAAATTAAAAGCAAATCCATTTAAAAGTGTTTAATTTTAATCTAAATTTTTTTCTTTAAAAAGGAATCTACATAAACTTGTGATATGTAATTAATGCTGCAGTTACTTATCAATGTAATAAGAGCTTTAAAAGAGAAAAACTAGATGATGAAAAGAATTGAAATTGTTCATAAGAATGAATATATATATATATATATATATATATATATATATATATATATATAATAATAATAAAATTCTTGGTTATGGAATATATATATAAAATATAAATTCTTGGTTATGGAATATAAAAGATTTCTGTTGGGTCAGTTGCATAATTTTGGAACTTAAAAAGAAGTCTTCCGATTTTTCCATAATTTAAATGAGATTTAATTGGTGACGAAAATTGTAATAATACCTTTTATAGCTGTAAGACTTCTTCAGGCCGCTTTTTGATAATTCTTCATGCTTGCTGCAAAAATTAGTTAATGAAAAAACTGCAATAAAACTGACCTGCTAATAAACATTAAAAAAAAAAACTTTAGTGTAACATCTAATATCAATTCATTAATTTAATCCTCTACAAGATAGATATATAAGTAAATATGTGCTATAATAATTATGGTGATTAATAAGCTCTAAGAATTGAGCTTATAAGTTTGTATGATGCAGAAATTTTATTACATTCTACAAATGTACATGCCGACATTCCTCTGAACTCTGAACCATAAACAGGAGCTAACTTAAAAACTAATTAATAAGGGTTTAGAATGCAATATAATTTCTAAAGAAAAGGACTGGCGTAGACAAAAGAGAAATGTGCTGTTAACGCGGGGAAAATTGTTAACAAATACGTGTTTACTTGAGCAACTTTCCTCTTAAAAGGCTTAATTATTCATCGCTTTTAGTAAGTAATCCTTTTTAAAAGTAATGGTCCGAAAGCATTTAATTACTAATAAATAATGTTTAAAATCTATTTAATATATAATGAATACACGTCTCTCAAAAACTAACTATTTTTCTATAATGATAATTTCGGTTTTTAGGCAATTGGTAATTATCGTATATTTTTTATCCTAAACTCGTAATAATGACATTATTTTTACGAAAGTACCCAGTTCTTTATGACATCTCTTTATTGATACACTGTTTTTATAGCCTCATCATAAATTCTACTTACCGTCTATTCATTTCATATTAATGGAATCAACCTCATTACCAACTTATTGAGAATAGGGTAAATCTGGAGATTGCCGATCCATAAAAAGTTTTTACTTTAATCGATTCAGTTAAATTTACCGTTAGAGGTAAAACTAAAAAATATTTCCCCCTTAATTGTTTTTTAGCAGTATACGTAAATTCGAACATCTATTTCAAATATGTGCTTAAATTTTAGTTAAAAATAGCTTTAGCGCAAGATCCAAATATTTAGGTTACATATTAAACTATGTTACTTATAACTCTATAAGCCCCAGTGAAGATTTTGAACGAGTTAAATACAGATTTAATTGAAAGTGCAGTGATTATTTCAAAGGATACTAACATTATTACGAAAATTTATAGTAATTAGCATTATTAGCATATTTTGAAAAAAAGTACTCATTTAAAGGAACATTTTATACCATAAAGACAAGTTAATTTAAATAATTATTACCCAAGAAATTGCCAAAATTTAGATGAAAGAATATATTAACTTAAAATTGTTGAGTCAAATTATTATTTACTAAATGACTTAATTTGGCCCATGCCTTTGAAAACACTTTTTTAATTCCTTAAAAAATTAATATACACATCTGCATCCAAACAGAAATTTTAACACTAAATGCAGTATCTGCTGTGAAATGGTTTGCGGGCAAAACCTTCAATCAGCTTAAATGGAAGTTTCTTTTATTTATCTAAGGTAGTATCAAAATTGGATAAAGCTGTTATATACAGCTGACATGTATATTTTAACAAATAAGATACTGAAACAGAAGTGTTAGCGAAAATCTCAGTCAGTAGTTTTTCTTTGCGTAAATCAGAAAGAACTGAATAGTTTGGACAATTTCTTCGTTGTCAACTGTCCACTATCCTTGCTGCTTGTGCATTAGTATAGGGAGTTTTATAAGTATTTTTCCCTAGTCATTTTGATGATACCTGGAGTAAGCATCAGACACCGAAATCAGTAAGCATCGGACCCTGTTAACAGTTCGTTTGTTGTCATCCTTTAATTATTCAACGGATTAAAGCAAATGAAAACTATGCAATATTATAACAACCCTTTAATTTTTTTATTGTGCTTTTTTTAATAAAAAAAGGAGAATGAAAGATGCAATTTTTACTGAGATTCTAAAAAGCTGTGAAACATAGGCGTAGCATGATTTAAATTCTTTTTGGCGCGCGGGGGGGGGGGGGGCAAAAATTGAATTCAGTTAGGGCCCTCTTCCAAGTGCATTGACTGCCTTGCGGTCCTTAAAATATGAAATATTATGATTATTTTTAAATTAAATAACAATAGAGTTGATGTTTGAGTAGTATTCAAAAGTTATACGATGAGAAAAATAAATATAATTTAAATAAAATGAGAAAGTATAGCATCGAACTTTTGTTATGGATCATATCATTGTTAAAAAACTATGTTAAGGCTAAACATATAATCGGAATCTTTAGTTTCACAGTTTGAAAAAGCGGGAAAAAACCCAACTTTCTTAAAAGTTTTCTACAATTTTCCAATTTTAACTGAACTTCTATTAACGTTTTAATTTATTTCAATTCAAATTGAGGGGGGGAACGTCCCCCCCCCCCCCCGACGCTACGCCTATGCTGTGAAATGTCACACAATTTAAAACTCATTGATTACTTACATTGCTTGATATGCTACTGACATAAAATGCAACTCAATTGATTTAGCACTAAGCATTTCAACGCACATGCAGAAGTTAATAGCAAAATAATACATCCGAAATCCAAAATGCCTGATGGCTTCCTCAGATGCCCTCGTGTTAGTATAGCCAAACTTTCCTTTTTCTAACACCTTCAAGCACCCCCCGGTCATAGATCTTTTGAGGAGCAGCCCCACCCTTCTAAATGACTTATTGACGGAATGATACACCCAAGAAATTCCCCGAAAATCTAGAAAATAGGAAGGGCCATTTAGAATTCAGTCAACGGCTGCTTAAAGTGACAAATTGGCAGTAAAATATCACAATGGTTTTATTTTTGTGCCTATTCACTGATTTAGAGGCAATCCAGTTGTGTCTGACGGACAGGGCTATTTGTTTGGTTATCTCAGAATCCCTGCTGTGGTACTGTTGCTGTTGTGTGGGGGATATTTTGTGGGGAAAATGAATTGGTTTCTTGTTTATCCTGAGGTGCTGAAACAAGTAAACTAGATGACTCTATTGTAAAAGCCGTTTACGGTGGCCAGATGTGATTTTACACTTAATTTCGCATTCATCTGCTGTAAACAAACATCGCTGTTATTATTTCAAATTACCTTACTGACTAAGTAATTTATGTATGATTTATGTCTGCCTATGTGTTCGTTAGGCTTTAAACAAAGTGTGCATTTCTTGCAGAAAAAGCTTTCAGTTTTTCCCATCTACTAGTACAGTGTAAATGTTTCAAATATAACAAACATAGTTGAATTAAGAAAATTTCGAATATTTCATTGTTTTTATTATTTTTTATAACTATTATTTTAAACTGACAACGGAACCATATGTAGTAGTTATTAATATATACCGTTCCGTCATACGGCGAGATTCATAGTTCGGCTCAGTTTACAGATTGTTAAATATTTTCAACTAAAAAATAACTAATTGGCATAGTACCACAGTCTGCAAACAAGTGTTATTGCTGAAAAGGGATAATAAAAACTATGAGGGCACAATTTTACAGAATTATATGTACGAGGGAAATAAGTAAATTCCTTTTAGCTTAGCTATACAAATTGATATTCATTATGAACAAATATTCAAATGTAAGCAGCAGTTACTTAAATATAAAATAATTAAGAATGTCAGCGGTAGTGTATAAATCTATTGAAAATGAACACAAAGAATTTATGTTCAAGAAAAGTTTCTCCAAAAATTTTGCATTTAATCTTTACGGCTAATTTTTAACTGGTCATTAGAAAAAGTACATTCTAGAAAAGCTATATATTTATAATATTTTAGTTTCCATGGAAACGTTTTCATATTTTGCTGAAAATTTGCTTTTGTTCGCACACAGTATTAACGTTAGATTCTGATTTTCAATTCATGAAACAAACATCTTTGTAGCAAATTTATATATGAAGTAATATTTTTATTTCAGTAGGGATATTCTTTTTACTGACACGAATCTGAAACCACTTGCTTGCTAGCAGCTGAAATTATCAAAAATACTACGATCATATATGATATGAAGTAATATTTTTATTTCAGTAGGGATATCTTTTTACTGACACGAATCTGAAACTACTTGCTTGCTAGCAGCTGAAATTATCAAAAATACTACGATCATCTTAAATAGTTTTGTATGGGAGAAATTACTACAATATTTTTGATGCCCCCCAAACCATTTTCCATTTACAATAACCATTTAAGTACTTTCATTAGATAATTCTGTACTGATTTCATGAAAATTTACTTCATTTTTTATGCTTTACATGCGGAGGATTGAAGAAATTTTCATGTGAAAATATGTTATCTTCCTATGCAAGATATCCTCAGTATTATACTCTGTTTATAAAGTTACAATCGAGTAATGTTAAGTTGTTTTAAGTGTTTCTTAAAATAAAAAGGTTAATATTAATACCTTTAATCTTTTTTATCATCTAGGAATACTCCACTGTCCTTTCCTCATAAAAATCGGTCACTGATCTTTCCGCTTGCTGATAGAATTTAAGGTCCCCTTTAAAGTTTTGAAATCTGCTCGGGATTTTGACAAACGAAATGAAATTGTATCGAATATCCTTGATGATATCAAGACACTGTTCATAAAGGTTTACAAGGAAATTATTGTTTTTATGTATTTGAAAACAAATTTGCGAACTTAGAATAACTATAAAACTCAAAGTAGGATGATTTCGTATATTTAATTATTGATACTTATGACAAATTGTGTAATTTAAAACACATTCTTTACTATCACGTACTCATTGGGGCCAAAAATGATATTTTAATTACATACTTAACAGGTGTGATTACCAAACTGATTCAATAGTGGATTATTATTAAATTTTGTAGTAGGGGTAAAGTACTTTAAAAAAAACCCCTTAAATCTTTCAATTGATAACTAATATTATTTACGAATGTGCCTTCCTCTCTAAGACTAATCAGGTAAATATCCTTTTGCTAATGAGTGATGTGCCAAGCAATCAAGTATCGTCCGTCGCTGAGTTTACCTTTTTTCCTCTGACATTTTAAACATTTCGTGACGTGTTAGTACACTTCCAGATCACGATAAAAGATAAAACAGCAAGTGATTTGATATCCGAGTGGACCCTTTTAGGAAAATTAAGAGAAATTAACAATAGATCAACTAGAACACGTCTGGGGCATAAAAAAAAGGCGGGGAAGGGGTGTAATATCCGAAATAATGTCTTATTCGATATCGAAAGAGAAATGATCGACTGCAGTTATTAATTTGTTACTTAAAATTCTTAACGTGAGGTAGGATTGGTAAAAGGATTTTTCTTCTTCTATGCGTATCTTCATACAGTTAAAAAGTCTATCGCTATTCAGCTTTATTTTAATTTTATTCATATTGTTTAACCTTTATCTTACGGAGCCAATTTTTCCGATTCCCTCTTTAGAACGGGGAATTCCAAACCCCCTTTGTAAGAATGGCCATTAAAGGGGTTATATATATATATATATATATATATAAATAATATATATGTATGTATATGTATATATATATATGTATGTGTATGTATATATATATATATATAATATATATATATAATATATATATATATGTATATATATATATATATATAATATATATATGTATATATATATATATGTATATATATATATATGTATATATATATATATATATTCATTCTTGGGATACATGCTATCCCACCCCGTAAGGAAAAGGTTAATTCTAATTCTAGTAGTTTTAAATTTAATTGCATGATTATAAAGGTATTTTTTTACCGTTGTATTATACGTTCTTAAAAAAATGGAAAAGTTGTTAGTTGCAGTTTACTACTAAGCATTTAGTTAAAAAGTTTCTTAGAGAATTGAAAAATCTGTATAGAGGTATGAAATCCAAGTGGTAAGCAGTAGCAAAGTGAACTTGAATTTTCCCTCTAAGATCCCTTCGGGGCATAAGGAGTGTCCCTACCGTTCCCGTTTCCTTTCTTGTCAAATTGAGCTCTTCATTATTGTGGGGTCATCTGTTACTCGATCACTCCCGGGAATTGAGGGGGAGTTAGTTTGAGTGGGGAGAAGAGAGCTGTAAACGCAAAATTCCTAGAGTTTACAGATAGAGTGTTGAAAGCGACAAAAGCGGCTATTGTGGGAGATAGCAATCCAAGTAAATGGAGGTGAGGAGTTTACTTTAAATGGTCATTTCCGTAATCTGTTTGCGACGGTTTTGTAAGCTTTTAATAGCTGCGTCTTGGTGAGGCAATCGCTGTGAAATATAATAGACAGAGAATGGAACAATCGCCAGTGATAGGGTGTGACACCCCTCTTGTGCATTCTTTGGGTTAGGTTTTTTTACCTGGCGAGTGTAACAATAGAATTTGGATGCCAAAAAGATAATGGGACACAAAAATACGTCTTTCTTTGTATGACAGTTGAATATATATATTATGAAAAATGTTGCTGGATGGTTTATCTGGTTCGGCTTTGAAGAGCTGCAATCATATCCACGAAATCACACCCTCATAGGGGAATCTACACTACTGGCCAAAAGTATTGCAAGTTTGAGAAATCTAGCATTTTTTCAAGAATAAGCCTGAAAAAATAATATTTTTTCAATGCAAATGATATTTTTAATGTAAAAATGTTAAAATAGTTTAAAGACATGATTAAGTTATTGAACAAAAATAATTATTAAATTTTATAAAAAATAGCTTACAAAAAATGTACAGGTTATC
This sequence comes from Dolomedes plantarius, assembly GCA_907164885.2. NCBI lineage: Eukaryota > Metazoa > Arthropoda > Arachnida > Araneae > Dolomedidae > Dolomedes > Dolomedes plantarius. Next base: position 32,996,410 of record OU015500.1, read on the forward strand.
AGAAATCAGCACTATTTGGTGCCCCGAGATAAAATGAAATAAATAATTTCAAGTTCTGAGCAGAAATGATAATAAATGCGTGCAATTGAACCGAAAAGCATTTAATATGTTGTTGGGCTACCTCTGGCTTTGAAAAAATATTATTTTGGGGGGCTTTCTCAAACTTGCAATACTTTTGGCCAGTAGTGTACATCTTATTCGCGAAAGCTAAGCAGACTGGGATGCAATTGAACCGAAAAGCATTTAATATGTTGTTGGGCTACCTCTGGCTTTGAAAAAATATTATTTTGGGGGGCTTTCTCAAACTTGCAATACTTTTGGCCAGTAGTGTACATCTTATTCGCGAAAGCTAAACAGACTGGGACCTACAATTTAAAGCCTCTCTCAAACCGTTACATATTATGAAGACCCCAAGTAGGAGAAAAAAAGGCTTTCGCTGGTTTTCGTTTCGGGGGAGGGGAAAATGCATTTCAAAATTTTGAGTTGATTTAAGTAGTTTTAAGTAAAACACCCACACAAATATCTCCATTCACATACAAGTATGTGCCGAGCACAATGAAACTAACCTTTGAAAGCATAAAGGGAGCATTTTATAAAATAATATTATTTGAATGGATAAAAATATTTTTAAATTATTCTTAAATTAATTAAATTCAGCACTAGTTCAAGTTATTTCAAAATTATTGCAAAACAATTATTTTTTATTTTGCGTTCAAAATTTCAGGTAAAGGTGAGTCCCTCTCTGTCACCTGACAAATCTATGCACTTTATGCACTTTAGTATCCAAGATGAATGGCTGAATGTCTTTCCGAAGCAGCTCCCTTTGAGTAATAGCGCTGATCATAAGTCTCATGAGACTAAACATCACGTCATTTTATTGATGTAACGAAACTTAAGGCGGCAATGTTGCTTAAAATATGCTCAACAAAAGTAAATTTTCAATTAGGAGAAATTCATTGAGGTGTGCGGACATTTTTTTAAGTAATGGGCAGTGAAATCTCAAAACTTTTCAATTTACACTATTGCATCGGAAGCAGAGACGAGTGAGACCTAATATAACATTCAGACGAATTCGGCCTTTCTAGCTAACACACAGGAAGGTGAAGGATTACTCAGAAAAGTTTATCTATCGGACTTAAATTAACTATGACTTTCGTACCCTAAATGTCTCCTCTTTCAGAATTGGAGGAGATATCAAGATAAAGGTTTTTTTGGCGTGCCACTTCAGCTTACAAGTAAATTTGAAAGACGGTAGGTTGTACAAAGGGGGTGGGAGATATATTGCTTCTCTTGTAGACCCTTTTTATCTTAATTGGCAGAAGATCTGGAAGATAAATGGTTAACCCTGCTGGCTAACTATGTTGGCTGACAAGTTTTTTTTTTTTTGGCTATCCCCTCACCTCAGAGCGAAAAGGTTTTCATTTTGTTTGGAACTGGTTGTCAGTTTTTATCATTCTAAACCCAAGATACACTTTTGATTTTCGTTAAAAAGACCTCTGCCCCCATCTGCACTCTGTAATAAAAGACGGATTTTTAAAGCACATCTAAAAACTTCGTTTTTAATGTTGTGTTTTACTATGCCTCAAAACCTCTTTTTGAGGCATAATAAAACTGGCTTACACATGAAGTCTTTTCTTTTTTTTTCTTTTGAAATTTAAAATAAATTTTCATCGTAATGGTATTTTTCTTCGGAATGTATTGTCATTAATAGTCCTTTTTTATTTCATTAAAGTCTGTCTATAGTTTAAAACTGTAGTCAAATTTATGATGCTGCTTAGTATAAAATTAACAAACCTAAATCTCTTAAATATTTCTTTCAATTTATTTAGCTGAAATAAAATATAAAATTGCAAAATACATCTTTTAACATTCGTTAAACAGGAAAAGTTTAAATTAGAATATTTTAATTCAAATTATATTTATAATTTTAATTTTGGTTTACCTTAGATGAAAATATGGAAAATTAATGTGATCAAAATTTAACTTCTTTTGGTACTGTTAATTTATGATGATAGAAAATTAATATCGTTGTCAAATTTAAAGAGAAATCAATGCAGAGTTTATTGACAGAGATATCCGAATGGGAAATTGCGTCTTTTCATTTAATTTTCCCTGAGATTTGCTACTTTTAGACATTATCTCCCCGTAAAAAATTCTTTCATTTCGAAAAACTAGCTAAAGATAAGACGGTATTTTTTTAGAATTAATATGTCAGACAAATGCTTTTTTACTCAGAATCTGAAACATTGATTATTTTTTGTAACAAAATGCTTTATTTATTTTGCCTTTGAAAACAAAAAAATTCTCTCTTTTTTAAAAAAAGACATAAAAAAAAATTTATAAAATAAGTTCAGGTAAAGCGAACTTAGGAAAATTGTTGACCCATAGGTACATATAGTCCAACAAAGTTTTGCAAACATATATTATAGTTTTTAGGGAGTTATTTCTCTAATCTACATATAATTCTGTAATACTCTATTCTACATTGTCTATACTCATACCTAAATTTTAATTTACAGAAGATTTCAATAGACTTATTAGTCTAATTATTAATCAGATTGGCTAAACCTAATTTTATTTTTCAGCAAACATATCAATCGAAACAGGTTGCGATTTCCAACATATGTATTGTACTCTTTTACACGAAGAAAGAAAAAAAAACCCTTTAAATCTGAATTTTTGTGACCGTAGATCGCATACTTATATTTCTTTGAGCAGATAATTTAAGTAGATAAACATATGATAAAAAAATAAGCATCTATTTGATCTGTAACAAAGCTATAACACAGCTATAACAAAGGGCCAAACTTGAACTGAACTCTTTGCATTCATTAAATTAGATTTGTTAAAGTTGCTCAGCTTATAACTTCAAAAATTCTTACTTAATTTCTCTCAGTTATACGAATGGCAAAACGTGTATTATGGAAAAATAGTAGACCGTCAACAATCGTAAAATTACAATAGCCATCAATTGAAATCAGGAAAATATGCAACATTCATAATCAGTAATTACTATCGCTGTTATCATAGATATTTGGGTTTATTGGAAGAATTTTAGTGTAAAAAATTTTTAGCTTTTAAATAATTTTGTCTAGTAGACTCAAAATAAATGAAATATCTTCCTAAAAGTGGCAGTTTTTAAAAATTGATCCTGGATTGGTGATTCGTAATATGTAACATTCATAATAAGAAATTACTATCGCTGTTATCATAGATATTTGGGTTTATTGTGAGAATTTCAGTGTACATTTTTAAAAAAAAACTTTTAAGCAATTTTGTCTAGTATAGTCAAAATAAAGGAAATAACTTTCTAAAAATGGCAGTTTTTTTAAAATTGATCCTGGATTGGGGATTCGCAAATGATCCTGGATTGGGGATTCGTAATATGTAACATTCATAATAAGAAATTACTATCGCTGTTATCATAGACATTTGGGTTTATTGTGAGAATTTCAGTGTAAAAAAATTTTTTTACTTTTAAATAATTTTGTCTAGTAGAGTCAAAATAAATGAAATAACTTTCCAAAAATGGCAGTTTTTTAAAATTGATCCTGGATTGGGGATTCGCAAATGATCCTGGATTGGTGATTCGTAATATGTAACTTTCATAATAAGAAATTACTATCGCTGTTATCATAGATATTTGGGTTTATTGTGAGAATTTCAGTGTACATTTTTTAAAAAAACTTTTAAGCAATTTTGTCTACTATAGTCAAAATAAAGGAAATAACTTTCTAAAAATGGCAGTTTTTTAAAATTGATCCTGGATTGGGGATTCGTAATATGTAACATTCATAATAAGAAATTACTATCGCTGTTATCATAGACATTTGGGTTTATTGTGAGAATTTTAGTGTAAAAAAATTTTTTTACTTTTAAATAATTTTGTCTAGTAGAGTCAAAATAAATGAAATAACTTTCCCAAAATGGCAGTTTTTTAAAATTGATCCTGGATTGGGGATTCGCAAATGATCCTGGATTGGTGATTCGTAATATGTAACATTCATAATAAGAAATTACTATCGCTGTTATCATAGATATTTGGGTTTATTGTGAGAATTTCAGTGTAAATTTTTAAAAAAAAACTTTTAAGCAATTTTGTCTAGTATAGTCAAAATAAAGGAAATAACTTTCTAAAAATGGCAGTTTTTTAAAATTGATCCTGGATTGGGGATTCGCAAATGATCCTGGATTGGTGATTCGTAATATGTAACATTCATAATAAGAAATTACTATCGCTGTTATCATAGACATTTGGGTTTATTGTGAGAATTTCAGTGTAAAATTTTTTTTTTACTTTTAAATAATTTTGTCTAGTAGAGTCAAAATAAATGAAATAACTTTCCAAAAATGGCAGTTTTTAAAAATTGATCCTGGATTGGTGATTCGTAAATGAGGGATTAAGTGGGTTTTTTTTCCTTTTACTAAATTTTTACTAAAAAGAATCCTCCGTAATCAAGATAAAAGAAACATCCAGCTTTTTAATGCAAATGAAGTTGAAGTACAACTCAAACAACTAAATATTATAGCATTTTGTACTTGATAAAATAAAATATCTGATTATTCAGCTCAATCGCATGCGTGAGCTTTTGTGATGAAAATATCATATGCTAAACAGCGAGCAGCATACGGTTCGAAATATTATGTGCCAAGACGTATTCGGAAACAGAAGGCAGAGCGACGCACATGCCTCTCTCCTTTGACTTGTATTTTTATTTATTTTTTTAAGAAAAGCTTTTTATGCATATGTTAAGAGAGGAAGTCCAAAACTTATCCCACCCTCTCTCGTTTTTCTGTACTTGGCTCCCCACAAAGCGCCCAAGGAATAATTTATTGACGCTTCACCAACTCAACAGTCTCTTGAAATGATTGGAAATCTTAGTTTCATTAGCATATCTTTTCAGGATTTTACTGCGATTAAAAAACATTTCAATGATCTCAAAAAAAAAGAGCGACCCTCCTTCCCCAAAATACATATGAGTACAAAAACTAAAAAGGCAGAAAGTTTTTTGTATGCTAATGGGTGAGCTTATCTTCTACACGCTTTCTCCTTCTCTACGATTAGAGCGAAATGTATTGTAATAAGCTTAGAAAATTCTATTGCATATGTAAGTCTTTAAGAGCAAAAATGAAATACTTTTTTTCTACCGGAATCTGCCAAGCTCTTGTTACATTTCCTCCCCCTGCCCCTTTGAAATAACAGACTCGATATTTTTTAAAGCTGATATTTTTTTCTCAATCTGTTTTTGTTGCCTGACGAAAACAATCTGAAATTGAAATTTAACTTTTTGACGGAAGAGATTAGCTTTTTAAAAAAAATTGTGTATAATCAATTAGTCATATTATTCTATGGCACGTTGATAAAGAACAACACAATAGATCAATTTAATGTTAATGATACTTGCGCACATAATCATTTATATTAAAAATTCATTTATAAAACAAAGAAACGGTGTTGAGAAAACTAAACCCAAAGTCAACACGATTCCATTCGTCTTCAGTAATGTCAAAATTACAATAATACGAAATATTGTTTTTGAGGGATGTGATCTTATAATTTTCTCATCATAGATTGCCCTTTCAAATTATTATTTATTCTTTTTCAAAGCCCGCAAGTCTACGGAAATATTTCTTTAAATATCTTAATAGATCTGAGTTTACTTACTGTAAGATTTTATATTATTTTTATTAACTTCAATTCTGCGTGTGTATTTGCATTAAAAAAAGCTTTTGGATAATATAATTAATTTATATATATATTAATTAATATATATATATATATATATATATATATATATATATATATATATATATATATATATATATATATATATATATATATATATATATATATTTGTGTGTGTGTATACAGATAAACACGTTCTATGATTTAAAGGAAATTTTAGATTCCTGTTACTGAACGTATATAGATAGCATTTACCTCCTATTAAAATTAATTTGTACTATCAGTGAGGTAAAGAGGAATTAGAAAAGTTATTAACCCATATATATATATATATATAATCCAACAAAGTTTTTCAAACATATATAGTAGTTTTTTAGTGAGTTATATCTCTAATTTATCAATACTTATTTTATCAATAGTTAAATGTTCATGTTTCATTATCTGGTCATACTTTCGTAAGCTCTTATTATTATGATTACTATTAAACTGCAAAAATTCTATTACAAGGAAATTGATTTTTGCATTCGATGCACATTTTAGTTCGTTTAATTTTACAGTTTTAATTTTTGCGTCTTGTATGTATTATGTATGATATCCTTGCATTCAAATCCTTTTGGTAACTATCTCTCAATAGGTATTTACTTTTGTCTAATAGTTGACATTATCTTACCATATGGTTAATTTAGCGAGAGTGTCTCCTCCAAAACTTAATTACAACAGCAATATTTTGATAATAAAGATCCTTAAACGTGAATACGTGCAAAAAATAGCTTTATTTAATATTCACCTGGATAATGTTAAATGAGATGACTATATTTTTAGGTGTAGATTATATATATTTTTATTTTTCAGTTACATACATCTATTTTTCAATAATTTAATGTCAATATCGACGAATACATTAATTTCATTTTAAGCTTTCGAAATTTAAAGTATGTCGATTGATTACGTATTGATATTTAAAATGTTTACGATAATTTTTTATTCTTGGGTGTTCTCTTACACCTTTATCTGACATTTCTGTTGACATGGAGGAAATACAAAACTCAGTAAAATTTGATAATTAAATTCAGATTTTGAATCTATAGTTTAAACACCGTACAGAGCTTATCTATTATACACGCATCTCATCTTTTTTTTTTTTTTAAGTATATCACACAGAAATTTACTTTTAAAAGCTGTTAGACCCTCTACATTTCTGAACTCTTAATTCTTTTTATAAAGCCGCGGCAGAGTATATCTCTTTTTCTGCATAGGCAACGTCTGTGTGATCAGAAATGTCGGCAATAAACTTTGCTCCTATATTTCCCCAAACCGTTATTTTCTATTTTCCCTCCGAGAGCTTAAAATGGTGAGTTTCTAATCTTTCAACATTTTTGTTCCCAATCGGATACACATATATTTACTTTATCCACACACAAAATGAATCGGAGAAAAAGCGAGTATCCCTCCCTCTCTCTTTCTGCAGTTTCTTTCAGACCGGCGTCTATTTTTCTTTCACTACATGAGTTCGATTTATTCTTTTCAGAGCCCGGAGAGCTGCCGAAGCTGCCGATGAAATGCCAGCTGCGGAAGCACAAGAGCAATCGCAAGCCGAGGACACCATTTACCACCCAGCAGCTCTTGGCTCTGGAGCGGAAGTTCCGGTCCAAGCAGTATCTCTCCATTGCGGAACGGGCAGAATTCTCTTCCTCTCTGAATCTAACAGAAACGCAGGTCAAAATATGGTTCCAGAATAGGAGGGCGAAAGAAAAGAGACTGAAAGAGGCAGAAATAGAGAAGATTAGAATGGCCACCAGACCAATACTCCCGTCTTTCGGATTCGGAGCTCCAGCCTTCCTGGCGGGCATCCCACCCCCGGCCCATATCGGAACGAACGGCATTCCAGTCTCGAGACCGTTTTTGGGTCCCATCATGCCCCCATACCCATTTTATACGTCTTCGCCTTCTGGTAATGTATCCTCTCCTATCGCCACAGCATGTCCTCAGTGATATCCTGCCACGGACGCTTCTTCAGAATTTGTAATGACTCATATATAGCCTTAACGGTAACCAGGAGAAGAATGTGCTGCTGGGTATTATTAGAAAAGAGAATTAATTGATGTTTACCTCAACCCTGACTGTAGGACTGTATTACCATGAAATATCTGATTATTTTTTGTTTTAAACTTAAATCCTTTTTTTAAATTAACAAATATCCTCTTAACTAAAGGTAATTTGAGAAAGGATCGTCTCTAAGTCATCTTAAATATATATATTACACAAAAATACTCATTAAACGTGATATTTATGTAAAAAGCAATAATTGGAATTCAATTAGTTATTAGGTATGAAAGCATGGAAAAAATCTTTTTTTACAAGAAGAATGTCCCAAATTAAATCAATCAGGACCACTAATTTTATAATGCACGGTAATTAAAATACGCATTTATTAACTACATCAGTGTATGTAACTTAAACTGTATTTTAGTTTGTGCCATTCTTCTTATAAGGCAGTTTTACATCGTTAAAATTGGTATTTGATTTAATGTTTATAACTTTTTGTTTAATATTTATAACCTTTTTTATTAAGTTCAAACCAGTCAAAGTTAATTATACGCAAGTTTAAAATGTATTCTGTTGTGTTTGTGAATAATGATGCATCAATGGTAACAGCACTTTAAATAAAAGATGTTTCTATAATAAGTTTTTTCAAATATTTTTCGTCGAGCAGTGTATACATTTACGTTTTGCTGTAGATAAGCATTGCTTTCTTTGAAAGCGTTAATACGTTATAGATGCTTTTGATAGCTCTCTTGAAAAATATTTGTAAAACAAATGATTATACAATATATTCATTTTAATCTTTAAATTTCTAACTAAATCATTATTCTTTTCAAAGCAAGATTTAGAAACGAGTTTCAATTAAATCACGATTATTCAAGTTATATTTATACCTCCCACCAATCGATATTCGCAAATAATTTTCTAGCATTCCTTTTAGATATGATATATTTTATCGTCAATTTAGATGTGATTTTTGCACAATTAATCTATGTATCCTTATCTGTAACGATTCTATTTGAAAATTTTTGTTTGGAGCTAATGTTTTCACAAATGATTCAATAGATCATGTACGAAACACTTCAGTCGCTCGTTAGCAAGTTTCCAAAATAGCGTATTCGATGAGCTAATTAAAAATTCGATAGAGATGTGGACAATAAAGCTTGTTAACAGCAACATAAAGTTACGAACGTGTGTGAAGCAATCAATCAAACAGCCAAACTCAGCAATCTATTCAGTTTAGACAGGTGGAAATCACAATACTAATTATGAAATTGAAATCCGTTACCCTACCAGATGAAAAACTTATTGAAGTTTATTTCAAAAATATTAGTCACAATTAGTTTTCTATTTAAAATCAAGAAAGAGTGGGTACTCGGGTATTACCTCGGTTTGAATAATACATGAACCACAGAACATTTGCCCTAAATATCAAGGAAAATAATATATTTATTTTTAGTGTAAAAAATTTTAGTTTATTGCTTAGGTAAAAAATATCTTCCTTTATAATTTATTTTAATTGAAGTTAATTTAAGTAAATGGGCAATAAAACCCGAAATTACAGAATTATCCTTGAAGATTTTATGATTTTAGTTTGAATTTTAGATTAAACTAGATTAGAAATTTGTCGAAGACTAGCTTGCATCATTTTATATAATATAAAATACAATCTATTTTTGTTGTTTTTAACTGCAATAAAGAAAATTTCTTTTGAAAATTTTATACGAAATAAATCAATGAAAGTAAACGACACACGATATTTTGACGGCAGGAAGGGTTTGACCTCTGAGACGGCCTGACGATGAACTAGTAGTTAGCAAAGTAGGTACGCTTAAAGACAAAGGGTTCTAAGGAGCTAGATTATTAATCTGATCATCAGTAAGCTTAAAACCTCATTAATTACATTAATTGTTGTTATTTTGTCATTGATGACTTTTGCGGTTTTTAAAATTTGATTTATAATTTTTTTTTATAGGTTAGTTGTCACTTTGTCATTTTTCTCAAGTAAACTGTCCCGGCGATGTGAGGTACTATCATTAAATCCATTTAAAAAAAAAAAATTCATTTCCCTTACCAGAAGAAAAAATTAATGAAGAACAAAAACATCAGAGGGAAATTTCTTTTAATTTTTAAAGCTACACGCTTTTATCAATAGAATTTAATTTATAAATTTTAACTCATCCTTTATATTTATATGTGTTTTTGTGTGTGTTACCTTATTTGCTTTTGTATGCGTCACGAAAGCATGAACAGAATACATTTTATTCGCATTTTGGTTACATGACCAAAATTGCACCTAGGTGTTTACTAACTATACAATTCCTGTCTTTCATTAACGTTAAGACCATGAATTTTGAAACGATGTGCTGATTTTTATTAATTTGTAATATAGTTTATTGTATAAAGTCAATTTAAATTATTGTTGTATATAAATTGTATATAGTATTCATTCTTGAAGTGAGTGAAATTTTTAACAATGCGAGTGAGAATTTATTGTTGTATCTATGTGCCAAATTATTGATTAATCTGAGAGAGATCTGATACATGTTAATGAAAAATATAAATTCTTGTATTCAGGTTCCTTGTAATCCAAAGTCATTATTATTATCAATACTATTGATTTTTTATCATTATTGAAAACTTATTTATTTTTGGACTCTATTATTACTTTAGCCAAAGTATTACAGTTTTAAAATGCAGGTCATTTATTTTCATGTAATATACGCACACTTATTGTAAAGATTTTATACTTTTTGTAAACCCAAGAACAATGAGCTCGTCATCTTCGTCATGTTGGACATTGGTTTTTATGTATATTTTTACATAATTAATATTGATAAATTGTTTCACTAAACTGCGAAGCAAAAAGTTAAGTGCCAGTAAATAACGTTTTAACGCAAACTCTTTGCCTAGAAATTTGAGTGTATCCCAACTTCTTTCCAAAAAAACATTTCTTTTAAGTTGTTTGCTATAATAATGAGTTGATGGAACCAATAATTTGCACCGTAGTTCAGTGTTCCATCAACAGTGAAATTAAATTCTTAATTCCGTAAGCGAAAAGCTTCTTAACTCTTAAAATTTTTAAATAAAAAAATTAAAAAACTTACACATAAAGTTGCAAAAATAATAATTTTAATTCAAATTATTGAACTATTAGCTTTTTTGCAAACTTAGAAGCAGAATTTTGAGACTAAATTTTTTCCTTTTGCTGACGTTCTCTCAGCAGGAAATAAGCCGACTGCATGTTATAAAACAGACTGAGGGTTTTAGCACAGGCATCTCTGAACTTCACAGTCTGGATTTTGTATGTTTTTATAGGCTATGCGTTGATGAGGAGCTCATAGTAAATACTGGACTAGGTCCAGCTGTTGAAAAAGTAATTTTTAAGTTATGTTAATGTTATTTTTCATTCTGCGTTTGCTAGTGTCATAATTAAGCGCCTACAGTTTGCTTTATATGTTTCTAAATCTCTTATCTTTAATATCCAGCAGAAAATTGAAAACTTAACACACGTGAAAAACGAGAAAGTTTGTATCCATGGATTAGAATCTTAGTGGTAGAATTAACAAAAAGTTTAAAAAATCGGATTTATTGCTTGGATGGTATTAAAGATGTTTTCAAATTTTTAAGAATATTTATTTAATAACTGATTATGAGTATTTTTGTAAATTGACATCTAAGCTCAACTTGTTAGTAATCTGTAGTCCATATAACTATGATGTAGTAAGCAAAAATAGTAAAGCTAATTAATAATGTTAGTTTTAAACATTTCAAGATGCATTTGGAAATCATCATGAATGAACACAGAAATAAATTTAAGTTATACATCATTGTTAAGTATAGAATTCTTCTATTGATTAAAAGAAAGTACGGGATTAGAAACTGTTACTGTTAAGTAAAAACTGTTGGGTTTGAATACTATCACAGAAGAGATATAATGAGATCATAAAGATTTGCAGATACCTTAGTATTTTACAGACATTCGATGCGAATGCGCCAAAATTAGTTACTGTTGTTGTCTGACCAGGTCCATATAGGCTAGTGGGCTGAGGGGTGCGGCGCCGGTGTATAGTGGCACCACAAGGGTCAGTGTCTGACTTAGCCAAGTGCTACCTCAGTTTTGGCCGAGCACCCCCAGGAGTGACATCTGGGGGGATCGTACCTTCTGCCAACCTCTCTGACATCATAGGTCTTTCCCTTCTACGGAATTAACGTGCCCATATCCAGCCAAGACAGAGATATTTAATGGTGCTTGCCGGCATTCGATCCGAGCATCTTCAGCACCGAAAGCCGACCCTCTACCACTAGGCTACCTCGGGCCGAAATTAGTTACATTCAGTTAGAGTAGAAAATGTCTGTAATTATTATTATTATTATTATTATTATTATTATTATTACTGCTATTTTTTTTAACCAATGCGGAGGCACTTGTAATCAAACATTCTCCCTTACTACGTCGCAGTTTTACTGTCTATTTTATTATGGGGACACCATATAAGCGGACAGCATTACCTCCTATGAAGGGACGACACGAACGGAGGCATTTTTCATGGCGCAACACCGGGATTCGATCTGAGCACCCGCGCGCTGTACCACTGGGCCGCCACAAGCCCGTATCTGTAATTATTTTAGTATTATTATTACTATCATTATTTTGACAGTAACAATCTTTTGTCATTATATCTGCATTATCCTAATTCTACTGCACCCCTGTTACTATCATCTTCTCTGATAGAGATTCGAACCCTGGAATTCTGACCAAGAGACCGGTTACCTCCTAACTAAACTATCCCGACCGCATGGGGAGTCTCATTAAGTTCCATACTCACAAGATATTAAGAAGCAGAAGTTTTTTCAACAAAATTTGTTTAAGAATACTTTTTGCGCTCACTGTATACTTAACTCGTCACCGGTCTACGACGTTCAGAAAGCAAACGACAGGTTGACTCTTCAACGGTACTTAAAGAGGGTTAAGTACTAGAAACTCTTTACACTTTTTTAAAGAGAATGAAATACTAGATAGTTACTATGCCAGGACCACTAAGTATCTAATACACGTGATATCTGATGAGAAAAGACATTCGACTGTTCAAGCGTTTTCTCTAGTTCCTCAACCACACGCAACATGAACTTATATACTACTGAATGGACAATATTAATATGGCTTAGACATGCTCTCGCATAATTTACGTGAGAATTTGATTGTAAATATATACATACATATATAAATATATATAGAGAGAAAATAACATTTAACTGTAAATTACTGTGTAATTGTTTTTCACGAAATATTTCACTGTAAAAATGTCTGTTATGTAACTTTTTTCTAATTAAGTTTTTGCCTTCTGAAAAATTTACAGCTGAATATGGAGAAAAAATTAAAGGATTTGAAGGTTCTACTGGAGAACTTGTTTTAGAAATGTATTATTTTTTGCAGACAGTATGATTTCTTTTTAATACGTGTTCTTAATTTCTGTCAAAAAAGTGTAAATAAAATCTTTTTATGGAAAATAAATTGTTTATTTCTTATATCATTAAATATGAATATATATCAGAAAAATACACATTTTAATCGAATCAGAAAACACTAGTTTATATCTATACGAATGTATTCGGCTGTTTGGAAAGTCATTTCGTTTTTTATTTTTTTTTTTAATTTTTCTTTTCTTTTTTGGGGGGGAGGGGGGTGAAAATGAAAGATGATTGAAATATTAGTTTCTCTAAGTGAATGTCCATTTGAATTTTGATGCCAGTTTCTCTAAAATTCACGAGTGATGTGATAATTTTGTACACTAATGCAACTTGGTGAGATAAATTCATATATTAGGTTATTCGGAAAGTCATTTCGTTTTTTTTTGGGGGGGGGGGGAAATGAAAGATGATTTTCTAATAGTGTATAAATATTTTATTGGATTATACATTTTCCGTTTTGGTCCAATACCTTTTGCCATCTTTCCGGCAGTAGCATGATTCCACGCTCATAAAACTTCTGATCTTTGTTGGCAAAAAACTGATCCAAGTCATTCTTGACGTCCACATTTGAAGTAAAGGTTTTGCCATGTAAAAAAATTTTGTAGAGACCCAAACATGCAATAATCCGAAGGTGCCAGATCTGGAGAATATGGTGGGTGTAGTAGTACATCCCATCCAAGCTGTAAAAGCTGTCAAAATATACAATGACAATGCAAAAATACAATTAAGTCTTCTGTTGGGAAAATCGAAATTACTTTCCGACCAACCCAATAGTATATATTGATACGAAAGTAGTATATATCTATACGAGTGTGCGAAGTATTTTGAAACATTTGGAGTAAAAGGTAACAAGAAGGTCGTAAATAAAATTCTACCTGTCATTGTAAGTCAGTTATCTGCAGTGACAACGCAATAGGTTAATAAGGGAATATCTTTTATCATGAAGTCTAAGCAAAAGTAACAGAAAAAACATAGTTTTTTAAATAATTATAATCTGATAAATTATTCACTGAAATTGCTGCTACCCTTAAGAAAGCTCAATCTTGCGGAAAACTTACAACATGCCTATCGCTTGAAAAAGCGTGAAGAATGACTGTAAAAATCCTCAGTTTTATAATACTGGCCATTTACCCTCACTTAAGACAATTTTAATTAAAAAAAAATTTTACCATTAGAGGTAGAAGTTTGGGATTCTAATTGTCAGGACTTTATCTTAAGAAGATCCTTGAGGTAAGCTGTAAATGATGCATACAATTTTACCAAAATGAATGATCGCTAACGCACAAAAAATAGTTAAAAATATTAATTCATTATAATGACATGACAGGGCATGACATCGTATTTAACTTTTTACTAGACCTTTCAAACAGTTCTGAATGATTTTTATAGTATCTACGAACAAGTCATTTATTATCATAAATACGAATTTCACTCCATCACACATTTAACATAAAAAACTCATTTAAGTTTACTTTTGCTATCAAATAATAAAAATGTTTGCCATACAAGGTTCTCATGTAAATCAAAGGGGAAAAATAAGTAACGTAAATTTTAAACGCCAGTCAGCTAAATTTCCAGAATAGCAAAAGATATTTATGACAAAATTTTAAACTATATCCAGCAAAACTTCTTAATTTAATAAAATAATCGGGGAATTTCCCCATAAATAGTTCGGGTAAATGTGGAAAGTTTGGAGAGATTTCCAAGAGTGTTCTTTTAGAACAGAAAAGGTGTATACATCCACACATATTTATGTGTGTATATGTATATGTATATATCACTTCTGTTCTGAAACAATACGCAGACACACTCATGCATATATATATATATATATATATATATATATATATATATATATATATATATATATATATATATATATATATATATATGTATGTATGTATGTATGTATGCATATGTGGTGTCATTCGATTAACTTGCTCTTAAATCAGAATGAGTCATTAACACTACAAGTAATGTCGTAACGATTTAATTAAGCACATTTATTATTTCCTGATTAAGCGTAACTATGTATATATTGACAAAATCCCAAGCGGGAAAGAAATTCATCCAACACTTATATCGTACAAAGCCGTTACTCAAATTAAGGAAAGGAGGATAATTTAGCAACTCAGGGTATAAAAAAGAAAAAGAAAAACGAAAAAGTATGCATGAAACCAGCATTATCGAAATGCACGTAGCGCCATCTAGCGACAATCAGAGTTTAAATATGTTTCTAAACGAGAATCATTCTTAATCTAAACAGCAAACAAAACAACAAAGCTTAAAAAGCGAAAAGAAGTAATAAAAAAAATTACTAGAATCAGTAAAAAAGTTTCTTTTAGAATTTCGCAGGCATAAAGCAATCTTCATCGGGTGATGAGTGTTGTTCGGAAAAATGCGCATCACGGACGACCTGAGGGAAATATTTTACTTTGTTCTTATTTATAAATAAATTCAATATTTACAAATAAATTGTACGAATAAGTTTATTCCTATAGCAAGAGTTTACTTCCCTATGTTATTAAAATAGCATGGCCTCTCACGTTTCGTAATCACGCTTCAGTTTTTTTTAACCCCGTTTCAAAGGATAATATAACTTAAAAACTTCAGTTACATGTTATTAATCTCAGCGTAACTTTGATTTGTTCGTTTTTACTAACTATAAGAAGAAGAAAAAATCATATTTCCAATTGCAAACTGACATACCAGACATAAAATGTTAGAAGTCAACCAAGTGCTTTGACACAAAAATTGGCAAAAAGTGGCATTTCAAAACTGTATTTGAGGCGTCCACAAACAAAATCAGTTTCGGCTTGTGAAGGCCTTAAATGCAGTTTTGAAATGCCACTTTTTGCCAATTTTTGTGTCAAAGCACTTGGTTGACTTCTAACATTTTATGTCTGGTATTCGGTACTAGAGTCTGTTGGTTCGAGTCCCCCCTCTTGGCATGGATGTTTGGAGTAATAAGACGTCATGTAGCAAAAAATTAACCCTAGCGCTCCAAACCAAACCAAACCAACCTGACATTTCACATTCATAATGAATTTCCCAAACGCTAAAATCTATATCACGTGGGTGGCTGAAATCTTTTACTAAGTTCGTGGTATCTTAATATGTCTGCTTAAATATCTATTCTTTCAGGAAGCCCCTTATCTAGACTCCTCATTTAGAAATGCGTACTGTCTGTCATTTATCCAGCCTGTCAATATATTTCATAAATACTAAATTTTAACATTAAAGATTGTGAAAGGATTCTGAGTATTTTGTGTAACGCAAACGAAGGTAAGCAGTAGTTCCTCAAGGAAAACCATGTGATGGGCTGAATAATAATATAGTTTAGAAAACTATACATCAATCAAGATAAACAACGGACTTAATGATGCAGAGATGCACGCGAGTAAAAATTATTCGGACAAAAAAAAAAAAATAAATAAAGTAAAAAATAAGACTCTTTAAAGCAATGCCACAGCAGCAACGAAAGGCAGAAAATGGATGCCGTCCTTTTGACACGTGGAGCTCTATTATTTTCAATTTGCAATGCCGCATTTGAATGGAGCATTTACCTTTGCTTGTAATGTTAGTTGAGAGGCGGCTTACAGCGTGGAGCTGTTTCACATGTGCAATGTTTTTACAAGGTGCTTTAATTATAAGAAAATACGCGCTTATTAATACAGAAAATGTAACCATAATTTCGTTTATTTCAGTTATTTATATTTATTCTAGGGTTCGAGGTGGCCTTGCGGTAACGTGCTGGCTTCGGTGCTGAGGGGCTACTGCACAGGTCCCATAATTTTGAACCGAGTCAAGTGACGAGACCGGAACACTTAACCCCGCACGTCCAGAGGTAAATTTCAGAACTTGGAAGCCATTGCAGCCACGACAGATTTTTTGTGCACCAGCCGCCATTAGTGTACACGTCGGTGGATTTGTCAGCGACCGGCATCGAACCAGAGACGTTCAGATTACTGGCTCGCTGCCTTTGCTAACCGGGCAACTGCACGCACTTCATTATATGTAACACATTTAAAATGGTGTTTTATTTTATATTTCCCACAACTAATCAAAGGCTTATAGAAATCAATTTTTGATCATCATGAAAGTTTTGCATCCAGATGTACTGTAGTCGCCTGTATCCTCGGGAAGTTAAGGCATTTTTTCAGCTGCATTTTAATCGGTGTGAGGCGCCTATAGGGAACGTAACTTGTACTCAGCTTTTTTACGAGCAGGAAAAAAAAAAGAGCAGAAAACAGTACTAGTATGTATATGAATTAAATATAGTTTGCTGCATATTGATTTCGCAATATCTTTTTCAAGTGTATGATCATCAACTCCTGGGAATATACTAACGAAATGATGTTCTTTCAGGTCAATAATCTTCCACTTTCTAGAGAGTCAACAAGCACATTTTCAGGTATAATTTGATCTGAATTACCCACCGCCTTGTTTGCTTCAAAAATATGTCTCAGCATCATTTCTCCCTAAAAACAGCAATTTATTTCTACCTTTTACACGACAAAGTACTCACGAGAGTGTAAGAGTAGAAACTCAGGCTTGTGATAATAACTATTGAACAATCAAGATACGCTTCGCATCAAAGTACATACCTTATGCATACTTTTACAAGAAGAAATCACACATTTCATGTATGTCCCTGGTCACACTTCATACATAATTTGGCGATCGGGGAAGCACTCGTTCACGTTACTCCCAAATTGGAAATCAATTTCGTTACCGTCCGTACATTAACTGTTGCATGCGCATTTGCCATCGGAAACGATGTTTACCTCAATTATCCTAGTCTAATATTGACACTGTGGAGAATGCAGAATATAAATGAAAGTAATCGGATGCGAATTTTACACGCTCCTTTTATAAATGCTTACCTCCTACTGCGAGTATACGGGGTACGCATTTATGCAGTGTGCCATTATATGCAGCGGAGTCATAACGTAATCGATAGATAATGGATGAAAAGTGGCTCGATTAAAGGACCTCATGCTGCTTGCAAAATGTCAAGGATCAGTAGTAGGTCTCTAGCGTTTTTATTAAGTGGTGATATTCGCCCACACATGCGTCATTTAACATTGCGGACGAAAAATTTCATGATAATCATTTACAACATGTGTGTACTGATTAAAATTGTACTTTTTATTCAATGCCGAAGTTCAAATATACATAATACAACACTGTATTAGTTTTTTTTCTCAGTGGATTTTATTATGAATAAGAGAGACTAGGTGGCCCGTGGGACCCTTTCGCATGCGATTATAATACGATAAATATTATAGCGAGGTTGGTGGTTTGTAGTAAGATGAAAGAAGAACAGGTTCATTTGTAGCCATTGTTTATTTATCAAATAACAATGGTGCGTAAGGATAATACAAAACCAACCACAAAACTCCTTTGACTACAATATTGGAGGTGAAGCATAAGAAAAAACAGGGGAACGTGAGATAAGTACACGTCAAAACACCTTTGTAGACAATATTAAAAGTTAAATATCACACAAACTCGTAGAAAATGTGATATTTACATTACAAAACCTTTATGTGCCTATTATTTGACCGTGCCGTTTCGACGCATCCAGGGAAAGAACTTTAGGGCCAAAAGTCAACTTTTCACTTCGATTTTTAAACAAACAATACAGTGTGTAACTCTGAATTCACAATTCGTCAGAAGTAGAGAACTTAATCTTTAAAATCGTACCTCATTTATCAATTTTGGTTAAGTATAAAGATAGAGACAGGGGTCGTCACAAAAAATCACCTTCTAGAAATAATATATAAGGTTTTTCCATGCAAAAAGAATAATGGACACCTACGCTGATGTTGCCAATAAAGTAACTCATTAATGAAATCACAGAATGATAATAAAAGCAAATGATTTTTAAATTTTAAAATTCAGTGCGATTGATAATGGTGAAATAAAGAAAAGCTAGCGCGCGCCATCTATAAGAAGAAAAATTGTTTATAACATTTATTCTTCGATTTTTAAACAAACAATAAGACGTGTAATTCTAAATCAAAAATTCGCACAAAGCGGAGATCTTAATGTTTAAAATAGTATCTCGTTTATCGATTTTGGTTAAGTATGAAGGGAGAAAAACGGATTAAAAAAAAAAAAAAACTTTTGAAATAATATATACTTAGATTTACGATGCATCATTACTGATTGGCTGTATGACACAAAGAGAACATGATTAGGAGGTTTGTAGGATACTAAAAAATAAAATTGGGGATGGTGTAATCCTGCCTAAAGCATACTTTATGTAACAATTTCCACCGGAGAGGCAATTAAAACTTATGTCAGTCGATAAGAACTGAATGAATGTGTTAAATAAAATTTAAATAAGGATTTAAACACTTATTCAGCCCTCAGAAAGTTATACTTTTGGATTGAACTGAGCATAGAAAGTTATCGTAAAACAAATATATGAGGCGTTGAAAGGCAAAGTGGTGTAAGTCACATTTTCAACTTTTTTCATTTCAGGGCAAATATGTAACCTCCATGTTCAATTTATAGTGGAATTGTAAATAGTTATTATTTGCAGTATTGTAATAATTGTTATGAATTATAATTCGTTCAATTTATGGTGGATTTTTTTGTAGTTTTTGCAGTTAAACTCTTTTGACTTACACCACTTGACTTACTGACTTACACCACTTTGCCTTTCACCGCCTCATATACTGAGAAATAGAGTTCCGTTTCAGTAAAAAAAATTAATGAGGTTTACATTATGAGAAGAACACTATACCCTCGTTAGCTGATAAACAGTCACTGTTAAAAGAATTACTGCTTATAATTTGGTAATTTTTGAAGTTAGTATATACGTATTCTTAAGTAAAATTTTAACGTAGGATTACGTTCCTAAATAACGGTTCTACGGACAGAAAAAAATTGTCCAGCGTCGCGAGTTATAATTTTAGCAGCGCGCCAAACCCAGTAGCAGTAAACAGTTAAACAGAAAAGTACAAAATTGCGTTAAAAAAAGAAAAGAAAAGAAAAGGTAAGGAACGATAAGTAGTCCTACGTTAATAACCCGTGGTAATTTCGTTAGAAGAGACTAACTGATTTTTTTTTTTTTTTTTTTTTTTTTTTTTTTGTTAAATAGTCCTCAATTCTGCGACCTAAATACGAAATCTTTATTAGAATCACTTAACCATTATAATAAATCTATGAAACATATGTTGCCTAAACGATGTTAAGCTTTTGTGTCAGAAGGTAGTTTTATCATTTCTTATTTTCATTATCCACTTTTCTCTAGATTCTAATTAACTAAATATAAACCGTCCCGGTCGATGAGGAATGCGTCGCGTTTTAACCTGCAGACCAGCTGTTACTCAATAACCCTGAATACGCAGCCGAGAGTCCGCCTGTTCGCTCTAGTAATTTAGGACTTAGGAGCCGTGTCAAGTAGTACATACTATTGACTTTTGGCCGCACTGTCCCATTCTCTGGATTCTAAGAAACCTTCAATTAAAATTAACTTTTACCTTAATCTGGGAATAAATAACAAGTTTTCGGGCGGGGGGATTGCATCCGCCTCATTACTGACTGAATTTCTGATCTGAAGCAACTAATTGATGGCCTGCGGTCATATTTTGCTGGTTAAGGGATAAACAATCAGGACCAAAAGCCGGACTTAAAATGACTTAAAGGGTCAGGTACCTTTTAAAGACCAAGAGACTCGACAAACATATCTTGTTTTCAATCACCAATAGTTACAAAAATAATTTATTTAAAAATATGAAAGTTTTACTGTGAGTTAAACACTCTTTCTTCTTTATAAGTATTGCACTCAATTTTTTCTAGCTTGAAGAGAAATTTTTAATTTTTTTAAAATTTTAACCATTGTTTTTTCATTGTTATGTGATTGCGCGCATATCACGAGAGCAGTTGGCTAGAATACCGTGAAATTTTATACACGTTCAATATAAACATGTATCATTAAAATTACGAACAATTATGTCATTTCTACCATAAAAATTTGAATTACAATAAAATTTATCAAAAAAAATTCTGAAATTAAAAAAAAAATTAATTTTTCTTTTCTATGAAAAACTAAGAATTTTGATTTCAACGTTCGTCATTTTAAAGATATATTATGCAACTTAATTTTAAAATTAAAAAAAATATGTATATTCATTAATATATGGATGCAAGTCTGCGCGCAATGTCATAACATTGAAAAAAAACAATGGTTGAAATTAAAAAAAAACTAAAAATTTATCTTCAAGCTAGAAAAATGAAGAGCCATATTGATAAAGAAGAAAGTGTGTTTAATTCACAGTAAAATTTTCATATTCCTGAATAAACATTTTCATAACTACTGATGATTTAACATAGGGATATTTTTGTCGAGTCTCTTAGCTTCTAAAAGGTACCTGACCCCAAAGCCGGAATTGAAAAATGACAAACTGCCTGTGTGTCGCGGGACTTGAACCTCAGTCTCTGGCTCTGATTACCTGTATACTAGCCAATCGGCCATAGTCCAGCCACGATGAGGAAATAAAGTCATTTATTGATATGGGGGCTCTTAAAATGATTTGCAGTTTATGCAAGTAGTGTAACTATTGCCGACAGGATATCACCTGGAAGGTCTCATTGCTATGTCTCTGGCCCCGTTCGGCGCATTGGAATGTCATTGGAGTTGTAAGACTATGGAGAAAATTTAATCGTAAGCCCCCAACTTTTAGTGTTTGGATGACTTTTTCTTTCTTTTTTTTTGGGGGGGGGGAGGGGATGTATATTTCAACAAAATGATGCATCTGAACTAGCCTTCAAAGTTTTTGTTTATTTATTTATTTTTTAAAAGAAAAAATATTAATTTTCAGATACATTCCCCTAACTGGAGCTTATCCACGACTTTAACTGGATTTCTAATTAGGAAAATTTAAGCAAAAGAGACACAATTTTGCCTCTTACAGAACTTGAAGAAGGCATTTATGTTGCAAGTAAAGAACTTACCCCTAGACTTCAAAATTGAGGAAAAATATATCCCAAAAAATGGCCACATTCTAAAAAGAATGTGGCCATTTTTTAAAGAAAGGGGGTTTAACAAATTGTTCGCGTTTAAATAACCAAAATTAAGTTGCAAAATTATGAAGTGAAAGAAATGCGTTCAATGTCCCCCCTCATTTCATTTTGTGAAAAGAAAATGAGTTAACATGTTTTTAAAGTTACATGCTATAAAAACATGCTTCCTTTTTTTATGACTAAATTATTTCATATTAAAGACATGAATGTCTTTGGCTTATTTTTTGGTAATGTCAGTGTCTACTGTCCTTGTAATTAAGAGACCCAGTGCAAGGCATACTGTACTGGTCATAGTCTGTGAATTCATTGATAGCATTAGGGGGCTTTCATGATCACTTTCACAGATTTACGTTTCGCCAAATCAAGTTCACCAAAATTTCCAATAAAACATGTAACATAGCCTTGGCGAAATTTAACAAAGGAAGAAAAAAAATAAAGAATTTAAAATCAATAGCACCTTAGTGTGTATTTAAAAAGTCAAACCGAGTTTTTTTTTCATGGTTTTAATTTTTATTTCATTTTGTGTTTTATAAAACTAACGATATCCATCAGTTTAGGAAAGATGCAGTACAAGATTATGAAAAGAAGCATTACGGGAACTTCCGCTACAATTTTGTTAGCATATAGTTTTTAATAATTAAAAAGAGAAAAGTAAAATGTAAAAATACTTCATATTCTTTCAAAATCAATGAATGCGAAAAAGTAGGGTTCAGAGACAAAGCTTCCAATGGCAAATTAAAAAAAAATTAAATGGGTAATAATTGTGGTTCTTATTACCATAAGTTAATTCTTATATATGAAGGCTAAGAACGAATGATCTGTTTGATTTGCTATGCTTAAACTGGATCACAAAAGGAATTAGTGGCATAAAACTTCTAAAATTAGTTTTTTTCAAAGTTTACTTTTGTAATAGGGATTTTTTAGAAGCATAAATATTAAGTTTCCTTATCATGCATAGATATGTGATTTAACAGTAACCCAACAGTAACCTAACAGTAACCCAATGATGAGATAATTCGGATCATCATCTTTCGGCTGGTATACAAATCTTTTGAGCTCCTGAAGAGTGAAAAAGTGAAATAAAAATAAACCATAATTGCAACGATTTCTTTTACTTAGTGATTTTTTAAAGCAAACTTAAGACAGTGACCTAAAATTAATAAGTCATAATCTTTGATCAAGATAGCAAAGATAATGGAAACCAACCTAAAAATATAGAGAGAAATAAGAAATTGCAGTGAACACGTTTTAAAATTGATCAACAAATTTGTTCAGGAAGTAGCAATAAAATATTTATTTTGCTTATCTCCTCATACACTACATACATGTTAAGTTTTGTTAAAGTAGCTCGTTTCCTTCTGGGTGCATATATTTTTTTGTGACAGTGTGTGTGTGTATGTATATATATATATATATATATATATATATATATATATATATATATATATATATATATATATATATATATATATATATGTATATAAAGAGAGAGAGAGAGAGAGAGAGAGAAGCTAAACGAAACAATGCCATATGCAATAAACAACGAAACTGTCATTTTAGTTGCAGGTTTTGAATATCCACATTTTATTAGAATAATTGCAAGTTCCTTTTATAAACAACCCTTTTATAGCTATAGTTTGGGTGACTAAATTTGATATGAAGTTAGCTTGCTGAAATCAATGAAATGTGAATATACCATTTCTATTTTCTTTACTGAAATCTGATCAAATGGTATAACAACAGATATGATTCAAAAGAGATTTAAAAAAAATTCCATATATATTTTAATAAACTTCTTGTGAAATTTTACTGTTTAACAACTTAGAAGTTTCAGATTTATATTGTCTTTCAATAAATAGTATAAAGCAATGATTTTTTTTTAACACTGAGAAAAAATAAATATTTTGAAATGTAGAAAGTTTTTTGGACAGATGAATGCAATTAATTCGAACTGTTATGAAGTTAGCTTGCTTACATCACGGATAAGTAATTCAAAGTATGTGATTTAACTCCTTCCTGTATTATGGTCTTGTTGAAAAAAGGATATCGAATGTATCATCATTAAATATTTTTTCGAAAATTTTCCTGATATGATCCAAAACTGTAAGTGGCTTTTTATTGCATAACTGTTGCTGTTGTGCCGGATTTTAAAATTTATATTTTGTTTTTTTAGGGCATTATAAGAACTAATGAATTATTTTGTATGGTTACAGAAAACTGATAAAGGAGAACGGACCTTAAAAGTTGCACGTTTATATTACAAGTAAACACATTTAACTCTGTTATCTTAGTTCGCTTAAATTTTTTATATCTGAGGTAGATACGCCTTGACTACTTTCTGTATATGGGTCTAATCAAAGGGGATACCAATTTTGTTACAGTTTTATTTGAAATAAATCATCTTCACTTGACCCGAGATTAATTACAAAGTTGAAGTCCTCTTTTTATGGACTGTTTAGAGGTTTTATATATATATATATATTTAACAACTTATATTAAGTAAATTTTTTCCATGATTAGATAGAATCGATAGAGTAGAGTAAAAATTCTAGAAGCTGCAAATTTATAATGCAATTATATACATTTAACACACTCTGTTATCAAGTTAGCTTTCTAAAATCTCTGAAATTGACTCGAGTGTCGTCTACTTCAATGTCTGATGATACAGGCTGTCAAACTCTGCCCGGGGAAATTATCTACAAATTATTATCAGATTTTCCCTGAATTGTAAAAAATTGTTGATATTTTTACTAACAGTTTAATGAAATTAAGAATTTACGACTAGACTACTGTTGGTATCAAGGTCTATCTGATGGGATATCATATTTCATAAGGAAATTTATCTTCAAATTAGTGCCGGTTTTTCACTGCATTGTTGAATTTATCAAAAATTACGTTTAGATTCTTTCCAACAGTTTTATGAATCTCTTATTGGTGAGCGGTTTACTTAAAGCTGACTGAGAATGAAAGTTTTCTAACCTACAAAAGCTTAGAGTGCAATTAAATAAATTTAACGCCCTCCATCATCAGGTTAGCTTGCATTAATCAACTGAGTTTTTTAGAGATGCCTTGACTACTTTCCATGCCTTGGCTCGATCCCTCGGGACACCAAATTTGTTCCTTTCACGCTGCTCTTGCCCTGAATAGATCGCTTTTTAGCGTGACATCTAGCCGCCGGAGACCGCTGCGTTCGCCTCTCCCCTCCCTCCCCCTTCCCATCCACGCGGTTTGATTTGCGTCCCATAAGCGGACTGCTATTAGCTAAATTATTTGTTTAGGAAGTAACGGTCACCCTTCAGGAGTTTTTCGCATTTATTTGAGTTGCGTAATGCGTTCGCATATATATTCCCAATTGGCGAAAATGGCGCAGACAAACAGTAATTCAGGCGAAATGGAAGACAAATGCAGATTTTTTTATATTTTTTTATTTACTATTATTTATTTAGTTTGGTTCTTGTGGCGTATTTTATGGGCTGTCCTTCTCCGAGAATATAAATTGTGTCTATCGCTGAGTAAATAGTGAATGCCTTGTTTGATCGTTTATACAGTTTAAATAAAATGACATTCACGTGACATCATTTTAAGCCAAGAGATGTATATCTCTGATGAACACGCTTTTTGTTTTATGTCCACTCTCGGGTGCATAGAAATATGTTCATATAAACACACCAGTTGAAACGGGCAGTATTACCAGTGAAATTACGTACTGTAAGAATTCTACCAGAAATAACTACACTACAATTTGTAGGTGAAAAATATAGCCTCATGCGAAATATATTCTTATTTACATGTAGCTTCCGAAATATGCATAATAGAAACACAAAGCTTCTTAACCCTTCAGCGGGCGCGCCAATTTTTGGAACACCAGCAAGCGCGCGTGGCACAAAGTGCAACGTCTCTTTCAACCTTGGTTATTCCTTTTGTGATATACTTTTTTTTTCACAAATTGAAAATAATAATTCTACATTTTATGACAAGATATAAAATGTCGATAATATTGAGATATATTTATAATTAAGGGCCAAAGAATGCAGGTACAGTTGCCTTATTTCAAAACTGTCCGGTTTATTGGATCTAAGAACAACTTGCGAATTGATTCCTATTATGTCCAAAAACTTAAAAAAACAATGGGATTTTCCTTCTTTGTGATATGCGGGATGCCGTGTAATAGCTGCACATTTGATCGACTACATCAACTCCTACTTTTGTCGTATTGTAATCCAGTATAATCGCTGGTTTACCATGGTTAGGGATACGTAAATTTCGCAACAAAAAACTGCATTACATAAAATTTCGCATTTATTCGCAAAAAAATATAAATTAAAAAATTTCGCATTTATTAAAAGAAAATTACAATTTTACTTTCTTGGATAGGAAAGTATCAAAATTCTTAGTTAAAAGCTAACATTGTAGTAGTCTTCACGTTATGTTCCTTAAGTCTTTGCCTTCTGTCGTTAATCACTATTTTGTACATACTAAAATATCTCAGAATCTACTCTATTAACGGGGCTATAGTGGCTTTGTATAGCTGTCTTTGCAAAGTTAAGGTAGCAGCATTTAGTTGCAATTAAAATCTGTATAACATCACCAGGAGTCTCTTGGTTCACTACTGTAAGCAGCTGAAACACCCTTGACTTTGGCGCTCAAGAGACGTTCTTAAATCTACTGAATTGTTCCACAAAACTTATTGGTTGATTTTTATAGTTAGATTCTTAGGTTCGACTCCGGTACGGACAATCTGTCCGGGTGAAATTTGGAGCAAATCCGAAGGAGAGTGAGATTTCACAGTTAAAGACCTCGGATAGTCTTGGTTAAGAAATTATGTTAATAAATTATTCCTATTATCACCTGATTTTGCTTAAAAAGCCGTTTATCACCGAGCCGTTTATCACGAAAAGTAGCAAAAAAATAATTTTCGCATTTATTCACTCATATCGGCAAATTTCGCTTTTATTTGCATCTATATTTCGTAAATGTGAAAATTACGTATCCTTAACCATGGTTAAATCTCGACTAACAATGAATGGAAAGGGATACAAGGATCAGAAAATCCGAACTGCATTAGAAAGGGTATAGCTATAAATAGAAATTGCTTAGAACATTCAAACCTTACATGTAAACGGTTACGGAGAATTGTCAATGAACAGTACACAGATGGGAAGCCTGTTAAACTCTTGGATATAAATATGGGATACTGAAGAATTTTCCAGAACTCTGTGGGAGTCGGACGCAGAGGAAGAGACATAAAAATTTACCTTCTGTCAGAGGAACAGAGAGATTTTATACAGGATATCTATACAGGAAAATAAATGAAAGATAACTTTCAAAATAAAGGTTATCAAAAATATTGAATAACATCCCCACTGTGCGTACGTTTTACAACTTCCTTATTTCTCAGACACGAGTACATTCCATAAGGACTCTGAGGTTTCAAAGATGCAAATGAGGATGAAAAATTTTATTATATACCTGTAAAAACCCTGCGTAAGGAAACGAATTTAGTTTCTCGTTTCTTACTAAAAAGCTGAACCGGGGGCCTTCAAGTGGTTATCGCATGAGGATTCGGTACTCACCTGGGGTGCTCTGTCTGGGGGTGTTCGGTCTAAACTGAGGTGGCACCAGGGGGTGATGTTGATTCATCTTTACGGTGTTCCCATTACAAGCAATAAAAAAAATCGGGCTGCAGAATGGTTGATTTTCGGAAGACAAAAGTACCCACATCACTGATAAAAAATTTCTGAATTTTTATATAGCATTGCAAAGGTCCCAAAGAGTTTTAAGTTATTTCCCCTTCCTACATTATATTTTTGATTATTTTTTGGTGACACATATTCATCATAAGCATCTTTCTCTGGTTCTCTTGAAAACTTCATGATTGTGTCACTTTTATTGTTATCAAATTCCTTTACACCTCTTTGCACTCTTGGACCTTGCTTTACTTTGCCCAATTAATTCTCAAAATTTGTAATGTTATCATCCTCACCATTATAGAATTAAACGAGAAATTCAAATGCTTTCTTTTTCTACAGTCATCCAAAGAGAGTCTAGGACTTCTCGAAGAATATATCTAATTCCTCTTCCCTGGCTAAACTGTTAAGATGGCATCCTTTGAAGAATTTATTTCTGCAATATAGTCATCAGCGCACAAGTTCCAGAAACCATGTAGTTCAGTAACAAGTTGTTCATCCTCAGGATGAACAGTTTAAGAATAAGAAAAGTGAGGTTAACCTTCGCAAAGCTTTTTACTGACAGAGCTCGCAAGCTTGTTTTTTTTATTTTGCAATTTCTGTGTTAAAAAAGTTTTCGAATGTGTTGTCTTCAAATGTATTTTTGTTTCTTCTTTTAAGTTTTTTTTGTGAACTTTACAAGTGTTCTTAAAATTATGATAGCATATATTAAGATAACGGTTAAAGAATACCCTCTGAACATTAAGAAATTTTATACCAATATAGGTGTTGAAATATTTAGAAAAAGAATAGGTACCATAAAATTCAGTCACAAATATTAAAAATTCAACTAAATGTGTTTATAAAACAGAAATATACAGCTTTTTAAAACCCACTATAAAAATAAAGAGAGGTTTGGGAATTGTGTTTTGAGACAATCCCCCCTAATGCTCCCTGGCACAAAGAAAAATTATATTAGTTCAAATATAGTTGTCTTTCTTAATTCTTATTGAAGATTTTTAGAAGATGTGATGTTCTGTTTTGCAGATTTCGTAAGTTTTATGTAAGCAATGTGTTAAAATATGCAGATGAACATGTTATCACGAACAACATTTTAAGTGTAAGTATAAAAAATTCATCTCATACGACAGGAAAACCTTGTAAGATCTACAGTGAGCTCCCTGTCGTTAATTTGCAGTAGAACTGTACTCCTCCAATGCCAGTAATCTTCCGATTTTTAGGAGACTAACCATTAAGTCAGGTGAATGAAACTTTTGATTCTGTATTAACATTAACAAGCAAGGTATTGTGATCTCCTTTCATTACTTCAATCGTCGAATCTTCGTAATAAATAAGGACATTTTTGCATCCTTTGCTATAGGATATTTCTTTTAAAAACTATTTCTTAAACAGGGGGCACAATGACTATAAATATGGTCAAATTCTAACCACAAAAATAGTGTTAGAAAAAGAAATTTTCTTTCTTTAATAATATAAAGTACATATCTTTAAATATGTCATGTATAAAAATGGAAATTATAAATCCATAAATAATTTTCAAATTAGCAGTTTGGAATTTTATATAATTAACTGGTCATTAAAAATTTATAAGGTGCTGTGAGCATCATAAAATTGAGATACAGTGGAATCTCGATCTGTCGTTTTTCAAGGGATCGACTGATCTGAACTATAAATGCGGGAAAACGATAGATATGGGAACATAACAAAGAAACATGATTGTCAGGACTGAGTGAAACAAACGACATATACGGAAAAGCGATGATTCGGGGAATTATCGATCGAGATTCCACTGTATATGCTTGCAGAAAATAATTGATGGTCAGAATACACTTGTAATATATTTACCTGTAATGTAAAACCAAATAAATTGTAATAAATATTATTTAAATTAAAAATTGAGCATAAAATTGGAAAACTTCAAAAATTATCAGAATTATTTGCATAATTTTACCACATAAAAAAAGTACTCCAGAATTGCACATTCTTCTAGTTTTAAAATGTAGAGTGTTATGAAATATACATATGAGTGTAGTTTTATCTTTTTCCTATTGGTAGTTAAAAAAAAAAAATGCTGCACACAAACTCAAATTAGCAGTTAATCATATAAAATTCTAAAGTGCTAATTTGAAAATTATTTATCGATTTATAATTTCCATTTTTATGTATGACATATTTAAAGATATGTACTTTATGTGTATAAAGAAAGAAAAATTCTTTTTCTAATATTATTTGAGTTTTTGCGGTTAGAACTAGACCATATTTGTAGTCATTTCGTCGAGCTTCTGGGCCCTGTGCCCCCTTAAACAGAAAATAAAAGAAAAATAAACACAACACTAACACCAAGTTGCATGATACATACTGGTATTGTTTCCCCAAAGTGTTGAATGCAAAGATAGCATTTACTGGTAATTGATAATTTACCATTAGAACCGTATGAAACCCCTAATTCGCCTTCATTTGTTCCACCACACTTAGCATCAGGCAGCATTAATGTCCATTGCAAGTACTTCTGAACACGCGACAACCCCTCTTAAAGTCAATAACACATAACTGTTGCTTGTCTGTTTGCTTGTTTCAGCAGAACTTCGATACAGCTCATTTATTGCGAAATTATCTTGAAAGACTCATGTTGAGAAACAAGCATCCTAGAAGAGCAAACACTTGAGCAGAATTAATAAATTTAATACAGTAAAAACAAATGATTATTTTTTACAGAAGAAAGGTACGCAGATATTGGCAACTTGCATCAAGATTTTTCAATCATAATTTATTGATTGTGTTTAGAACTGCTGCATCATCGAAAGGATAGAATGATTTAATAACTGGATAAAATCCAAGATTATTTGGAGATTTTAAAATCATAATTAATTTCTAAACTAATTAACCACTAAATTAGCTTATTTTAAACAGTAATTGTATTTATATCATAATTGCAATTTGTGTGGATGTGTAGTCAATGCCTCACGACCATTTGAGCTTTAAACTAACTCTCTAACAACACTCTAACAGGATAAAAGCTCTTATTAAATTTAATACACTGCTGGCCACTGTAAATGCAACACCCTGAAGGAAACATGCAAATAACATGAAATTTACAACATGCATTAGCGGAGGTGAGATATGCAAATGATTGGAATTTCAGCGCAGACGCACATCACGCGCGCCTGTGGCGCCACTTCAAAGCGCTATTTAAGGCTTGGAGATTTCGACGATTTCAAGTTCGGCAATTGTGTTTTTCTTGTGGTTTTTTCAAAAAAACTATCAATTATGCCTAGTCAAAAACAGCGATCATCTTTTGATCAAGTATCCGAGTTCGACAGAGGAAGGATAGTGGCCTACCGAGATTGTGGATTATCTTTCAGGGATATCGGTAGTCATGTTGGACGAAACCAAACAACTGTAATGCGGATATGTGATCGTTGGATGCAGGAGGGTACGACGGACCGGCGTGTTCGATCGCATCCACCTCAGCGTACCACTTCACGTGATGACAGGCAAATTGTGCGCATGGCAGTGACGGATCGCTCAGTCACATCACGAACCATAGCACAGTACATGCAGTCTGTATCGCATCATCCAGTGTCTGCGCGTACCATTCGACGCCGTTTACAGCAGAGTGGTCTGTCCGCAAGACGTCCATTGCTTTGTCTACCCTTGACGCAGAACCACAGACGTCTCCGCCGCCAATGGTGCGATGACAGAATGATGTGGACGGCAGAATGGAATGAAATTGTCTTTACTGACGAGTCACGCTTCTGTCTGCATGACCACGATGATCGCATTCGAGTCTGGAGACACCGTGAAGAGAGGATGCTGAACAGCTGCGTTATGCACCACCACACTGGTCTTGCACCGGGTATTATGGTATGGGGCGGTATTGGATATCACTCTCGCTCACCTCTAGTACGCATTGCCGGTACTTTAAACAGCCAGCGCTACATCTACGAGGTGTTGGAGCCAGTTGTCCTTCCTTACCTTCAGGGCTTGCCCACAGCCATATTTCAACAGGATAATGCGCGGCCACACGTGGCACGCATTGTCCAACGGTTCTTCGTCAATAGCCAGATTGAATTGCTTCCCTGGGCGCCTCGCTCTCCAGATCTTTCGCCGATAGAAAACATGTGGTCCATGGTTGCTCTACGATTGACCCAGATTCCATCCCCAGCTGCCACAGCAGATAAACTTTGGCAACGTGTGGAAACTGCTTGGTCTGCTGTACCCCAAGAACTCATCCAAAGTCTCTTTGAATCAATGCCGAGGCGTGTGGCAGCGGTGATCTCCAACAATGGCGGCTACTCTGGCTACTGATTTTGGCAGGAACCACACTTCACAGAAGTCTATAAATTGAATCATTTGATACTTGGTCAACATGTTATCTACAAAATAAATTTTGTTGTGATATCTCTTGTCTTTCTTGGTGTTGCAATTTGGGTGGCCAGCAGTGTACATTGCAACTGATGGTATATCTTTTAAATGATCCTTTTAGTACAGCACACACAGTGGATGAGTATTACATCAAATGATATCTTTTCAGTTCATATAGTATACGGCTATATTGTGTACTAGTTCTCAGTTTACGTTTTTAAATTCTCTGGGAAGGGTTTTAACTGAGCTGATTAAAGAAAACTTTTTTAAATATATACGTGTAAGATTTTAAGTAATCAATTTAATAAAGTCAACCTCCTTTTGATCGAAAGATCGTATTTAAAACGTTCCGAAAGTCATAAAGGACAAGTGTTGTAGATTGATGAACCTTCCCCCATTAAATTATGATTTTTTTTAGTTTGACTTATGCATTCCTTTTGAAAATATCTCTCTGGTTCTGTAAAAAAAACTGGATGATTCTCAGGTTCATTCTCAAATACCCACATACCGCACGTTGCACCATAAGACTTCGTTTAAGTTTGTTGAAATAATCTCGTTTTAATGACACTTAAAACTTGCTGTGTTATCGTTGCTGTTATGTATATGTTGTGTTATGTATATGTTATGTTAAATATATGTTGTTGCTACTTATGCTGTCTGTTAGGATAAATCCCAACCAGATAATTTGTTGTACATCCAGTGATCATACTCATAAAATACCCAAAAAATTCATATCTACTTTTTTTTAGCCAAGGAGAAACTAAATTTCTCTAAGCACACTTCGTCTTTCTTTCAACAAGCTAAACAGTTAAGGTGGCACAAGTACTAAAATCCGTGCAGTTCAGATACAAATAATTAAAAACATAGACGATGGCCAATATGATGAATTGTTTAAGAATTAAAATACAACCTAGATGAATCCTGCAAAGAACTCACTTGCATATATACGTCACAAGCCTTTCGTTCTGTAAGAATGCAGATGTCATTATTTATAATATAATCTACCACCCAATTTGAAATTTATTTTTTTTATTTTGAATCTATAAAAAAATAGCGCTTCAGTTTCTAGCTATATAAGTTCAATTTCTAGCTATATTACTTCAAAACATGAGAAATATAAAGTTAAAATAAATAGCAAGTTAAATATGACAACACTGTGCGGGGGGGGGGGGGGATTTGCGTGTATTGTTGTAATTTTTCTAAAATGCTAAAATTTTGTTTTTTTCTAGGCTTTGAATTTTCAGTTTTATTCATGTATCATATCTCCGTGTTATGCTACAATTTTTGCCATAATGTTAAAAGTACTTGGTGTAAATAAAAGCCACACAGAAAAAAAACAAACATTAAGACCGTTCAATTTTTATAGGGAAATATATATAGTTTGTACGAATATAGTACCGGCGATGATTTTTTGTGCTCAGCATGTA
Source organism: Dolomedes plantarius (assembly GCA_907164885.2). Taxonomy (NCBI): domain Eukaryota; kingdom Metazoa; phylum Arthropoda; class Arachnida; order Araneae; family Dolomedidae; genus Dolomedes; species Dolomedes plantarius. The sequence goes on from OU015500.1 coordinate 33,030,129, forward strand.
AATACAAATGGTTTGACAAATAGTCATTAAATCGATAATACTTTTTTCCCTTTAGTTTAAAAAAAATATTCAAACAACATTTCATAGACCTAATTTCATTTATTTGAGAGCTAGAGTTCTTACAGCAAACAAATCAAGAGCTGGATCCATTTCATCTATAGAGATTTTCAAGCCTTGCTGAGGAGCCAAACTAGATACTTTTTTTACCAAGGTGAAGTCTAGGTTCAAGGCTGCCTGATATGATGGAGTTGTCTATTATTGCCCTTGATTTTGAGTAGGTGATTTATAAACAAAATATAACGAATATGAGGAGCAAAACTAGTGATCTCCAATGTTTTTTTCAAAATAGAGTTAAGGATACTTTTTTATAGTAGAATTTCAATCAGTAAAAAACGAAAATCTTTCAAAAATGGCCTACTAATAAAAAATATGGAAATTTTTCTAAAGGTAATTTAAAATTTATACCTTCAAAATTGCATTAGATATAGCTCTTTGCCCTTTAACGGAAAAAAAAATCTGATTGAGATTGCTAGTTTTGATCCTACACTACACATATATAAAGGTACAATATAATGTAAGCCGAACGAGACAAATCAACACTATAAAATACCCTCAGAATAATGCTATGCCTGACACCATAACCCTTAAAAACAATTTTGAAGTACTTTTAAGTATTCAATTGAATACTTAAAAATACACTGCTGGCCACTGTAAATGCAACACCCTGAAGGAAACATGCAAATAATATGAAATTTACAACATGCATTAGCGGAGGTGAGATATGCAAATGATTAGAATTTCAGCGAAGACGCACATCACGCGAACCTGTGGCGCCACTTCAAAGAGCTATTTAAGGCTTGGAGATTTCGACGATTTCAAGTTCGGCAATTGTGTTTTTCTTGAGTTTTTTTCAATAATCAAAAACGATCAATTATGCCTCGTCGAAAACAGCGATCATCTTTTGATCAAGTATCCGAGTTCGGCAGAGGAAGGATAGTGGCCTACCGAGATTGTGGATTATCTTTCAGGGAAATCGGTAGTCGTGTTGGACGAAACCAAATAACTGTAATGCGGATATGTGATCATTGGATGCAGGAGGGTACGACGGACCGGCGTGTTCGATAGCATCCACCTCTGCGCACCACTTCACGTGATGACAGGCAAATTGTGCGCATAGCAGTGACGGATCGCTCAGTCACATCACGAACCATAGCACAGCACATGCAGTCTGTAACGCATCATCCAGTGTCTGCGCGTACCATTCGACGCCATTTACAGCAGAGTGGTCTGTCCGCAAGACGTCCATTGCTTTGTCTACCCTTGACGCAGAACCACAGACCTCTCCGCCCCCAATCGTGCGATGACAGAAGGATGTGGAAGGCAGAATGGAATGAAATTGTCTTTACTGACGAGTCACGCTTCTGTCTGCAACACCACGATGGTCGCATTCGAGTCTGGAGACACCGTGAAGAGAGGATGGTGAACAGCTGCGTTATGCACCGCCACACTGGTCCCGCACCGGGTATTATGGTATGAGGCGGTATTGGATATTACTCTCGCACACCTCTAGTACGCATTGCCGGTACTTTAAACAGCCATCGCTACATCTCCGAGGTGTTGGAGCCAGTTGTCCTTCCTTACCTTCAGGGCTTGCCCACAGCCATATTTCTACAGGATAATGCGCGACCACACGTGGCACACATTGTTCAACGGTTCTTTATCAATCGCGAGATTGAATTGCTTCCCTGGCCGCCTCGCTCTCCAGATCTTTCGCCGATAGAAAACATGTGGTCCATGGTTGCTCTACGATTGACCCAGATTCCATTCCCAGCTGCCAAAGCAGATCAACTTTGGCAACGTGTGGAAGCTGCTTGGTCTGCTGTACCCCAAGAACTCATCCAAAGTCTCTTTAAATCAATGCCGAGGCGTGTGGCAGCGGTAATCTCCAACAATGGCGGCTACTCTGGCTACTGATTTTGGCAGGAACCACACTTCACAGAAGTCTATAAATTGAATCATTTGATACTTGGTCAACATATTATCTACAAAATAAATTTTGTTGTGATATCTCTTGTCTTTCTTGGTGTTGCAATTTGGGTGGCCAGCAGTGTACTTTAAAATTGTTTTTATCCTGCTCTTTATTCGTTTAAAATACTTAAAGATACTTTATATATAAAGTACTTTTAAATATTTTAAACAAATAAACAGCAGCTTAAAATTAATTTATTTAGACCCAAAGATTTAGAATTAGGTTTCCAAAGACAAGTTTGTCTTATTTCATCAGTTACATTACTTTCAAAATTCCCATTAGTTACAATTATTTTGATTGACTGATGTTATTACTACACGCACACACACATGCACACACATTTATATATACACATTCATACATTATATATGTACTCACAGATACATCTATGTATATAAAACAGTTCCGTAACTGACTGACTGACTGACTGACTGACTGTCATAACGCACAGACCAAACCGCTGGACCTAAAGGATTGAAATTTTGCAGGGCGATTTTTCTTATAGTGTAGGGTTATTTTAAATTAAACTTTTAAGCTATTTTTGTAACATTGTTTTAAGTTTGCATTTAAAATAATAATCTGAGGGTTATAAAATTTATATCACAAGAAAGATTATAAAAATTCCATTAAAATGAAGTCGTTTTCGAATCTTTACCTCCATTTTTTGATTTTTGGTGAATTTTGAAAGATTAAATTTTAGAATTCAATTTATTAAATGCTGATCACGTGGTTTCTTTACTTTTTGTGATACTTTAAACTAATTTTGCATCACGTGCATAAAAAAAGAAATAAATTGACAAAATAAAATATTTTTTTCTTTCTAATGCTGCAGACAATTGGACATTATCCAAAAAAATATTAAAATACACTAAAATAAATGTTCCTCAAACTGTACTATATTAACTGTACTATATTCTTTAGTATGTTCTATTAGATTTAATTTGAATATTTTCTTCTACATTATTTTGTCTATAAAAATATCCGTTACGATTTTGTTATAAACATATATATATAAATGGATATTTTTGGTATTAATTGCATACATTGACCGCTGTATTTAATATGAATGTACTCCGAAGCACTGGCTAATATATACATATATACACACAGCTAATATATAAATACACAGACACACGTATACATACACAAACATATTTGTGTGTGTGTGTGTACTTATAAACATCTAATGTTCGCTTTCATGAGAAGTAACGTAAATATCTGAACAAAAAATTCTCTCCCATACTGCATGTGATTAGCGATGATACAAATAACTTTTTTTCTGATGATACCTCTTTCTCTGAGAACGGCTATTTTATACATAAAATAATTTATCTTAAAATGAGCCAAATTGATAAAATATTTTGCTCGAATATTTTTTGGGTTCGCAGATGTTGCTCTAGTTACAGGGAAAGGCTAAATTTAGCATTTAAGTTTTTTTTAAACAAATTCTATGGCCCTTGTATGGAAAGCAAAGAGTAGGCATTTGATCGTGCTCATGGTAAATTAATATATTAAAAGCGTTATTTTTTTTTCTTTTCAGCTAGATTTAAATTAACAAAACTAAGCTGAAAATTGACAACAAGAGCTAATTTATTAAAGAAACCTTTTTTTTTCTGTTACAATACGTAATGGAATTACGTATTGCAATAGCGGTCGCACGCTATTACTCGATTTGTTTTTCTTTACTTCTTTTTTCAAAGCTTACCTGTCATTCGATTAACTAACGGTTAAACAATTATGCAAAGTGCACTACAGTGAAAATGAGCACTTATCGTGACTTATTCGTAGTGTAAATATTTTCCACGTGTTAAAATCAAATCGAAACGTGGAATGCTCGCACGCTGTATGCGTATCAGCTTATTCAAAAAAACCATTTTGCGATGATATATTGATTAATGTTGTATTGCGTTCGAATATTTAAGCTATTAAACAACCTAAATGTGCGTTAATATAGAAAAATATTTGAAACAAGACCTGTGGTTAATCAGGGAAATTATCTGAAACGTGTCTATAAATCAAAGTCTGATATTTTTATTTAAGGATATATATTCATAAGTCCTTTTGGGAGTAAATTTGATTATTTATATTGATATTGATTTCAGCTAATTCGTTTGACTGCATTCAATAACAATTCCTCATTGTTTGTCTTGGTATATTTCACTTCCATTTCTGCGGCTTATTTTGCATAGTGTGTGTCCGTTTATCTTGCTGATTGACCATATAAACGGCAGACTGTTTATTTTATGTTTGTAATCTGGCGTTTATATTCATTTCGTCCAAGTAGTCAGAAATGAGTCATTTTTAAGTGAATTTCTGGCAAAAGAAATATATGACCAGGTCATAAAATAAAATAAATGAAAACTTTGGATATATATATATATATATATATATATATATATATATATATATATATATATATATATATATATATATATATATATATATATATGTATATGTATATATATATTTATATATATATATATACATATATACATATATACATATATATATATATATATATATATATATATATATATATATACATATTGTAAGAATCCATTACGACCTTACCGAATAAATCCCCCAGACAGCCGGACCTCCCACAGCAGGTGACCTGCGAACAGTTCTATAGATCGGCGCCAAGGTGTCTGGAAGCAGAGAATAGTGTTGTGCCTAGCCGTCGCACCTGGGAGGACGTGAACAAATGGCTATTCCGACATGTACAAATGATTTTCTGATCAGCTGATTTATAAGAGCCGACCACATGACTTCGCCGTCAAGCGAATCACAGCCAACGAACATGACATCACAAATTGGGCCAGCCAACCTAAAAATTTGCAGTCACGTGACCGGAAGCGCGAGTGCCAACGCCGGGAGAAGAAATCCAGTTTTTTGAGCAGACTTGGTCGAGACTCTCATCTAGGGAGCACCTTTCGTCTCAGAGGTCCTTGAGCGACCGACTTCATCCTGAACTTAACTTTTCAGAGCAGTCCGCTCTAAGCTTCTCGTCAACGAATACTTCACCCTGAAGTATAGCTATTTCAGAGCATCCTGTTCTACAGGCTTCTGTTAGCACGTTACTTCATCAAGAAGTTATCTTTATATTTCAGAGCAGCCCGCTCTTTAAGCTTCTCATTTGCTAGAACTTTCCTTACGAAGTTACTCTATTTTCAGAGCTGTATGCTCTAGAGGCTGTGTACCGACCTTATAGCTCAGTTGTGACTGTACTTGCCGACATCTTCTCATCGAAATTATTTGGCTATTAAGAAGGCCAGTCCCCTCTATGTCTAGAGGTAGATCAACAAATTTGTAAATAGTTGTAAAAAGTTTCCGACTTAAATTTAATAAAATTGTATTTTAATGTAGTAGACTGACTCTGAACATTCTTAGCTACCCAGAGTCTTAAGTTATCACAATATACACTGCTGGCCACCCAAATTGCAACACCAAGAAAGACAAGAGATATCACAACAAAATTTATTTTGTAGATAACATGTTGACCAAGTATCAAATGATTAAATTTATAGACTTCTGTGAAGTGTGGTTCCTGCCAAAATCAGTAGCCAGAGTAGCCGCCATTGTTGAAGATCACCGCTGCCACACGTCTCGGCATTGATTCAAAGAGACTTTGGATGAGTTCTTGGGGTACAGCAGACCAAGCAGCTTCCACACGTTGCCAAAGTTTATCTGCTCTGGCAGCTGGGGATGGAATCTGGGTCAATCGTAGAGCAACCATGGACCACATGTTTTCTATCGGCGAAAGATCCGGAGAGCGAGGCGGCCAGGGAAGCAATTCAATCTGGCGATTGACGAAGAACCGTTGGACAATGCGTGCCACGTGTGGTCGCGCATTATCCTGTTGAAATATGGCTGTGGGCAAGCCCTGAAGGTAAGGAAGGACAACTGGCTCCAACACCTCGTAGATGTAGCGCTGGCTGTTTAAAGTACCGGCAATGCGTACTAGAGGTGTGCGAGAGTAATATCCAATACCACCCCATACCATAATACCCGGTGCAGGACCAGTGTGGTGGTGCATAACGCAGCTGTTCAGCATCCTCTCTTCACGGTGTCTCCAGACTCGAATGCGACCATCGTGGTGTTGCAGACAGAAGCGTGACTCGTCAGTAAAGACAATTTCATCCCATTCTGCCGTCCACATCCTTCTGTCATCGCACCATTGGCGGCGGAGACGTCTGTAGTTCTGCGTCAAGGGTAGACAAAGCAATGGACGTCTTGCGGACAGACCACTCTGCTGTAAACGGCGTCGAATGGTACGCGCAGACACTGGATGATGCGTTACAGACTGCATGTGCTGTGCTATGGTTCGTGATGTGACTGAGTGATCCGTCACTGCCATGCGCACAATTTGCCTGTCATCACGTGAAGTGGTACGCTGAGGTGGATGCGATCGAACACGCCGGTCCGTCGTACCCTCCTGCATCCAACGATCACATATCCGCATTACAGTTGTTTGGTTTCGTCCAACACGGCTACCGATTTCCCTGAAAGATAATCCACAATCTCGGTAGGCGACTATCCTTCCTCTGTCGAACTCGGATACTTGATCAAAATACGATAGCTGTTTTCGACGAGGCATAATTGATCGTTTTTTTGAAAAAACCACAAGAAAAACACAATTGCCGAACTTGAAATCGTCGAAATCTCCGAGCCTTAAATAGCGCTTTGAAGTGGCGCCCCAGGCGCGCGTGATGTGCGTCTGCGCTGAAATTCTAATCATTTGCACATCTCACCTCCGCTAATGCATGTTGTAAATTTCATGTTATTTGCATGTTTCCTTCAGGGTGTTGCATTTACAGTGGCCAGCAGTGTATATTTATACATATATATACATATATATACATATACATACATATATATATATATATATATATATATATATTTATACACATATATATATATATATATGTAATGATAATAACAATAATAACGGTTGTAGCCGGGCACATAACTTGACCGTTGAAATCATCAGTTTTGTAGTCGTAGCTAAGGCAAATGGAAACTGTGGCGGGGCGAAGCAATGGCCGGGAGCTTCAAACATTTTGTATCCATAACGTGCAAAGTAGCGAGTGGCGACGTAGATGGAGAGGCAATAAACACTTCGGAACACATCAGGAAAAAGGCAGCTGGTTCATACAAAGTCTTTATTCAGGACATTGTCTCGTAGAACATCAATTAGATTTACTCGAACACCTTCCGCGACGCTGGCCGGGACGGGGACGTGGCCCCGCCATTACAACGCCATTACAACAGGCATTACCCCGCCTGTACAAATTTGACAGGAGCGAAAACTACATCTTTTCTGGCTGTGAGCAAACATACAAAAGCTACGGAGTTATCGAGAAAAGCACGAGTTTTTCAGGCGGGCTGAACTTTAATTGGTTAAAAACTGACACGTGATTAAGTCGCGTCATATGAGGTGATGGTCTCGCGATGCCCGTTATATAATGCTTATATAAGCTTTGGTCACACGTGCCTTAGGGGAAAAACTAATAAATTATTTCGGTTTGGATTTAGGTCGCGATTCAAAGGTTAAGGGGACGGTATTCTGTTGCGTTATGATAAAGAATTTGGAAAGGGCGTGTTAAAAAGTAAAAAGGGGTTTGAAATTTATTTCAATTTCCCCCCCTCCGGGAAAAGACTTGCGTGAAGGGCCGACTCCTTCAGCAAGGCTCTCCATCAGGCGAGATCCGCATATCAACAACGTAATTGGCACTAAAATTTTGAGGAGTAATTTGGAATAAAATTTTGCTCGGAGTTGACAAATTTAAATTTTGTATTACTATCATCTTTGTGTGTCTGCTCAGGTCACGGAATATACAAAATAGCATAAACTTGCATTAAACAAAAATAAAGAATATTAATACACTTGAATTATAGTTTGGAATGAGTATGGCAATATTTAACTATTCAAAAACTTAAATATACACTTAAAATGGAATGATAAAAATATAATTATTAAAACACAATAAATCACAACATTTGTTTTAAAAAAAGTACTTAAAACTTTAAAAGGCAAAAATAATTCAAAATGGTCATTGTCGGGTTACATTCATGAGATCCAGAGGTTCACACATAATAGGGTTTTTCTAAGAGAAAGTTTAAATGATAGATTTTTTTCTTTATTTGGACGACACGCAAAGTTTAACCATCTAAATGGAGTCAAGAGGTGTTAGGCACCCAAAAAAATCAAAAAGGAAAAAAGATCTCTGGTTCATAAGGTTAGTCATTATTCAGGTTTAGGCTTCATTGTGGTTATTAAAGTTAATTAGTTAAATTGGTTACTATCTTCAACGGTTTACTATAATTTTTTCAAATGCACCATGGAAACAAATTAATAAGAACAATTTTAAAAATACAGTTCAACACAGTAAACAAATTGAATAAAAGTAATTTGGCAATATACTTTTCGATTAATTAGGAAAATGGTTCAATTAGGCTAAACAGGGCTTTAGAAATAATTTTCTTAAAAGTTGTGTTACAATTCTCAGTGAACCAAAACACTCAACATTAATGTTTTTTAAGTTAGGAAGAAATGGATTTATACTACTGGAGCAATGAACTTAGCCTAGGTCTCCAAATGTGACAATCTACGGTGTGATATTCCGCAGAGGCCCGGCGAAAACGCACTAAATTCAGGCCCACTGAGCTACCATTGTTTGGGTTGTTCGAGGATTATTTTGCGTTCGGGGTCGAACCGAATCACAAAGATTTATTATTATTAAATTAAATTATGGTCGGGGTCTAACCGACTCAATGGGGATTTATATTAATCATATTTGTGGTCGGGGTCGAACCGACTCACAAGGAATTAAATTTCAATTAAGTTGAGGTTAGGTTACCGGAAAAATTTCTTTGTTTGATTAAATTCGGTGTAAATTGCTTTCAATTATTAATTTTCTTAAATATTCAAATTTAGTTAGAAGCGTGCACATTCTTATGTCTTGTTAGGGTAAAGGGTCATAATAGGGAAAAAACAAGATCACTTACACAAATCAGGAATTCACAATTACTTTCATGTTATTTGGCTGGGTAGTATCCGGATATAAAAATTATCAATATCTTAAAAAATTCAAGATTCATCAAGATTCAAAATTATCAAAATTATTATTATAAAATAAAAAATATCAAAATATCCACTATAAAATAAAGAATATCAAAAACATTTCAAAAAATACACTAACTGATTTGTGGTACTTGAGAGAATGTTTCCTGAAATTTTTATCTCAGGTTATTACATCTCAGTCTCTGTTTTGTTAATCACACTCTCAGTTCTTATTGCGATTGAAAGTCCCATAGCTTCCAGTAAATGTGTCACAAAAATACAGAAATCACTAATAACTAAAAGTATCAAAATCACTTAATGAAACTAAATATACACTAAATGTTATAGAATATATCAAAATTGATAACCCTAAACGTTAAAAATCAATCACTGAAACTAAAATGCACAATAAATGAGATGATTAAAATCTATAAAAATTAGTAAATTTAAATCTCAAAATTACCAATACACAGTTATATATTAAAAAATTCAATTTTCTTATTTTTTATTGTTCATCCCCTTCTTATTTATCTATTTTTTTAAAACACACCTATAATATCTTTTAATGAAAAATAATTGAAAATATTTTATACTGTAACTTACCCATGGAGTATCAATCATTATTTTATTTTAATTTAATTATAACGCAAAATTCAAATTGGTAAGAAGAAAAAAATGGGTTAAGAAAATAAATTAATCTAAAATATTTGATGTCCAGGAGTCACCTCGAAACATTGGTTCCACTGCCTAAGTTACAATATATTTTCTTCCTCTTCCAGTTTAACATCATTATCACCTTCATGTCGTAATTGCTCATTTTAACACGCGCACACACAATATTATTTTTTTTTTTTGATGAAGCCATCAAGGCATTTTTTCAAAAACGCGCACATTATTCCCCTTGAAGATCACGCTGAACTCCGACGCAGAAAAACAAACATGTCTCTCTCCATTGCTTAGCACACAGAAACCGAACCAAAACATCTCCTTTGACGCGCATACTGTCGTAACGAAAAATTATCCATGACGGAACACAATCTTGCAGGAATATCGCGAATCACTTTCTACAACACACGCGCACACAATTTTTTTCCTTCTCTCACTTCGCGAAAACACATGAAACACACCGCGTCACGACGAACGAAGGGCAAGAATATCTGTATAGAAAAAATATCGGCACGAGATGGCGCCGACCTGACACAAACTGCACACAACGGGTATTACGAATTTTCTCCGAGGCGAAAAAACACTTGAATATCCATTGGGGATCTTACCGTGGACAGGTTCACTTCCTGCCGAGCTAAATTGTAATGATAATAACAATAATAACGGTTGTAGCCGGGCACATAACTTGACCGTTGAAATCATCAGTTTTGTAGTCGTAGCTAAGGCAAATGGAAACTGTGGCGGGGCGAAGCAATGGCCGGGAGCTTCAAACATTTTGTATCCATAACGTGCAAAGTAGCGAGTGGCGACGTAGATGGAGAGGCAATAAACACTTCGGAACACATCAGGAAAAAGGCAGCTGGTTCATACAAAGTCTTTATTCAGGACATTGTCTCGTAGAACATCAATTAGATTTACTCGAACACCTTCCGCGACGCTGGCCGGGACGGGGACGCGGCCCCGCCCGTACAAATTTGACAGGAGCGAAAACTACATCATTTCTGGCTGTGAGCAAACATACAAAAGCTACGGAGTTATCGAGAAAAGCGCGAGTTTTTCAGGCGGGCTGAACTTTAATTGGTTAAAAACTGACACGTGATTAAGTCGCGTCATATGAGGTGATGGTCTCGCGATGCCCGTTATATAATGCTTATATAAGCTTTGGTCACACGTGCCTTAGGGGAAAAACTAATAAATTATTTCGGTTTGGATTTAGGTCGCGATTCAAAGGTTAAGGGGACGGTATTCTGTTGCGTTATGATAAAGAATTTGGAAAGGGCGTGTTAAAAAGTAAAAAGGGGTTTGAAATTTATTTCATATATATATTTATATATGTAAGGAAAAACTAAAATATAGGGGGGCTTTAGTTAGGGAAAGTGGGGAATTTATAATAAAAAATTATTAACTCTCGAAAGTTCGCCATAAAAGAAGAAGGGTTGTTAATAGCAAAAAATAGAAATAGGGGGCGCCACTGGAGGCTGTTCAGAAAAGAGATATTTTTCGGCAGGAGCAAGTTACGTAAGGAGATTACATAACGAAGAAAGTTACAGAACATTCGATCTGACTAAGCAAAAAGTTTGGGCGGGAGTTTAACAAAGAAAAGCTAGTCAGTCGGCACAGAGATCTGATTGAGAGAAGACGTATGTCTTGATAGAGAACCTGGGTGGAGTGGTTGCATAATTATGTTGGAGCTCTGATAGAAATTATGAAAATAAACGAATTTAAGTGATCTCTGTCATCTCATCTAATCATTCGGTCCACGATTGTCTTTAATAATGAAATAGATACGAAACATGTCATATGGATATGAAACGTGTCATAAGCCGGAAGGAGTGTGCAGCCTACGTGGGTGAGATTTAAAAAAATTTTTCGATAAGCCGATGATCGTCAATTGCAACCACTCGTCTTTCCATCTAGAAAGTGTTTCTTTCTCGTGACTGGTTGACAACGTGAGCTCCGATATTGAAATTTCCTTCTTTTTTCAAAAAATAGAAAAATCTAAATGAATGTGGATCACAATTTGTATGAAACTTTTTCTTTCCATTGGTGAGACGTGGCAATTTGAACAGTAACTGTGCTTAAAAGGGACTGTTTGGGACTTCCGGGCATCAGATGACTGAATTTTGTCACAACTATAATTGGTGAGAAAAAAGATAAAAATAATAAATTTTTTTTTGCGTTCGTTTAAGTCAACAAGAAAAGAGAAACAGGGATAATACGAAGGTTAAAGAGGAAGAAAAAGACGATGGTGCAGCAGTAAACGATGATTATGGAAATAAAGATGAGAATAAATGTGAAGCAGAAGCAAGTGACAGACACGAAAAAAAAGAAGTTCTAACATTAAGAAAATGCAGTGTCAATGCAGTGAAAATATCAAACTAAAGAAATCAAAGTGTCAATTTGCAAAGAAGAAAATTAATTTCTTAGGTTATGAGGTGTCACAAGGACAATATTCCCCACAAAATGCAAACATTGAGACAATAAAAAAATTGTTACCACCCAAAAATGTAAAAGAACTCCAAAGATTTTTAGGTTCCATAAATGTATACCAAAAGTTCATTCAAGATTATGCAAAGTTAAGATTACCACTCAACAACTTATTAAAGAAAGATGTAAAATGGAACTGGTCCCCTGAATGTCAAATGTCATATCAAAAATTAAAAGATGAGTAAATTTCAATACCAATTTTGACTTTATATTAACCAAATTATCCATGCCACTTGTACGTTGATGCCAGTCAAGAAGCAATAGCTGCAGTTTTGAAACAAAAACATCCAAATGGACAATTACATCCAATAGCTTTTCATTCCAGACAATTCTGAAAACATGAGAAAAATTATGCCATAACTGAGCTTGAATGCTTGGAAATTGTTGATTCGATTGACAAATATCACTGTTATTTACATGGCCAGAAATTTACAATACATTCAGATCACTGCATTACAATGGCTAAAAAATGTTAACTGGCAGGCTATTTAGATGGTCATTAAAATTATCAATGTATGATTATGATATAGTGTATATTAAAGGAAAATGCAATCATGAGGCTGATATGTTATCCAGAAACCCTGTAAGTCATTTTGTTAATCAATATTGTTATTTCCTAAGCACAGATGAAATAATTAAATGACAGTGGGATGATAATATAAATAACATTAAGTATAAAAAATATTTGAGTCTTAACTGTAAAAAAGAAAAACTTAGTCAAAATTGTAGTTCCGCCATCACTAAGAGTAAAATTAATAAATTCAGCTCATGAAAAATTTGGTCACCCAGGTGCAAAAAAGATGTTAAAGTTAATTTCCCCAATTTACTATTGGCAAGACATAATTGTAGACATAGAAAATTTTGTTCGTTGTTGTGAAACCTGTCAAAAGAATAAAAAATCAACTCAGAAAAAATTTGGACTGATGGAGCAAGTGCCTGTGGCGAAAGAACCATTTGACTTAATTTCAGTTGATACTGTTGGGGGTTTCAATTATTACAATTCAACAAAAATATATCTTCATCTTGTAATTGATCATGCAACCAGATATATATGGACATTCCCCTCAAAGAGTGTAACCAGTGAAACATACACAAATTGCTTGAGACAAGTTTTCAATATTAAGGTTCCAAAGCAAATACTCAGTGATAGAAATGCTGCATTCACTTCTTCCAGATTTAAGAAATTTTTGAAGCATCACAATGTACGACAATTATTGACCAGTTCACATAGACCTCAGACAAACGGGAAGAATGAAAGATGTAATCAAACAATACTAGCAAAATTAAGATTTAAAGTAAATTCTTCTTCGAAAAAAATTCCCTGGACAAAAATTTTAGAACAAGTAACTTCTGAATACAATAATCAACCCCATTCTGTGACTGGTTTTTCCCCAAACTACCTTTTATTTGGAATACTACCATATGATTCACCTTTGCCCAATACAACTTCATTAAATTACCCACCTGTTGAGGAAGCCAGGAAAATTGTAGTGCAAAGAACTATTCAACACGATAAAACTAATAAACGAAGAAATGATAAACATTTTGTTCAGCCAAATTTTAAAATTGGTGACTTAGTGATGTACGAAGAATTTAAATACCCAAATTCATGAAAACTAGATCCACCTTATTCAGGCCCCTATACAATTTTAAGTCAATTATCTAATGTAAATTTTGAAATTAACAGACCAAATCAATATACTGGAAAAGCCACCGACATTGTACATTTAACAAGATTAAGACATTTTCATCCACCAAATGAGTTTGAATTAAAATAAATTTGAGTTCTTGCAGCATTTCTTGGGGGGAGGGGGGAAAATAAGGAAAGTTTTGTACTAATTGCAAATAAAATTGAAATTCTGAATTTTGAATGTTAATAATGATAAAACTATGAAAATTAAATTGTATTTCTGAAATTAAGGAAAATCTATAATATGATTTGCATTGATTTTTATTTGACTTTAACAACTGCATGATAAGAGTTAAAATTTATATAACTGTTGAAAGAACTTTTTCTAAATCTACAAAATCTGAGTATGTTGAAATATTTATCACTAGTTTATAATGTTTTGAATTGTTTTATAAGCTGAACTGTATGTGATATTTGCCCAATTGTGACCAACCTCAAGCTCAGAGATCCATTTCTTTTGGTTTTATTTCATCGTGTGTAGTCTAAAAATAATAATAATAAAAAAACTGTCTTTATTTAAACTCTCTACTAGAAAACTGTTTTATGTGATGTTTTGGATCTTCTGAGTCAACCACCGATTATGACAAGTCTAATCCTTTTACCTTTTTTAGTTTCCCTCTTTGTTGAAGTTCTATACTATCACCAACTTCTACCCACGCATTGGAAGTCATCCCAATTACCTAATCATTTGTATATAAGCAATTCTACGTGTCAGTCACTTTCAGTGCTGAATTAATCCAAAATAAACAAAATAATGACCAAAGACAGGCTGTGGGAAGACCGCTCCTTTGTCCTCCCTTTCCTTCAGGTTTCTGTTGACTCATGTTTTCCCCATTGGAATTCATGAGTGAACGGATTACCTATTCCCTCTTGGTTGGCTGGGTGTTAAATCCTTTCCTTTTTCTGGAGTCAGTGAGTGAATACTGATCTCTTTTGAGCCTTTCCCAACCTAGAGTTTCAGTGTCGTGCACTATACGCACCAATTTTTCACTCTAAATTTTGTTTAGAGTTGTCAGTTGTGGTTAAGACGGTGGGAAATTGTTGAACCTGCTCTCCTCTGACCCAACTAAGCACTTGTTCACTCAACTACACAAACACACACAAACAAAAACATACACCTTGAATTAAACAGAATGTACACAGATGAAGGAGTGGTACACCAGTACCAAAAGTGAATTGTATTACATAATGAATCTGTCATTATGAAAATTTAATGTGGTAAATTGTAACTGAAAATTATGTCTAAATGAAAATTGTAAATTAAATTATGAAGAAGTGTTGAATTTCATGTCAGTAAATTTTAAAATGTTGGAAAAGTTCTATAAGATAGATGAAATTGATGAAGCTTAAGATATGATGTGTTATAAATTGGATCCTATGAGAAAAGTCAAATTTGTTATAGTGTCAAATATTAATGTTTTTGCCTATGAGTCTTTGCAGAGACAAGATAGCTAACAAGATGGAGGCCTTCTGGGAAACGTGTCGCCACAATATCTATTTTTCAGTACTTTTGTATTATTTCCATGTTTTCAATGATGTTTTATTAATATTTTTGAATTTACATGTGAAATGTTTTCTGGAACTGTATAAATGGCTGGAGTAAGAATGTATGCTGAAGAACTAAAATTTTGTAGCCAGTCAAAGAACTATAGAACTCCAAGGTAGCCAATACTAGGCATGGACTTGATAAAATTCAAGCATGTGAACATTTGTGTAACTTTAATTGTGGCAGTCCAATTCTTACTACTTAAAATTGTTGTGGATAATTGATTAAAAAAAAGGAGGGTACTATTGTTAACAATTGAATGCTTAATTTTCACGTGTCAAGATACTAATAATGTATATTTAGTGATTTAATTTTGTTTTGATAAGTGCTTTAAATTCTTTTTGACTTTTATAGATAATGTTGTGAACTTTATTGTAATGATTAATAATGTGATATATTAGTTTCTGTCTCGACTGGAGACAGCTGTAAGTTGTATTTTTCATCTAGAGCTCCTTCATGGTTGTGTACAATAATAGTTTAATTTAGAGATAGTTAGGAAACCAAGTTAGGAATAAGAAAAGATAAATTAAGTTAGGAATAGTTTTCATTTAGGTTTTCATTTAATTTTGCTGATTAGGGACTGCAGCCCTGATCAGCATCCTTTTCAAGTAACTGTCAGTTGAGTTTGAATTAAATTTAAGTTTTCTCTTCTGGAGACTTGCTGCACTGAACTGGCCATTCTTGTGTGCACGCCTTCAAAGGACGGGGGGGGGGGGGGGGTTGTAAGGAAAAACTAAAAACTAAAATATAGGAGGGATTTTGTTAGGGAAAAAGGGGAATTTATAATAAGAAATTATTAACTCACGAAAGTTCACCATAAAAGAAGAAGGGTTGTTAATAGCAAAAAATAGCAATAGGGGGCGCCACTAGACGGGTGCTGTTCAGAAAAGAGATATTTTTCGGCAGGAGCAAGTTACGTAAGGAGATTACATAACGAAGAAAGTTACAGAACATTCGATCTGACTAAGCAAAAAGTTTGGGCGGGAGTTTAACAAAGAAAATCTAGTCAGTCGGCACAGAGATCTGATTGAGAAAAGACGTATGTCTTGATAGAGAACCTGGGTGGAGTGGTTGCATAATTATGTTGGAGCTCTGATAGTAATAATGAAAATAAACGAATTTAAGTGATCTCTGTCATCTCATGTAATCATTCGATCCACGATTGTCTTTAATTAATAACGAAATGGATACGAAACATGTCATAAGGATACGAAACGTGTCATATATATATACATATATGACACGTTTCGTCATCATATGTATATATATATATATATATATATATATATATATATATATATATATATATATATTGTAGCGAACTGAGGTTCGTAGTGTCAACCAGAAGATGATTTAAACACACCAGGTATACATCACTCATTACATAAACAAAACAAATGCAATTTATTAATCAAATTGACGATGATGAGATATGTACACTGCACAGATGTAAGATGAACTTCGTAACGTAGGTAATCACACTCGATTTTATCGGCGTGGGGCGGAGTAAGAACACAGAAGTCCGCTAGACTAGCAGAACTGGCTCTGCTTCAATGATGAAGAAACGGCACTTCTCCTGACGGGAAAGGGCTCCCCAATAATATCAACGGCGGTGATCACTGCACGCACCCGGTAGCGATGAAATTATTAAATTAAGGAGAAAGGACTCCTCACTGGAAAATAAGGTAGCAAAGGCTCCTTCCACGAAGACTGGTCTCTGACAAATTAGTGGAGTATGTTTACTCCTGCAGGAACTAGATCGTCGCTGCAAAACAGTCACAAGGGACTCTGAACCGATAAGGGCGGCAAACCCGGCTGCTCTTAGAACTGGATCCGCTACGTGTCAGGAACTAAAAAGACGCAAGCCTCGACTGAGGGGTCCATTCTCTTTTTATAGAAGACCTCCACCGGATATTGCATCACTCTCCAGAAAGTCGAACGATCTAGAACAAGTGAGCAACGGAAATGGGTTTCCTGGGGCGATAATGAAATATTTTCCCCGGGTCTAAAGCGGCCGCCTTTTTAGTTTGTCCTCCAAGCCACTTCAAAGAGTCTCAAAAGGGCCGCTTCGGTAAAATGCGAAAGGCACGAGTCCTTTTGTTTAGGCACGCGACGCCTCCAGGATGCTGCTTAACAATTGATAGTTCATGAATGAAAGCACCTGGGGGGTCTCCTGTCATTTATAATAAATACCAGCGGCGTCACCCGGTGGCGATGACTAAATCAAGAAAAATGACCACGTCCCCTAAGGTCCTGTGGAACAAGTCTATCGGATGAACAAAAGGAAAATTGCTGTCAGCATATTGCCACCCAAGCCGTCGGAAATCTTTTGAAGTGTCTCAGGCCGAGATAGAAGAATTTCTTTTGTTAACGGAGAGGTTGAAATGCAATACTCTACATAACCCCCCTGCCGTTAAAGTTTTCAATGTGGTTGCATATTGAAAACCAACGTTTCGTGTGGGTGGTTCCCAATTCTGCTATCTAATGTACCAGTTCCAACAGTTTTTTTTTCTACTACACAAAAAAAAATACACAATTCTAACAAGTACGTACACATGCACTAACTGGATTACTAAATACAAACACAAATAAATTCATGGTACTAACAATTAATTCTCTAGGTTACTACATTTACAAATCTAGGTAATTCGCGGACGTTTAAGGAATGTATCTGCTTAAAGCGTCAGCGTTTGTATTCTGTCTTCCCGGCTTGTGTTCTACCCGAAAACAAAATTGCTGCAACATAAGTTGCCACCGAAAAAGACGGCCATTTGAACTGGCATTCTTCTTGAGCCATACCAATGGGTTATGGTCGGTCACGATTTTGAATTCGCTTCCGTCCAGATAGTAGTGAAGTTTTTTTAACGCGAATATGATCGCCAAGCACTCTTTCTCTGTGGTGCTGTATTTCCTTTCGGGCT
Organism: Dolomedes plantarius; assembly: GCA_907164885.2. Taxonomy (NCBI): domain Eukaryota; kingdom Metazoa; phylum Arthropoda; class Arachnida; order Araneae; family Dolomedidae; genus Dolomedes; species Dolomedes plantarius. The sequence continues at coordinate 33,048,531 of OU015500.1, forward strand.
CAGAGAACTTCCTACTCAGGTACAGGATAGGATGTTCCTTATCACCTATTTGTTGGGCCAACACTACCCCGGCTCCCAGATCGGATGCGTCCGTTTGGACAATAAATGGAACAGTAAAATCAGGAGCTCGTAGCACAGGTGTTTTTATAAGAGCGTCTTTCAGAGTGGTGAACGCTGCCTCGCAAGCTTCGTCCCACACAACCGCCGCGCGTTTCTCCCGTCCCTTTAACGCATCGGTTAAGGGGGCCGCTATCATAGAATAATTTGGAATATAGTGCGCGTAATACCCAGTGAGACCCAGAAATGCCCGAATACTCGTCTTTGTCTCTGGCCGGGGAAATTCCCTAATGCATTTTACCTTTAATTCGGCGGGATTTCGATAACCTCCGCCGACCATGTGCCCCAAGTATTTTACATGGTTTTGGGCGAACCGACATTTCGATGATTTGATTGTGAGCTGCGCTTGCGCTACACGACTTAACACGATATCTAAATGCTTCAGATGCTCGTCCCAGGTCTTAGAAAATATCGCGATGTCGTCGATATATGGAACGGCATACTCCTCACACCCATTTAGGACGTCAGCCATGAGCTTACTGAAAAAGAAAGGTGCGTTTTTAAGCCCGAAAGGCATCCGCAAAGGCCTGAATGTCCCGAATGAGGTGACAAAAGCCGCAATGCGTTGGGCCCTTTCTGTCAAGGGGATTTGCCAATACCCCTTTGCAAGATCGAGTATTGTTATGAAATCAGATCCTGCAACTTGTTCAACCCTTTCCTCTATGTTGGGGAGGGGGTAATATTCGGTGCGAATTATTTCGTTCAACCTACGATAATCAATACAGGGTCTCGGTTCACGACCATCGGTTTCTACCAAAATGATAGGCGAGGTATAATCAGACTCACCTACTTGTATCACTCCTAATTTTAACATTTTGTCAATCTCCAACTTCAAGATTTCGTTCTGTCGGTGTGACGTTTTGTATGGTCTAGACCTAACGACCTTATCCGAGATCAGCTCTATGTCATGCGTAACTTTCTCGGTTTTTCCTGGGTTATTAGAAAAAATATTTGCATGGCTACACAATAATTTCTTTAATTCCCTTTTTTGAGTGAGATTTAGACGAGCGTCAAGTTCGCTCTCGCGCACAATCTCCTCGTAATCGAAATCGGTAGCACCGGTTTCAAAAACGTGGATTGCGAAATCATCCTCAGTACCAATTTCGACTTTACCTTCATAAACCCAATTTATAGTTTCGGGACGCCTGATATAGGGCTTCAGCATATTAATATGGTAAATGCTGGATTTCTGTCTAGGTCCGGGAGTTTGCACTCGATAATTCGTCTCGGATATGCGAGCTTCAATTTTCGCTGGGCCTATCCACTTCGGCGCCATTTTGCTAGGTCGAGATAAAGAGAAAATCAGAACTAAATCTCCAACCTCGAAATGCCTTTTAACTGCGCTCTTATCATACGCTTCCTTACGCTTAGATTGTTCTTCACCCATTTTCTGAGCAGCTAATTCTCGCGCTCTTTTTAATCTATTCACTAGGGTAAGGACGTGCTCTGTCACGGGCCTCTCTTCCTCACAACCTCCCATCCAACCTTCGTACAATAAAACTTCGGGTGTTCGTAGGTTTTTTCCATACAACAGTTCGGCCGGTGAGAATCCCGTACTATTATGCGTTATAGTCCGAATCGCGAGGAGCGAGGCTGGTAAATGACGTTCCCAACTCTCCCCGTTTTCCAAACACAGGACCTTTAACAGTCTCTTAAGTGTTCGGTGGAATCTCTCTACAGGGTTGCTTTGTGGATGCCCCACTGAACTATGCGTCACTTTGATGCCGAATTTCTCAAAAAATTCGCACGTTAACTCGCTCGTAAACGACGTGCCATTGTCGCATTGCACCTCTTTCGGGAACCCGGTTCTACTGAATACCTGCAACAAAGCATCCGTGACAGATAACGACCTTAGGTTTTTCACGGGAATTGCTTCCGGGAACTTTGAAGCTAAACATATAGCGGTGATTAGGTACTTATTTCCATTCTCAGATTCGGGCAGAGGTCCGCAAGCGTCGATGTTTATTTTGACAAATGGCTCGCTAATTATAGGCGTTAATCGCATGGGGAATCTCTTAGTATCTTGAGCATTTCCTATGCGCTGACATGCGTCGCACGACCTCACGTATTCCTCCATTTCTTGGTAACATCGGGGCCAAAAAAACGATTTGGCTAGCCTCTGTTTCGATTTCGTCGCACCTAAATGAGCGTTTGTTGACTCATGGCATACTGCCAACAGTTTTTCCCTGAATACCTGTGGGACAACTAAAAGACTTCGTGTATCCCCAAAGTGGTCCCTCTGTTGTTTACACAATAACCCGTTTATCACTACATAACCCTTCTCGCCGGTTTGACTTGGACTTTCGACTTTTTTTAACAATGCGGCCAATTCTACACATTCCCGCTGTGCGTCTGCGAATTTCTCTGGGGAAACATTTAATAGACTCAACGCTGGGTCTTCGCGGTCGAGGGGGGGGTAAAACTAACAATTTCGCCTGTTCCTCCCTTTCCAGTTGTGTCAAAACGATTGACTCCCCATCTGAGGGACTATTGTCCGAACGCTCTCGAAGAGAATCGTTTGACTGAAGTGTCTGTGTACAGCTCTCTTGACATTTGGAACGCGAGCGCGTTATTGCATTGATTTGCATGCTCTTAGAGTTTTGTTGACCCTGTCTTAGAAGAGCTGCCGTTTGATTTCCCAGTATGTATCTTTGTTGATTTGACCTGTCGCTAATGACACAGGCCTTTGTTGTTATATTTCCATACTGGGAGTTCAGAATTACGCGCGCTAGGGGCACGTTAATGGCACGAGTGTCTAACGGCTGAGTGAGCCAGACTGTTTCGCCGAGGTAGTCGTCGGGCGAAATAAATCTTTTACAAACCAGATCAATCGTACTACCCGTATCTCTAAGTATCTCACATACCTGGCCGTTCACAGTCCCTATACTCACATATGGTTTTAAGGGATCTGTGATTTCCAAATCGGCACCTATGGAGTTAACCTCTTCTTTTTTTGTTAATAACGGACACTGGGGCCTAATATGCCCGACCTCGTGGCAAAAATAGCACTTAATGTCTGTCACACGCCTTTTGTCGAACTCTTTATGGTTCCATTCTTTACGGCGGTTTTCTTTTGGGCGAGGGGAGCTCACCTTATCTAAATTTCGTTCGGGTTCGTGTTGTTCGGGGGGTTTTTCAACTTTCTCTCCCGTTTTTACAGCCCCAAACATTTTCCGTTGGTCGGGCGCGCGTCCCTCGAATTTCTTCGGTTGGTTGGGGGGCTTACCTGTTTTTCTGATAAGCTCAAACTGATCCGCGTCTTTGACCAAGGTTTCAGGGGACGTGTAATTCTCCCAATCCCTTATATTTTGCTCCCGGATTTCACTTCCCATTTTCCGTTTTAATTGGTCGACCAGAAAGAGATCTTTTAACGACTCAAAAGTTGTAACACCGAGACCCTCTATCCAACCTTCGAAATACGTCTTTATTTCGAAAAGATAATCTTTCCATAGGGTTCCTGGCTTACGCTGGTGTCTAACAAACTTCTGACGAAAAGCTTCAGGACTGAGCCTGAATCGCTCGAGAAGCACGCTCTTAACATGGGAATATTTTTGTGTGTCCTCGACTTTTTCCCGTAACACAATGGCCGCTACTGATAATGGTAACAGGCTAATTAAACTGCCTGACCATTCAGCTTCCGGTATTTTTAAATGCTGTGCCTGCCGTTCAAAAAGGCAAAGGTATAGACTTATATCAGTTTCTTCAGGGTCGAATTTTTGCATTATGTGCCTTAATGAGTGTCCCGCAGGTCTCGGAGGACTAACAGACGGGCTTTCTTGGGGGGCTTCCCTACTCAGTCTTAATTTGGCTAGCTCAAACTCTCGCTCTTGTTGAGCTAACCTATCCTCCCGTTCTTGTTGAGCTAATTCATCTTCCCGTTTTTTCCGGGCTCGTTGCTCGTTTTCTATACGGGTCTCCATAATTTCAGCTAACAACCCTTCAGCCAATTTTACATTGTAATCTGCTGAACTTTCAATTTTTTTGATTATCTCAAGCTTCAGCATTCCCAAATCTACCTCACAACTCATTTCTATAGCGAGGTTAACTAAGTCCTCTTTCTTTGCACGAACAAGAGAACCCATGTTTGACAGAATACAAAGCTATTTCAATACTACACAGAATAATACACACTATTATAAACCCTGAGGTAGTAATTACATTAAAACCTGAACACAAAATGCAACTACACAACACAATCAATTAACGTACACATACAATGCATTAACAAAAATGAACTAAATTACTTTTAAAATTCCGCTTGCGATGTTACTATTTTAAGGTTCATAAAAGATAACTCACTTTGCTTTTAATATATCACAACAATACACAATGCAAAATAGTTAAACACAATGTAGTTACACTATTTCTTTTTGAGCACAGTTACATTCCTTAATTTCTGAGAACTAATTTAACACACTACTATTTCAATAACAATTCTACTTTACACAATAACACTAGTTCTTATTTTACCTCAACTTAAAAAAAATTTTAACACCTTTTAAGTTCAGATCAAGCTATTAATTACGGTTCTTAAATTCAACAATTTAATTCTCCTACTTCTGAGAAAACAACCAAAATATTATTTACTAAACTACTGTTGGATACCAGCACAAAAGAGAAACAGAATGGTACTCACAATTTGATGTGAAGACTGGCATCTAGTTGGCACTGCAGCAAGTTTATCAGATGGCACAAGAACGTCAAACGTTCTACTCTAATTCACAGGATACACACACCCGCAATAGCACTTTCACACAGTCTCAGTTCTGAAACACGCGCGAATGTCACTAAGGAAATTAACACTGCAGCAGTTTAGCAGATTTCACAAGAACGTCAGCCGCTCTACACTACTTCACAGGATACACACCAGCAATAGCACTTCCGCACAGTCACAGTTCTGAACACACGCGACTATCACTAAGGAAAACAAAATGTTCTTACTGTCGCTTTTTTTTTCGTCTAAACGCTGCCACCAAAATTATGAATGAATATATACCTTCTGTAGCGAACTGAGGTTCGTAGTGTCAACCAGAAGATGATTTAAACACACCAGGTATACATCACTCATTACATAAACAAAACAAATGCAATTTATTAATCAAATTGATGATGATGAGATATGTACACTGCACAGATGTAAGATGAACTTCGTAACGTAGGTAATCACACTCGATTTTATCGGCGTGGGGCGGAGTAAGAACACAGAAGTCCGCTAGACTAGCAGAACTGGCTCTGCTTCAATGATGAAGAAACGGCACTTCTCCTGACGGGAAAGGGCTCCCCAATAATATCAACGGCGGTGATCACTGCACGCACCCGGTAGCGATGAAATTATTAAATTAAGGAGAAAGGACTCCTCACTGGAAAATAAGGTAGCAAAGGCTCCTTCCACGAAGACTGGTCTCTGACAAATTAGTGGAGTATGTTTACTCCTGCAGGAACTAGATCGTCGCTGCAAAACAGTCACAAGGGACTCTGAACCGATAAGGGCGGCAAACCCGGCTGCTCTTAGAACTGGATCCGCTACGTGTCAGGAACTAAAAAGACGCAAGCCTCGACTGAGGGGTCCATTCTCTTTTTATAGAAGACCTCCACCGGATATTGCATCACTCTCCAGAAAGTCGAACGATCTAGAACAAGTGAGCAACGGAAATGGGTTTCCTGGGGCGATAATGAAATATTTTCCCCGGGTCTAAAGCGGCCGCCTTTTTAGTTTGTCCTCCAAGCCACTTCAAAGAGTCTCAAAAGGGCCGCTTCGGTAAAATGCGAAAGGCACGAGTCCTTTTGTTTAGGCACGCGACGCCTCCAGGATGCTGCTTAACAATTGATAGTTCATGAATGAAAGCACCTGGGGGGTCTCCTGTCATTTATAATAAATACCAGCGGCGTCACCCGGTGGCGATGACTAAATCAAGAAAAATGACCACGTCCCCTAAGGTCCTGTGGAACAAGTCTATCGGATGAACAAAAGGAAAATTGCTGTCAGCATATTGCCACCCAAGCCGTCGGAAATCTTTTGAAGTGTCTCAGGCCGAGATAGAAGAATTTCTTTTGTTAACGGAGAGGTTGAAATGCAATACTCTACAATATATATATATATGTATATATATATATATATATATATATATATATATTTATATATATATGTATATATATATGTATATTATATATATATATATATATATATATATATATATATATATGAAGGACATAATTAAAGAATAGACACCTTCCATCAATATTTAATTAATATGTTGAAATCTCAAAAATGTCTCATTAATAAGAATTCAAATATGGAAAATATCAGTCCCTTAAAAAAAATTTGTAGACAGATATCCTGAGGACATTCGCCCATATACACCTCTAAATTTGCTAGCTGCTTCACAAAAGGAGCACGTAACTCCGTATAAGGAGACAGCAGAGAAATTTCGGAAAATTTATATTGATGAGCTTCTCTCTTAGATTCAGTTAATAAATGAGTATACCTTCAAAAAGTTTGTTATAAACAAAAGATCAATAAAGTTCACTGGAAAGATTTTTCTTAAATTATATATTCACATGTACATATTCAACATATAAGCTGAGAGAAGGTAATCGAATTAGTAAAGTGGCCGGAAAAGAAAATTTATTATCTATGTTTTTAAGAACGAAAGCGAAATCAGTAAGTTTCAACGGAAATAATCGTACAATTTTGTAGAAATGATTCAGGATAAAACTAATTTTGAATCAAAACTAACTGTATAGGTATAGAATCTTGATCTAACGCCATCTCAAGACATTTAAGTTCAAAACATCAGTGAAAATGAGGAACGCTCTATCTATTAAGGCGGTCAATCTGAAATACTTTTCAAAAAATTTTAGTACTATGTGCAGTTCCAAGACGGAAATGTCTATCATGTCTCTTCGCTCTCCTCCTCCCCCAAACCAACAACCAATTCTCGGGGAGAAAGAAAACGTTAATCAGCTTTAGCTTAAAAATGAAGTCGTTAGAAATTATGGGATTTTTTCCCCATGTATAAAATTAGATATGTACAAGAGATGAGATGAGGGAATCAATGACAAATTATGGAAGGAGTATTTTTGCATCGAGTATTGCGGCTTCTAATTGACAATGGGGTATAGGGTCTTGTCGTTTATTTTGACCGCATCGGGATTTCGAATAGTGCCTCAAGCTCCCTTTTCGACATTGATGTGCGGATGAATACTGACCTTGGTGATATGAATAATGACATTGGTGAATACTGATCACCTTCCTTGTCTGTTCACCCTTGGGACTATACGTATACATCCGCCGTTGAGGGACAAGAGATTTATTGTCCCTTTCGCAGATTTAATAATTCTAATGCTTTATTCCGCTCGAGAAATTTTCTATTGTTGTACCTTGTATTTGTCTTTGGGCTTTTAAGTGGAATTTTTACTAAGGACGTTTGTCATGTAATCCTGCTACACAGTAAACCAAATATGCCTCATTATAAATGACTTATTTGAAATTTACGAAGAAAGTTATTAACAATTTTACGGACGAGGATTTTTTTAAGTCCTCACGTGTACTTCGAAATGTTTACTTACTTGCACGTCGAAGATATTTTCTGAATCAAACAAGAATAGGTACTGAAAATTGAAATTTAGGAGTTAAGGGGAAGCAAAATGTCATTTGTTTGGTGACAGCCTCCTGCAAAGGCTTAAAAAAGAATTTCAGTTCTTTTTTTTTTTTTTTTTTTTTGATATTGTCTATATATATAAAGCTGTTCCGTAACTGACTGACTGACTGACATATGACGCACAGACCAAAACGCTGGACATAAAGGGCTGAAATTTTGCATGGCGATTCTTCTTATAGTGAAGGGGTTCACTAAGAGAGGTTTTTGAAAAATTCTTCTTAGATTTTTTTAAATTAAATTTTTAAGCTGTTTTTGTAACATTCTTTAAAGTTTGCATTTAAAAAATAATCCGAAGGATATAAAATTTATATCACAAGAAAGATCATAAAAATTCCATTAAAATGAAATCTTTTTCAAATCTTTACCTCCATTTTCTGATTTTTGGTGAATTTTTAAAGATAAATTTTTAGAATTTAATTTATTAAATGCTGATCACGTGGTTTCTTTTCTTTTAATTTTGCGTCACGTGCATAACAACGAAATAGACAAAAAAAAAATGTTTTTTCTTGCTAATGCGGCAGACGATTGGACATCATCCAAAAAAATATTAAAATACAGTAAAAGAAATGTTCCTCAAACTGTACTATAATAACTGTACTATATTCTTTAGTATGTTCTATTAGATTTAATTTGAATATTTTCTTCCACATTATTTTGCCTATAAAAATATCCGTTACGATTTTTTTATAAATATATTTTTTCGTTTTTTACATCAATTGCATACATTGATCGTTGTATTTATTATAAATATTTATATACATATTTTTTATATTTATATACATACATCGACCGTTGTATTTAATTTGAATGTACCCCGTAGCGAAGTACGGGTTTTCAGCTAGTATTATATGCATGCGTCTATATACAAGCATTACATATCCCTTCCCTACGTACATGCATGCATGCTATTCTTTAAAATAATTATTCTATTAAATTCCCTTAATCTCATTTTGCATAAGTTCTATACGAAAAAAATTGAAAGTTTATATTTTTGCACCCATTTTCATCAAGATAGGGATAACAATAAATATATAACACGCTCGTAAAATTATGCGTAACAAGACAAAGAATGTTTTGGCACAAAAAAAAAAAAAGATTTAATTCCTAGCCACTCTGTTTGCTCTCCTTTACTTTTTCCCTATGACCAAGTATGGCGTGACATGACAGCTTAGAATTCTTTCCGCCCTACCAATCGGTAGCCAATTAGATACTCGGCTTCCAATCTTATCCCTCACTAACTAATAAAAGACGGCCCAGCGAAAGCGCAGCCGGAATAAAAAAGTATAAAGATTACGGCCTATCTATTAATTCCCCCCACTTCTCTTATTGGCCGACCCCTGTGTCGATAAAAAGGCATCGGACCTTATCTGAAAACCTGACGGTCAACTAACTGTGATTCATATGTCCGGTCCGCTTGACCGCCCCAGAGGTATGTGGACGGCGGGAGGGAGGGTAGATAAGGCTTTCTGGCTTTCCGGAAAAGGAAGAAAGCCGACTTTCCTTATCGAGGCTGGAAAGCTCTAGGGTGGTGAAGGTGGCTTTAATTCATGAGTTGACTATGGCTTAGTCAATAGCGCGGTGATAAGCAGTTCAATGAATGGGGTGAGTTGTCGTTTAGCAGTAGCGATGATTACCCCACTTTTCCATAAGGGTTGTTTGCTTTATTATTTTTTTTTTTTTGCTCCCTGTTTTTCCCTTTTCAGTTCGGATGCCGTAATGACGCTGTTTGCAGGTTTCTATTTTCTGGGAAGTATCGTGGAAACAAATTATTCGGACAACAGTAGAAAAGCTGGGTGGCATAAAATCTGCATATCTGAACGCGACTGGAGAAACTTATATGATGGGGACAAGGGAGGTTTAGCGTCGAATTTTTTAAATTTTCAATTTTTAACTCTATATACAAAAAGAGAATAATTTGTATTCTTTTTTACTAAATTGAAGACCCTTAGAACTCAAAATAAGGATATTTTGGATAAATAAAACTTGCTAAGAAAAAAAATCAAAATTTTCTAACATTTTTCAAAATGCTCTATATATGTATTCCAAATAATCTAAAAGCCTTAAATTTTTTAATATGTTTGCCGTACATATACAAACATAATTGTAGAATGTATTTTTTTTGTTATGAATCTAAAGCCATAAATAATTATTTTTTAATCTGCCTGTTGTTTTCTTTTGTATTTATGAATACTTTAACGTAGGATTACGCTCCTCAATAACGGTCCTTTGGAGAGAAAAAAAATTGTCCGGCGTCGCGAGTTATAATTTTGGCAGCGAGCCAAACCCAAGAGCAGTAAACAGTTAAACAGAAAAGTACCCAAATACGTTAAAAAAAAGTAAGCAATGGTAAATGAATACTTATTACCGTTATAATAATAATAATAATAATAATAATAATAAGTAATCCTACGTTAATAATCCGCGGCAGTTTCATTAGAAGAGACTACCTGTAATATTTTGTTTTTTTGCTTTATTTCGTGGTCTATAAATTGGAAAAATATGTGTTGTTTCAAAGAATGATTCACAGGTTTGAGGAAAACACTTCAATTAGCAATGCAGAGATATTTGGAAGAAATCAGAAGAAAAGTAAAGCACGTGGAGCATTTAAAAAAATTCTAGTATTTTTGAAGAATTTTTTGAAAGATAGGTATTATTCTTCCCCAAAATACTTGTTTTGGGAATTCTAAGTGTCTTCAACGTAGAAGAATAGAATATTTATCCTTCTCATTTTGTATACGAGAGTAAAGTATTGAGAAATATAAAAAATGAAGTTGAAGGTACCTTGCCCCTTAAGTCCTGTTGGCAGATAAAGAATTTAAATATTGCAAATTGATGTTTAAAACCTTTTTTTTTTCATTAACAATTCTTCCGGTAGTATGAACTGTTGAGTATATTCGTTTGTTATTTTCTCGAGATGGCAATACTCGATGATATATAAATAAATTGATTTCCACTGCATTTTCAGAAAAATCTGCTTTGTTTCCAAGTGATACTGGTTATTGAAAATGATAAATTTTTCAACCTATTCTATGGTTATGTAATTACAATGATAATTACAAAAATTGTTAATAATGATTATATGTTGTTGTTGCTTATGCCCCTTGGCCGACAGTAACATCAGATCAAGTCCCGAAGGCTATGGGCGATGAAGGTGCGGCTCCCGTTTTGAATTAGCACCACATAGGTCGGAGTCCGACTTGGATAAATGACCGGTCCCGTAATTTTGAACCGAGTCAGGTTGCGAGACCGGAACACTTGACCCCGCACCTCCAGAGGTAAATTTGAGAACTTGGAGGACATTGTAGCTACGCCCTATTTTACGTGCCCCGGCCACCATTAGTGAACACTGCGGTAGATTTGCAGCGACGAGCATCGAACAAGGGACGTTCAGATCAATGGTCCGCTGCTCTTGCCAACTGGGCTACCGCCACCGTATGATTATATGTAAATATTACATTTGCGAAAATTTTATTATTGTTATTATTATTATTAATATTGCATACGATAAGGGTCTGGACATATGTGAGTGCGGAGAAAAATTGATCCTTGAACGTTTCCTCAATTTGATTCTCTCGTATCAAGCGTTTCGTTGCTCGTAATCACCAAATGAAGTGACCCTTTTGATTTGCTATCTGAAATACAAATAATCAATGAAAAAGTTTGCTAATAAACCTCACTTGAAATACATTGTTCTTTGAACTATAAGATTCCATGTAGTATGCTTTCAGAGTATTAGCTTAGAGAAAAATATATTCACATTTTTTAGGTAGTCAAAAATGGGAGTTACCTGGTACGATCGGTGTTTTGTAATGCAATAAATAAAATAAAAAAGAGTTTCTAGCAAGATTAGGAAACAAGATGGATGTTCATGAGTCAACCTGGATTTTTAGAACTCCGTTTATTTATTACTGTTCTTTCTGATCCAATTAAACTAGCAGTCTCAGGAAATCTAAGTTAAAACAAGTACGAAACGAGTTTCTTTTATTTTTTTATTTAATTATATTTTTTTAGTGTAAACTGGTGATAAATTAGCAACAAAGATATTGTGTTTCACATGTTTTGGGCGAAACTGAAAAATAAGACGGATTATCGTAAGTTAGCCTGCATTTTTAGAAGCTCTATTAGTTTGCATAATGCTCCATTTACTAAAATCTAACTAAAATTTTGACCTGAAAAACTATAATAAATATCAGAATAAAATTCAGAATAATTTTTACGGTGGCATCACTTTTTTATTTCCGTCATGTGTATTGATCTGTGAGTATTTGAATTAGGTAAGTTTATCAGACTACTTTTTCTATGCTATTATTTATGATCGTTAAGGTGGCACAGTTAGACTTGACAGATTTGAGTTTCTACCTTTTTCAAGTTCACCAAAACTTCCAATTAAACTAGTTAAACAATAATGCCTTGGCGATGTTTAACAGGGGAAGATTAAAAGAAGGAATTGAATCAATAACTTTTTGGTGCGTAGTTTTATTTAGAGACCCTTATTTAGAGAGTTGAGAAGGAGTGTTTGTTTCACATTATATATGGCACTATTGTGTGCCGTTTCTGTTGAGTTAAATTTCATATAAATAAATTGATAATTTTAGTGTAAAATTTGTAGGAAGATAAGTGCTGAGGGGTTACAATACTCTCTATCTTCGATAAACAAATCGTGAACTAATTGGAACTAAGTGGTATCATATTCTGATATATGACACTATGTGTGCCGTTTCTATTGAGTTAAATTTCAGACAAGTAAATTGATAATTTTAGTGTAACTAGCAGAACGATAGGTGCTGTAGGGTTACAAAACTCTCTATCTGCGATAGAAAATTTGTGAACGAATTAAAAAGAAAATTCTTAGAGACAAAATATCTGCATTTGTCAAGCTCAACTTTTATTGAGAATCACTGCTTTCTTAGAATGGTAAATGCAGAAGTTTCTAATGAACAAATTTTTTTTTCGTTCTTCTAGGTTACAAAATTTCCTACTCATTCGTAATATGGGAAAAATAGCAGAAATGCACCTGCGACCTAAAAACAGTATTTTTCAATAAACAATCGCTGTTTACTCTGCATGGCCGTTTTGAAGCCAGCGCATACGAGCGCAAACAGCCTCTCACAGCTATTTACAAGGAGAGCCACTAAAGCGTAATTTAATAAGCCGTAAACGAGGCTCCGATCGTATCAATATTTTATGAGCCTTATAGGACGTGGAGAAAAACCGTTGATAAGGTTAAAATTCAATAACATTTAGCAGGAAATGTTAAAGCCGTTAGCCGCACAACGCATAAATTGTAGACCCCCGACGTTTTAAAAAATGCCAATAAACACGCAATATAGATGGCCACTGCTCGCTGCCTTATCACACAAGGATACGTAAATAATAATTGTTAGGGGGGTGGGAAATGATTTTATGTTTTGAATTATCCCTTATCTTCCCCCGCAAGTTTTTGGAAGAACTATTTTTTCCCCGTCTCCGTAACTGCTAAGCAATTTAAGAAGATGGCGGTAATTTTGGCGCTCCCTTTTTTTATTTGCGACTTTTTTTTGTGCTTGATAATAGTGAAGAGAAGCCGGATATTTACCTATACTGCTCCTCATCATCAATCAAAGATAGAGCAATTATTAATTAACGACATCAATTAAGGAGTAATCAGGCGAGGGTGCTCGCCGAGAGAAAATGAGAAAATAATTGAATCTTACGAGAAATTTATTAGCTGCGGGGGAAGTTAAGAACTTTTTAATGCGTTAAATAATTGCCACGATAGTGATAATTTCGAAGCGAATATCGATTAATTCAGAAATAATGGCCGGTTGATTTTTATGCCTTGTTAGATTTCGTGAGGTTTTCAGCCTAAAACGATGCAATATGGGGAAGTGAATTGGCTCATATAATAATCGTAAATAGAAGGTCAGAGATGTCGGGGTACTTAGAGGGTATTTTAAATTTTTAAGACACTTGCAAATGAATAAAAATTCATGTGGTTTGTAAAGGTTATTAATTACAACGAATATTAGAGTAAGCTTGAATGATGTCTTTGGATGACATTTTGTCTCATTGATTTATTGACTCACTAGTATTATCAATTTTGTTCATTCATATAGAGACAGGATTCTCCTAATATACTTATAGTTCAGAATCATAAGCAATTAAAATGTTAGCAATATTTTTCGAAATGCGTAATTCGAAATAAATTGAAAATTTTGCTATGGTATTAGGTGTCAGAATTTGTGAAAGTTTATTATTTTTTACCACGTATTTATGAACTAGCTTTCTTGTTTGTGTGTTTGTATAGTACAAATCTTGCAATCGATTTTTAACTAACTTCCGACTAGCTAGACATTTGAAACTTTTAGAATAGCTCAGAACACGATGACAATGCATTCTTTTAATAATTTTAGCCATCTTTCAGCAGATTTGAATTTATTTTCAGTTAATTTTGTTTTGTATGAAAAGTTGGTTTGAAAAAAATCCGCAAGGTGGCGCTTCGATCGAATTCAATATACTAAAACGATCTTATATTTATACATTATCTTATACATTATCTTATATTTAATAACTTTTTCTATGAGGTATTGCAAACTCTGTATTTCTTACTCTTTTTTCAGAACGTTTTTGAAGGACAGAAATCCTATGACAAGTGTCTGCGAGGAATGGATTGGAACCAGCGTCAATTAACTTCAATTTTACCAACTGTTGGAGTATTCTATCAATTGCAAGGAAGTATTATTTTCAACCAGTCCTCTCAAAAATGCTAGGTTTTAAAGGTCTTAGGGATAAATGAATTCAAACGACCACGTGAGAAAGTATTAAATTCAAAAGTTATCAATTTGAAGAATAGAAGGAGGGATATCATCAGATGAAACTTACCTTTGAACATGGTGATGAGGGAAAATATATCAATTATATGAAAAACTTGATAGAACAGAAGTAGAACAGTCATTTAAATGCAAACTAAAAGTCTGACCCAATATACATGTATGCATATATAATTTTCATTGTACGTAAATATAACTTTAAATGGAACATATCTATCATGTGATATTTATTTTTATCTTGTCTAACAAATGTTAAGATAAGACGGCAGACAAACTTGTTAGGGAATTCACATTTCATTAGATCACCTGCATAATTTGGTTGATAGAATTCCCTTCTGCTTCTGGAGATCTCTGTTGAAATTTCATTCTTAGCTCAATTACACATGCTGTTGTCTTGCAGAAATTTTATTGTTTTTGTCAATTATTTGAAAACGATGCATTTTAATCCTTCATCAATATTTTTCCCATGCATTTTAATGGTCCATAATTGTTCTTTGGGACATTCAGACACCAATGTAGCTATTGTCAGCCAGAACCGGTTTTTGAACAGAGGTCTCCAAAAGTAGAGGTGAATTCTACCAACTAAATTATGCAGATGACGTAATGAAGTGTGAATTCCCTTACAAGGTTGTCTGCCAGTCTTATCCTAACATTTGTTAGGCAAGACAAAAATAAACATCACATGATAGATATGCTCCATTTAAAATTATATTCATGTACAATGAAAATTATACATGCATACATGTATATTGGGTCAGACCTTTTAGCTTGCATTTAAACGGCTGTTCTACTTCTGTTCTATCAACTGCTTCATATAATTCATATATTTTCCCTCATCACCATGGTCAAAGGTACAGTTTCATCTGATAATATCTCTCCTTCTATTCTTTAAATTGATAACTTTTGAATTTAATACCCTTTCACGTGGTCGTTTGGATTCGTTTATCCCAAAGACCTTCAAAACCTAGCATTTTTATTGATTACTAAGTAATTTTCAAACTTTTGAACAATAAGCAGGTATTATGCAATGCCTATAAAGATTCAACAAGTGTGGCATTCCTTTTTCAGACGCTTTCTTGGGAAAAAAAAGCAATTATCTTTTTTGCACTAAGGTCACAAATCCGACACAGTTACTCTGAAATTATATTTATGATAAACTGAATGCATATGTGTAACTAGCTGAATACCCTTGCTCCTCTACGGAGTACATTCAGATTAAATACAACGGTCAATGTATGCAGTTAATAGCAAAAAAACAAAAAATAATAATATTTATAATAAATAAAATGGCCAATGTATGCAATTAATGCCAACCCTCCCCCCCAAAAGAAAACAAAAAATCAAACAAACGTATATTTATAAAAAAATCGTAACGGGTATTTTTATACACAAAATAATGTAGAAGAAAATATTGAAATTAAATCTAAAAGAACATACTAAAGAATATAGTACAGATTGAGGAACATTTCTTTTACTGTATTGTAATATTTTTTTTGGATAATGTCCAATCGTCTGCCGCATTAGAAAGAGAGAAACAATTGTCAATTTATTTCGTTGTTATGCACGTGACGCAAAATTAATTTAAAATATCACAAAAAGAAAAGAAACCACGTGACAGCATTTAATAAATTAAATTCTAAGAATTAATTTTTAAAAATTCACCAAAAATCAGAAAATGGAGGTAAAGATTTGAAAAATATTTCATTTTAAAGGAATTTTTATGGTCTATCTCGTGATATAAATTTTATAACTCTCAGATTGTTATTTTAAATGCAAACTTTAAAGAATGTTACAAAAAGAGCTTAAAAATTTAATTTAAAAAAATCTAAGAAGAAATTTTTAAAAATCTTTCTTAGTGCACCCCTACACTATAAGAAGAATTGATATGCAAAATTTCAACCCTTTTGATTCAGCGCCAGCGGTTTGGTCTGTGTTTTATCTGTCAGTCAGTCAGTCAGTCAGTTACGGAACTGTTTTATGTATATAGAGTTTTTCTTGGCGTATTTTGGGGGAATTTGGCTTAATAAATTGCTGTCACCACGCTTAATTTAGGGAATTAATTTAACGTACATATGCATAAGCATATACACATTACAATTTTAGATTACTTTTCCATGTTTGAGATTTAAAGAATGCCAGACACCAAAACCCGAGGATCAATAAGCAATAGGAATTTTCTAAGGAATATTTCTCCCAACACGTTTAAAAGTAAGCCTTACAGAAAGTTAGGCTTGCTTTTTTTTTTTTTCAAATTGACAAACACGTTCTTTGAGAACGAGAAATTGAAATGTTGGTCTTCCAAACTGTGAGTATTTCAGGTCCTATATATCCAGAATTACCAATAATTCATCTGATACTTCAAAGTTGTACTTAGATGAGTGCAGTTCATAATCATGGCCGAGTAAATTGGTGTCGGGTATTGCTAAGTGAATTAATATCAAAAAATACTTAACTTTGTATCCATGAATAAAATAAGTATTTTCTGGAAATGATGCCAAATCATCCAGATAAATTCCAAAAATTAAGGCAAGGAACGAAAAATTGGTGCAGCAGATGCGAATCGGCCTTTCTTAGAATAAAATAGTTTATACTGGGGAAGACGTTTCGTTTGTAACAATTATAGGCACCTTTTAATATCGTGGGAAATAGTTGGTTAATAGTTAAGTATATGCTTAGATTTTCATCATATTTAGCACTTATCGTCTGGGCCAAATTTGCTCTCGGTAATTTCATCCGAGAGATAAGAACAAATATAAACGGTCCTCGATTAAATAGCCAATAATTCGTTATAAAAACAATCGAAGACAAGAGCAGATGAAAGTGGTATGTCACAATTTTTTATAAATATTTTTCTTTGGTTATAGAAGGTGTTATGTTTATCTTTCCCATAGCCTCACTGAATATCTAATAAGTATAATGGTTGTCAAGATTTATCATTGGGTATTGGATGACGCTATGTGAGAGATAGATGCATAACAATAGTATATAACATGATAGATACATAACATGTCCTCAGCCATAGAGAGATAGATACACAACATATCCTCAGACATAGAGAGTTAGATGGATAACATGTCCTCAATAACAAAAACAAAAACAAACATTTTAGAAAAATTGTGACTTAATACCTTTTTTCACTCATGTCTTCAAATCTTTGTCGTACAGACCAGAATCCAATAGAAAGATATTATTATTATTATTATTATTATTATTATAAAAAAAAGTAGTCTCTTCTGACGAAACTACCGCGGGTTATTAACTTAGGATTACTTATCGTTGCTTACCTCTTTTGTATGTACGAGGGTCATTTTTAAAGTAAGAACCGTTTTGTATTGGAGTAAGAGAAACTTTAGTTATGAACGTAAATTGTATCATAAACTAAAATATGAACATTTTTTCACTTTTCAACATAGTCACCAATAACATTTAAACATTTGTCAAGTCGTGTCACCAGATTTTGCATCCCATCATCAAAGAACTCTGCCGCCTGACCGTTAAACCAGTTTGTAACAGTTTCTTTCAACATGTCACCATTTTCCAAGCGCTTTCCACCAAGAAATTCGTTAAGTTTTGGAAACAGATGAAAGTCTGATGGTTCTAAGTCAGGACTGTATGGTGGATGATCTAGTAATTCCCAATGAAAATTGTCAAAATAGACGGCGCGGACTGCTCTCTAGCGGAGTCGTTCTGCTTCACGACAAAGCTCGATCTCACGTTGCGGCAAGAACAAAGACGCAACTGGACAATTTTCATTGAGAATTACTGGATCATCCACCATACAGCCCTGACTTAGCACCATCAGACTTTCATCTGTTTCCAAAACTTAAGGAATTTCTTGGTGGAAAGCGTTTGGAAAATGATGACATGTTGAAAGAAACTGTTACTGACTGATTTAACGGTACGGCGGCACAGTTCTTTGATGATGGGATACAAAAGCCGGTGACATGACTTGATAAATGTTTAAATGTTAATGGTGACTATGTTGAAAAGTGAAAAAAAAGTTCATATTTTAGTTTGTGATACAATTTATGTTCATAACCAAAGTTTCTTTTTCTCCATTACAAAACGGTTCTTACTTAAAAAATGACCCTCGTATATATGTATGTATGTGTTATGTATATATGTATCTATATATATGTACGTATGTATATTATATATATATATATATATATATATATATATATATATATATATATATATATATATATATATATATATATATATATGAGGCGGTGAAAGGCAAAGTGGTGTAAGTCACATTTTCAACTTTTTTCCTTTGAGGGCAAAAATGTAATCTCCATGTTCAATTTATAGTGGAATTGCATATAGTTACTATTTGAAATATTATAATAATTATTAGGAATTATAATTTGTTCAATTTATGGTGGAATTTTTTGTAGTTTTTGATATAAAACTCTTTTGACTTACACCACTTTGCCTTTCACCGCCTCATATATATATATATATATATGTATGTGTGTGTGTGCTTGGTGCTAGAAGCATAAACTATATTTAATTATATTAATAAGCGTTAAACGGTAATTTTCTATTAAAGTCCTAGTGTGTTTTCCAATTCAGGAAGTAGATTGTTTTTCGCAGCGAAGAGTTCAGGATCATCGAATTGCTCGCACGCGCTGGCTGACGCATTCTTCGAATGTTCGAAAGAAGGGGCTTGAGAGGATCGCCCACGCTTTTGCATAACGCGCGAGAGAGAACAAAGGACAGTTTAGGGATATCTTTGATAGAGTCAGGACGCGCGTTTTCCGGCTGGAGGGGGTTGAGTTGAATTTGGCGGACCGAACTGGTTAATTAATATTTAAATAAACGCCTCGGCATCGATCTGGAGTTCCTGTAATCTTTGAGTCTTTTTTTTTATATGTTTCTCTCGCACAGTGGACTTATCTGCAGCTGCGTCGCAGTCGTGACATATATATATATATATATATATATATATATATATATATATATATATATATATGTCAAAATTTTTGACGCATTTTGGTACTTTTCTGTTTAACTGTTTACTGCTTGCCCAAGAGATACAGACTGGGTTTGGCACTCTGCCAAAATTATAACGCGCGAGGATAACGGATGGATGATTTTAGCGTCTGAAATTTTGCTTTCCGAAGGACCGCTAGGAAGGAACGTAATCCTATGTTAAAATTATTCCCTTTTTGTACCATCTAACTGAATTTTTGATCGCCTGTAAGTTTCATGCGATGAATCCGGCAGGCTCTTTTAAAATATCGATTTCATTTCATAATTCAAAATAATTTTCGAAAAAAAAATGAAACTTAAAACACAGACTAAAATGACCAAGTTTTCATTTTAAACAATTTCTGGAACAACGAAACAGACTTATCTGCAAAAAAAGAAAAAAAAAACTAAATAAATTCATGTGCCCTCAAAATTCCCGTAACTAAGTGTATGTGAAAATAGTTAATAAAGTTCATCGTTTATCGTATTAAAAAATTGGCCTTTTGAAATATCGCCAGAGTACAAATAATATCTCAATTTACTTTTTTTTCGGAGCTACTGGTAGCTGATGCATTTAGGAGACAGCCCACATGACGCGCCGGATATTTAGAACATTTAAAGGTATTTAAAAAGTAAGCATTCCTTATAAAACCAATATAGATATTTAGACAGACAAAAAGGGGTTAATCTTTTCTGACACATTTTTCTTAATATAGATTTTTCAAGTTTCTCTTTTGTTTTAAGGCATAGTAAAATTATTCTAATCCACCAATCTTTATTATTTTTTTATTCTGTCTGAATTCAAGCGATTCATATCACAATTATACGTTTATTAAAACAAACTCATGTTTCTGTTTTCTTTGTGTATAGCTTGTTTTAGAATTTAATGTAAAAAACTATTTTAAGATGCAAGAAAAGGTGCATTTATCGGCAGATTAGACATCAACAGAGTACTATTTTCTAACTGTCTTTGCATATATGGCAACTGATTAGAAAAAGTGAGAACTTTCTGAGAAACAACCCTAATCATGTGGTACACAAACATTGCATTTGTGTCAGGGAATCTTTACACACATTTCAACATCATTTTCTTGAGTAAATGAGTTTGTGTCATTTATTGATTTTTCGAGGTACAATGAAAAAGAGTGTCTTTCAAGTAACAGGATATGTTTTCTCGTAAATATGCAGTACTGTAATTCCTAGAGTTTCCATCGTTTTTATTTTATGTTAGGGTAAATTAGCCCTGTTTAATGTAGTGTGATTAATAGAAAAAATATTCCCCTCCCCATAAAAAACGATATATAATTCCTTAATATTATGTCCCCCCACTCACCCCACCCCCTAAAAATTTCCCCTAGAGGGGAATGTGTGTGTATTTATAGGAATATGTGTGTATTCACAGGAATAAGAAGTGCACGTCCCCTGTAAGGACTTATTTAGGGCTTTTGTATTGGTTTCACTTTAAATAAATGACTCATAGAAAAGGTGTGCCCACTAAATTAAATTATTAAGTTGTAGAACTCATTTTTCACTACATCTTTATAGTTGTCTTTACGTATAAAACTACTGTTGAAATAGAAGAACTCAAAAATTTAGGGTAACAGAGGATCTCAGTGCACCTATTGACCACTTTAAATCCGAAAATAGAGCTTTATAGGTGTATACGCATAAAAATCACAAGAGATGCACGTACCCTGTCATGACTTATTCATGGCTTTTGTATTGGTTTCACTTTAAATAAATGACGCTACAATATGTTTCGTTTATTTGAAGTGAACTAAATTTTTAGCTGTAGAACTAATTTTGCTACTTCATCTGCATAGTTGTCTTTAGATATGAAATAACTGTTGAAATAGAAGCCCTTGGAAATCTAGGGTAACAGATGATCTAAATGCATCTATTGAGTACTTTAAATCTCAAAATAGAGCTTTATATACGTATACATATAGGAATAAGAAGTGCACATCCCCTGTCAGGACTTATTTAGGACTTTTGTATTGGTTTGACTTTAAATAAAGGACTCATAGAAAAGGTGTGTCCACTGAATTAAATTATTAAGTTGTAGAACTCATTTTGCACTACATCTGCAAAGTTGTCTGTACATATAAAACTACCGTTGAAATAGAAACACTCGAAAATTTAGGGAAACAGAGGTGCATCTATTACTTTAAATCCGAAAATAGAGCTTTATAGGTGTATACGCATAAGAACCATGAGAGGTGCACGTCCCCTGTCATGACTTATTCATGGCTTTTGTATTGGTTTCACTTAAAATAAACGACGCATAAAGAATGTGAGACCCACACCTGCAAAATCACGCGAAACAGCGCATAAGCAAAGTGTGCGGAAATATCTCACGTATAGAAAGTCAGCAAATCCCATTTTTCCCTCACAAAGAGACGTGGATAGAAGGTAAAATATTCTTGAGCCCTTTTTTACAGTCCAGCAAAGTGCCGACGTTAAACAATAGCCGTCGTTGAGAACGAATATTTTCAGTGATATACACCTTGCATATACCATTGTTCGGACGAAAGACTAAGTCCAGATTCGAAAGGGGAGATGATAATAATAAATGATATTTTCCCATTTAAAATATCCAATGATTAAGAGTAATAATGGCATATGAGAGTCATTTAAAATAAACTTTTCAATTTTAAAAGGACACTGAAAATGTGTCTAAAATATAAAAATCCAATTATATGTCTGTTACCAGTGAGATTATATGCACTTCGCATTCCCATCTTTGAATATCCTTATTCGAGTCAGACATTCGCTTAAAGCTTCTGGCTGGTAGACTCATCGGATTCGTTCAGTTCAGTGTTAACCTACGGAGAAAATTTTTCCACAGATCGTCGACCTAGATTTAAAGATATTTAACGTAGGATTGTGTTTCTCTATAACGGTCCTCCAGAAAGCAAAATTTTAGACGCTAAAACCGTCCGTCCGTACCTCGCGAGTTAAAAGTTTGGCAGCGCGCCAAACCCAGTCTGTATCTCTTGGACAAGCAGTACACAGCTAAACAGAAAAGTACCAAAATGCGTCAAAATTTTGACATACGTATATGTATATGTATACATACGTGCATATATTAGATACGTATATATATAGAGGTACGTATGTATAGAAGTACGTATATATATATATATATATATATATATATACACATATATATACAGTCGAACATCCATATATCGAAGTAGCAAAATGCCGGAAAAAATTCGATATATAGAAATTTCGATATATAGAATTGATCTTAGTTTTATCATAATTCTCCTAAAACATTAAAATTAAAGCTAATTTTCCTATACGAGACTCCATTTCCAATTTATATGCGAATCCCATTAAATGAAAGTTAATAACTAAAAAATGAATTAATGTGAAAGATTTATTGAGTACTATAAACCTTTAAAAAAAACAATAATCCAGACAGTGGTTACAGTGAACACAGTTACATTCTTTTAAAAAAAAACTACGAATATCTTGCTGAACAGCCAGTTTTGCGGAAAGTTCATCAAAGAAATGCTCGCATTTATTCAGTCCATTAAAAACTTCATCAGGGACATTTTTTACGAATTGCAGTCCACGAAGTATTGTTTCAAACGCCAAAAATTGAGAGATTTTATTCTAAAGTGGAATAAAATCTCCCAATATGTCGTGAAAAAAATTTCGATGTATAGAGATTTTTTTCGATATATAGAAACAGTTTTTCTATCTAATGAACATGGAGATTTGCTAAGAGTTCGATATATAAAAAATTTCGATATAGGTAAGTTCGATATATGGAGGTTCGACTGTAAATATACATACGTACATATATATATATATATATATATATAATATAGATACATATATACATAACTCATACATACATATATACGTATAAAAGATGTAAGAAATGATAAGAAATCCTGCTTTAATAACCCGCGATAGTTTCATTTGAAGAGACTACCTGAAATTATTTTTTTAATGCACTCCGTAATAGAGAAAAAATTTTTACTCGGCCATCTGATTTCTTTTGGGAATTTCGTCCACCGAAGGAAAACATATGTGTTTAAAACACAGCATACTACATTTATTCCCCGTATACTTCAAATTGAAAATTATCATTTGCGTTTATTTTAAAGAATGAAAAAGATACCCCCCAAAAAAAGTTTCTTTCTCTATTACAGAGTACATTGAAAAAAATCTTCAAATGCAAGTCGACTGTTAGTGGAAAAATGTTCTCCGTATGTTAACACTGAGCTAAGAGGATCTAATATGGCTGAGCACCATATTAGATCCTCTCAGAAACCTTAAGGTAAGTGAGCAACCTTAAGGTAATCAGCAACCTTAAGGTAAGTGAGAATACATTACTCTGTGAAAAATTGTTCAGTTTACTTAAAAAAAAAAGAAAAGACCGTTAATTTTAAGATTGTAAATAAATCAATATTAAACTTTCTGTAATTTCTTACATGGTATTTCATTAACAACTGGGAATCAAATCCGAATCGTCTCATCTGAAGACAGACTCGCAGTCGTTACAGATTAATTTCAGATAGATAACATGTTTCCGTACAAATTTTGCCTGTCTATTTATGAGAGTGAAGCACTTATGACTTTCTTCTTCCGTTAACTTTGACGTCTTAAAATTATTGGGAACTGAAAAAGGGAGTAAGTTACTTTTTTGAATCCATTTGAGTTATTAGATGACAGTTGTATGCAGGTTAGGTAATAAAAGGAATATAAGCATTTTTTATCATAACTTGCAACAGTAGTTAAATTGTTATAATTTGGTGTAAATCAAATAGTAACCTGATTTTCATGATACAGTTTCAAGCCTAATAGTCTATATATGTATCGCCCGTAAGACCCTGGTGAATAAATGGAATTGATGCTGATAATGGAATTAATGCTGGAAACAGTTTTTTCCAGCCCTTAGACACTGAATGTTTAGAAAAATGACATTTCCCCCTAGTATTTATGTGAATTAGGATTGCAGAAATCGTGTCAAAATCACCCACTAAAAGTATAACAAACTGAAAGTAGCTTTTTCGACATAATTAATTGCTTTTCTTTAGAGATATGCTATTTCCTACCTTTCATAACTCTTACAGATGTTAAATTTAAAATTCCACTAAATTATTAAATTACTGGCAGCGTTTAAAGGGGATAAATAGTGGATAACACTAAAATAATACTAAGAGGATATTATACTGGTTTTTGTAACGCTTGGCGTATATGTTTACACTGGTACTGAACCGGTGGTCTGGGGAAACCCAAAAAGTAGTCTTCGAAGTTACTAGTGATAAAATAAAAAAAAAATGGTTTGATTGTTTAAAAATGACTGCACATTTGTCAATTTTGTATATATATATTTTTGACACGTGTTCCCTGATGAACAAAAGGTTAAAGACCACCGCATTAGACAAACTTAACATGGCAATGTTACGATTATTTTGTCCATCTTTGCAAACCAATGTCTAAAATTTGAGCCTTTCAAAAAGGATAATGATATTGATGAAACACATTAAATATGTAAGTCGCAATGTTGAAAATACAATTGTATTTTCCCTGGAGAGTTTTGTAGACTCCGGCAGATCGTTTATACAAAATATTATATTATGTATGCGTAGCAAACATCATATCCTCTGGGATTCGTGCAAACATAATATCACCTAGAGTTGATAATAAATTTACAGGTTTCGTGCAAGCTTTATTTGGTATTTAAACTGCAACAAAATTATACACACGAAGAAATACACCGTAATTTGTCTGCTGTATTTAAAGTAAATAGGGGTTATAATAGTTACTAAAGTGTAAATTAAAACTTTAAAGTAGTTTGACCAATTTCTCATTCTAATTTCTCCTTCCCACCCCCTCTCTCTCACGCTATACATGTACACATACATATATACACACATATATATATATATATATATATATATATATATATATATATATATATATATATATATATATATATACACACACACATACAAATACGCAAAGCTAAGACAGAGAGAACATTACCTTGGATATGAATTGATATATGTCACTACAGGAGGTGAAAATGTTCAGAAAGTGTAAAATTATTACCATCTAAAGTAATTCAGAGAAAAAGACGATGCTTAATGCTTACATAAAAATGTCATCATACATAAATGATGGCAACATACATTTAATCCAGAGAGCAGTTAAATAATTTGTTAAGGAAATTTGTTTATTTGTCAAAGGAATCTATCTGGCTTAACGTAGCACTCTGTTATGATATTTAGTAGAGAAACAAATTGCGAATTTTCCTGTCAAACAATCTGAAAATCACAGCAGCTAAAATATTTTGAAAATTCATTTCCCCTTTTATTCAAATATTGAGCTTTTTATGCATTCAAGTCTGGGAAATTACATTAATTATTCGATAATTTAATCATTACGCCTATAGAAATCCATTAAATATATTCTCCTCTGTGTGTGTGTGTACAAAATCCTCATCTTTTTTGATCAATAACTCCTAATAAAAGCTACCATCCCATTTGCGATTTCAGGGGGAACCCAAAACAATCACTCGCTTTGAAGTTCGATATTCCATATGGCGCAGGAAATTAATTACAAATCGATGCGAGCTTTGTGGAAAAACTTTTACGATTTGATATTTTTTTCGATTATTCAAAAAATAACTCCATTGTTGCTTTTATTGTTCTGATAAATATCGCTTGCGCTCATCTTAATGGGCAGCTATATTATCGGAAAAGTATTGTGCCCCAGTGAGTCGTTCAGACGAGAAATCGCTCCGAATTCTTTGTCCTTCAGATATAAAAACTATTTATCAAAATGACACCGCATTCAGAAAGCAATATAGCCGGAGACCACGATAATTGTGGTTTTAAGTTTTTGCGCCCCTTTTCTTCGGCGAGTGGGGAAAATAATAAACCTTAATGACTGTGTTTGCCGTGGAAGTGGGCGAAATATCACAATGTATAGATTTCGGGTAAATTGTGTTCAGAGCGAAAAGTGGGTGAAAAATCACCATCAACTCTGGGGACTAATCAAAAATCTGTTAGCGGTAATGAGATTGTCCATTACAAAAATCGTAATAGAAGCAAAAAAAGTCTATGCTGTAAATTAATGGGATACAGTAATGGTTAGGAAACGGGAAAATTATTATCAAAATACACAGAGGGGAAAATTATGAATTTTACGGATTCTGGTCAACATTCTGCAGCAATAATGATTATACATAAACGTCACTGCTACATGAACATATAAGTTATCGCGACATAGGCAAAGAAGTAGGGTTACGCTTTCTCTCTGTTAGATACGTTATAAAGAGGAAGGAAACCGGTGGAACTGTAACCAGTATAGCTCGTTCAGGTCACCCAAAATAATTTTTCTGTCAGAGATCATTGAAGGATTGTTGTAAAAGTGTGAAAAACTCAACATGCCCAGCATGTGCTGAAATAATTGCTGAATTTATTTATTTATTCATTTATTACAAATGCCCGGAAGATTGACTATGACGCCCTTTTTTATCAAAAAAGGGCGAGACTGCTGGCCATTCATTAAAGAGACACCGTATAGGTGGCCAGCATTACCCCCTACAAGCCGATCTCGTAATTTAGAACCGAGTCAAGTGACGAGACCGAAACACTTGACTCCGCACCTTCAGAGATAAAATTGAGAACTTGGAGAATATTGCAGCCACGACAGATTTAACGTGCACCGTCCACCATTAGTGAACATGGCGGTGGATTTTGTCAGAGACTGGCATCGAATCCGCAACCCTCAGATCACTGGCTCGACGCCTTTTCCAACCTGGCTACTGAAATTTTAGCGAATGAATCTCTGAAATGATCGATGTAACTACTCGGCTCTGCCTGGTCATTGCTGAATCAACAGGTAAATGATCTTTTGCTTCCACCATTCAAAATGTTTTAAAAGGTGTTAATTATCACGGTAGAGTACCGAGGGAAAATCCATGTATTAACGGAGATAACAAATAGTGCTTGCTGTTTTCTAAAACGCACATAAATAAACTTCTTGTTTACTGTAAAGTTGTATTATTTACTGATAACAGAAAATTCGTTTTTTTCAGATCAGATGGCTGTAAAAGAATTTGTCGTCGTCCAAGTAGGAAGTTGAAACCAAAGAACATTTCATCTAGAGTTAAATATGGTGATGGTCCTGTCATATTTTGGGGCTGCATGCTATATTCAACAGTTAATAACTTATAATTTATTAAAGGAAACATGACTGTAGGCAGTAATTTGACTTTTTGTGGCATAATTTATGGCATAGTGCCCAAAAGTTTTGATTTGAAAACCCTTATTTTCTGCAGAATAATAATCATAAATATACTGTTTGTATCACTCGAGAATGGCTGCTGTGGAGATTAATTATACCCCCCCCCCCGAGTCTCCTGACAATGTTATCGAAAATTTATGGTACATTCTGGTCTCAAAAGTTCGAAAACATCTCATCACTAGCACAAGCAAGCTATGATCAATAATCGAAAGTGAATGAGCCAAAACAGCTGGTGAAATCATTCAAAATCTAGTTTATCAATGAAGACTCCAAGTTATTACTAAGGCCAATATATCACTTATTAAATACTAATAATTTCGTAAGCAATGGAAAATTATTAAAACTGCAAATAATTTTTGTTCTCGTAAAATAGTATTATTTCTTATTCTTTTATAACTATTATTCTGTTATATTTCACTGTTTTCCTTCAACAATTTTTTTAAGATTAAAAACTTATTTTGTTGTTTCATTTTCTTATGCATTTTCTTTCCTTTCATGTAAATCGAAAATTCACTGTGTACAAAGGCTTTTTAGAGCCACTGTATATAACATATATTTAATAACTTAGTAATTGTATCTGGTGATTTCTAGCCCCCTATTTTTCGAACTCTTTGGCAAAAATTACAAGTAACGCGTTCTTTTTTAATCATATAATAATTTTGTCCACTGCCATTTAAATTGCATATTATATTTGACGTCATTTTTCTTTAATTGAAGACCTGAATACGGAATTTTTTACAGTAACAATCCAAACATCCTGTTACAGTCATATACATAGGTATGCAATTATAGGGAATATAATATTCTTTATCAAGATTTATAATAAGAGGAAAGATAATATTCTTTATCAATACTTTACACAAGATTATTTTGAAACAACAGATTTAAAATTGATAATAGAAATTGTAATATAGCACACTTATTCTTCATAATGTAATTCTACAGTGTTGTCTCTTTTTATTTTAATACTTAAACGTATTATATTTGAAACAATTTTGTCAAAAATTTGGAAACTGAAAACGGGATTATACATGTTAACAAAGAAATCGTACCCTAAGACTCGTAAATGCTATACTTTATAATTAAAGGCAAAATCCTTTACTAAAACTATTCAAGTCTACCATTAAAAAAGACACTTTAATTTAAAGTTACTGCAAATCTGAAGCAACTTCTTCACCAATAAAGATATCATGGCCTTTAAGAATTTAAACAAAAGATTAAAATCTTTTTTTTATTTTATTTCCAATGGCAGATTAAAATCTAAAGGTATTTAAAAATTTTCATAACTATTCTGTTATTTTGTTTAAGTTAATAAATGTAATTTAACTTTTAGCTGCACCCATTACACCTTAATTTCATTTTATTTATTTTTTATTTAGAGTTTCTTATTTTAATCACTTAAATAGAATCCTTTAGAAGGATAATGATCTCACACCGACCATAGAAAATCTGTAGGTGCAACACAAAATAGTAAAATTGCAGATATATCAGTCAGTTTCCACAAAAAGAAACTCCATTGTGAAAGTATGTAAATTTTTTGCTACATTTTAAATGTACTTAACGGAAAAAATCTCATGTCGTATCAAATAGAAACAATTAGATCCCAAAGCTATATACATTGTTCTACAATGAACTAAGATTATTAAATTTACTAATATTTTGAAGTAACATATGAATTTTCAGTACTTAATGAACAGGAAATTCACTCAGTTTTGGGCATTGATAGACTTCTAACAGTCCCTAAAAATATAGGTATTTATCGAAAATCATCTACTGAAACTTAGCTCAACTGTAAATATGCTTAAAAATGCATTTCTGAATTTAACCATGCTCCTAACCAAGGCGCTATATCCATGCTACGTATGGTGGCAATGTCTTCAAAATTCCACCATCTCTCTCTCTCTCTCTCTCTCTTTCTTTCTCTCTCAATCTATCTATCTATCTATCTATCTATCTATCTATCTATATATATATATATATATATATATATATATATATATATATATATATATATATATATATATATATATATATATATATATATATATATATATATATATCAAAGAAATACAATCTACAAGCAATGACAAAACAAATGTAGATGGCAATGATCGATTATAGCTGATTTTATCAACCAAAAATGGACGTATTGGGCTATTTTTGACTATAACTTAGGTCTGTGTATGGTGCCCCCCCCCCTACCTCTCTACAAATTCTTATAACTATTTTGATTGACATAACTTAAAAATATCATCTAAATGTAACAAATTTTACTTATGTAAATTGTTGTTATTTATTTGATCTAGAATTACATTAATTTAAACGCTCAAATACAGATTACTACGTCATCAACACTTTAATGCGTATTAACAACTTTATCACCAAAAGTCCTACGTGATGGCATGAATCACTGTTCTAAACATCACGCACTAAGAGGATATATTAGTTATTCGGAGCTATCTTTTCAATGAATCCAATTTTCCAGTTTGTACGATGGACAGGAAAACTATTAAAATGTATTTCAATTTTTCACATATTATGAGTGGGAGTATTTGATCTCTAACAGTCACCAGTCTAGCATATTTTATACATTCTTATCAATATATTCAAATCATTGAGAAGTTATGCGATATGCATTTAATGCAATTAAATAATATTTGCCCATTTGAGTGCCATCCATAATAAAAGCTTAAGGAGCCTTCGAAAAATGTACGACAGTCAGGCTCGATATAAAATTAGTTACTTGAGATAGCCTGTTTATACATACATTGGAAATTATGTAAGAAGTAATTTTGAGTATCCTACTTTTAGTGTAAGAATCTAGTATTCATATTTGTTGTTTACCCCTTAAACGCAAAAGAGATTAATAAGCTAACGGTGGCTTGTTATACTACAAGAGAAAAAAATCCCTCAACAGGGAAACAATTTCCTTTTTAGAAGTCTTTACTAAGTCAGTCGATGTTTTTCAAAATATGTCTTACCCTCCAAAAAAAATCTCTCTTTATGTTAACTATGGAAATTATGAAGCGCATGGTCAGATTTAAAGTGCTCTCGATAATCCTTTTAGAGAAAAAAAAAGTGAGAAACTGATGAGACTATCTTGAAAATCGATTGCATACTAACTTTTAAGTCCTATGCAGTTGATAAAGTACTCATGACGGGGTTAATAGAAACTGTAAACTTTCAAAGGAGTACATTTTTTTATTTCCGGGAATCTTTTTCATTTTAATGAATAAAAAAGATTCTCGGGCAAGAAATTTCTTTCTGTATTACAGAGTATGAATTAAAAAAAAAACTAAATCCAAGACGACAGTCAATGGATATTTTTTTTTCTCAGAAAGTAAAAACTGAACTGAGAGACTCAAGGCCACTTAAGAGCTTAAGGCAGCCTTAAGCCTGGTGTTTGTATGAGTATTTAGTACTATTAATTTTTGCATTGTGTTTATTCAATAAAAGGATTGCCAGAATGAAAGCTAAAGGTAAAAACTGCTAAATTCACACCAATTCAAGTATTCCTCTAGTTGCAAAAACAACTCTTTCAGGTGGCGTGCATATTGATTACACCAATTTTCTACGTTACGAGTTCCTCAGAGACGAAATTTTACAACGTTTTATTTGCAATGCCCAATTCTAAGTCTATTATACTCTCAGAGATCCATTTTCAAGTATATCCACGATATTTTTTCTGATTGCAACTAGCTTCTAAGAGACCCAAAGGATATACGGAGATATTAGCGTACTTTACACGTACGTTCTTTCCCGCGTGAAACCACGATCCCGCGCGATTGATTGCACGTGTGAAGTTGTCTGAGAGGAAGAGAAAGCTGCTTTGGAGCGTACTGCAAGTTTTCCAGCGCGCAATCCCGTACACTGCAAGCACTCGCGAAAGAACGTACGTGTAAAGGGCGCTATTCTCAAAAATATGTTGTAAATAGAGCAAGCCTCAACTTTCTGCGTTCTTTGTTCTAATCAGATGGTACCAGATCTGGTTCTAGTAACAAGTGTCAAATACTGAAACCAAAGAGACTCACTCGTAACCTTGAATTTTCCTTCTTCCCGAAAGAAAAGTCAAACTTATTCTTCTCGAGAGATACTTCGATTAAGTAACTGCTATAACACAGAAAAAGAAAATCACCCAAAATTATATTCAAAATACAAAAATATAAAAAAAGAAGGATATGGTACAAAAACCAGCTTTTTGTGTGTGTGTTCCGACTGCTCCCACCTCCTCGGTGTCCACCCTCCCTCCCCACCTCAAGCAGCGAGTCTTTACGAGCAGCGTACGACGCCTCCCAACTCCCCAATCCGTATAAAATAAAATTTGCCGCCCCTATAAAAACGCCGCCGACCATTTTGAAACCGTCACTCACGTTTTTATTCGCACTTTCGCGGCTATAAAATAAAAATATATTCTCGGCCTGGCTCCGCGCCTTTTCTGATAAATGTGTTCGATTTCCGCCCCCTACATCCTCCAGACAAGTAAATATAGCTTATTTATCCTGCACACGAGGGATTGCTAGCGACAAGGCGCGCTAGCGACAGGGCCTCGTAATGTATTCTTATAGCCCGGCGTATAAATATAGGGGGAGAGATAGCGATATAGGGGCGTATATATATATACATTTATTTATATAGGTATGGGGCGAAATGTCATGGTTGGTCGGGAGATGGGAAAAGGAGTCGATTTTTAGCGCATTGTGGAAATTTCAATTTTCAATGAAGACGGGCGCCGTTTCGGTAGGGAAAAATTTTTTTTCCTTTCCGCTTTTTTTCCCCCTTCTGTCGAGGGATTTTAAGAGTTTTATTTATTTGCGAAAAAGATTTCGGACCACTTGCAACCGATTAAATTGCAGACGACTTTCCTCCTCGGGGGCGTTCCCATATTTTCAAGTGGGCTGATAAATGGCATGATGAGAGAATTGCCATATATTTAAGTTGGGCTTCTTTTTTACTGCTTCCTTCAATCCCCTTTTTAGATCTGAGAGCAGTCTGAATTATAAATGGAATTCAGCATTCAGACAATCGCATATCCGAAATGTACTATAATTGAAACCTTTTTACTTTAATGGATATTACTGAAGCGGAATAAATTACTGAATGACAAAGGTTGTCCGTAATCAAGATAAGTTTTAAATATAGATGATGAAGAAGACACAAGTATGCTGAGTATAGCGGTATATTCGCTCAGCTTAATGTTAACCCATGAAGAAAATTTTCCGAATAGGTTACCCATTTAAAGTTTTGTTTTAAAAAATTGTATTTCACAATATAAGAAGAAATTTTTACTCCGCTATCTTTATTCATTTTAGAAATTTCGTCCACCAAAGGGAATTATTTGCATTTAAAATACAGTATACCACATTTTTCCTCGAATAGTTCAAATTAAAAATACTATCTGCTTTTCTTTTAATCAATTAAAAAAATTCCCGGGCAAGAAATTTCTTTCTCTATTACAGAGTATGATTAAAAAAAAAACATAAATCCAAGACAACGATCAATGGAATTTTTTCCCCCCAGTAAGTTTAAACTAAATTGAGAGATTCAAGGCTGCTTAACAGCCTTAAGCCTGGTGTTTGCATGAGTATTTACTATTAATTTTTGCACTGTGTTTATCCAATTAAAGGATTACCACAATGAAAACTAAAGGTAATAACTGGAAAATTCACACCAATTCAAGTATTTACATAGTTGGAAAAACAACTGTCTTTAAGGTAGGTGTACGTATTGATTACAACAATTTTCAACCTTACGAGTTCCTCAGAGACGAAATTTTACAATGTTATTAACAGTACTAGAAATCTAAGTCGGTCTGATAATCTTTCCGTAATGTGTAATCTTTACTTGCCCGAAGGAGTCAAATTATGACTTCTAGACTTTCAAGTCAGTGTCCTAACCATTATAAATCATCCTTGAGTGTAAGAGTTTTTCCCATCTTCAAATTCCATCCCTGTGTATCAAAAGAAATTTATGATCATTTTTTAAACTTATAGAATTCATTCGATTAGTGTAAATCTATTTAATTAGGAAAAATAACACTATAAAACCTTTGGAAATATTATACGACATTAAATGATTCTAAATCTATTTGAATCAAGTTGTAAGGTAATACTACTATTAGAAGGTAAATGGTATTGCTAGTATGTCGAGAGGTTTGTGAAGTGAATAGAATTAGCTCTATTTTGTGTCTCAGGTATATAGAATTGTTCTGTAATCTGAATAAATAGAGTCAAATTGCTTAATGCTAAATTTTCTCTCCATTATTGAAAACTATCTGAACAAATACAATATTAAAGACCAGGTAAACTTTTCGAATCAGACTTATTTTCTTAAAAACATAACTGCTCTGTAGTATTTATTTAAACAACATGCATAATATTATAGATATATTAAATCATTTTAATATTTCACGTAATTTTAATATTTCTTTTACAGTTTGTAAACAAATTTACAAACTGGCTAATTATGCCTTGAAAATACTTTATAATTTCTTTTTGCATTTTAATTTGTCTTCCCAATACGTACATATGACAGCATTGCTTTTTTTATGTATACCTATTTGTTTACGTATAATATCTTTACATAAAATATCTTTTCTTTACATTTTCTGATCTTTTTCATATTATTTATGAATGTGCAGGTTCTTGAAGTCACTTTACAGTATGTGGTAAATTAACACTCACTTATCTAGTCACTCTCATTTAGGCTTTACAGTTTGCGTACTGTAAAGCCTAAATGAAAGCCTTTTCTGCTGGCGTACATACATGTTTATGCAAGCCTTCAGAAATAATCACAATTTAAAAGTTGATACATTATTTATTTAGATCTAAAGGTTTTTCAAAACCTTTGTCAGCGTAAAATCATCTTAACAATATTTTACATATATTACAGAAATTTCTTTTTATGACATCGTCTGATTTCTTTATTTGCATTTAAGAATGTATAGTTACTTAAAATACCTTTGTATATATATATATATATATATATATATATATATTATAAATCTGAAAAATACGGAATATTACTTTTATATTTATAATAAAACTAAAGGAATATACAAGCAATAAACATCAATATTAATTTAATTTTCAAAATAATCAGTAATTTATATTTTCTTAGATAAAATATTTTTTGCTTTCGTATAGATTCTATTTCATACGGACCGCAACAAATTTCCATAAAGTTAAACGAACCCCATGGCGTTTCAAATTGTGCAATCCTGCTTTAGGTTATAATTTTCAATTTTATATTATCTTTTCTAGCCATGCATCTTTATGTTGGTATTCAAACAGGATTAGAATATAACTAGAGAAGCTCAATTAGTTTAAGTTTAAATATTCTTAAAATCTATGACCGTTTGAGATTGGATTTATAATGCTTCTCACTTTTTACGTAACTAACATTTATCAGCATAGATTATACAAATTCTAAAGCTTTTATAAAAAAAAGTTTAGTCCATAAAAGAGGCTCTGAAGTGTGATAAAGTTAGCCTTTAGAAATGTTGGAGAGAAAGAAATATATTTCACATGTCTTATATAAAAAATACATACATACTGAAACTACCGACAGAAAAAAAAGGAAAGGATCCTGTACTTGAACTGAACTACAAGTGGGAGCTTACTATGCGAAGAGGTAAGTTGACACTGATGGATGGTTTATACTGGATATGGAATAGAGGAGGAAAGGCAGTTTGTAGGAGATAGTGACCGGACGCGAGCAATACTGTTCAACTTAAAATCATATTTAAAAACGCGAGCACAAAACTCTGCTACTTTATGGAAAAAATTAGGAGAAAGTCGTGCTTGTGAATGTAAGATAATATGAAAATGTTTTTTGTTGGGGAGTCAAGCTAAATTTAAGGTTTTTCTTTTCTTTGTAAAATAGTATTTAGCACTCTTCTGGAAGTGATGATTTAAACTGAAAATAATGAATGAAGGAAAAATTCAATATGTCATGAATATTTTACCAACCAGGGACAAATAATAATATGTCGTTTCGATATATCGATAATACTTTACCTTAATGCATTTGTGATGTGTATTGATCACAATATATTTTATGACAAATTCTGTGTTTCATTCTGTTAATGAATAGTAAATCTCAAAGACAACAACTTTTATATTTCTGTGGCAATATGGCAGATGTTGATATGTCATTTTTTGTTGATATGATCTATGTTTTCTGCAAATTAAAAAGTAACATTTGTTGTGAAATATAAAAACGCTCAATTAAGTTTTCCAATCCAAATATTCTTTATTTAATACTCATATTCAACCACAAGCATATAGCTGGTCTTCAATGAAAATTTTCTATTAGGGACCAAGTATTACCTCTTTTATACATAACAGCATTTACCGATACGAATAATTTAGTATTATTTCATACTTTCACTATCAGCTTTTGCCACATTAAAGAACCAATTTTAAGTGTAACGCATCAATTTAAAAATAAAATTGAATTTTTCGGACATATCAACATCTGCCATAATGCCACAGATTTATGTGTATGTGTGATTGTCATGATCTCGACTGAGTACTGGTGTATAATGATCTATCAATATAAAAGGTTAAAAACAGAAATGAATTATAAATGGGGCTGAATAGTCCTGCAGAGCAACACTGTAAAGAATATAAGTATATACGGGAGTATGCACCGTGAATTTTGTAACCGATAGCTGCGAAAATTACACCAAAATCGTAACTCTGAATGACTGATATATCCTAAATTTATCTCTAACACCAATTTTACTGACCGAGATAAGGCAAATGGGAGCATATTCTGCAGCTCAACCTCATGTTTGATAAAGTAAACAAGGTGTTATAAATTAAATTTTAAGATAAATTAATTTTTTTTCTCTTATAGCTTCCCCTAGCAGGAACAAACCCAGACCAGGTCCATAGAAGGCAGAGGGCAGGGGAATACGGCTCTTAGGAATACCCTTGTGGTTCGGAGTCCAACTTGGCTAGGTGCCACCCCAATTTTGACCGAGCACACCCAAGGCCTCCATCTGTAGGGTTTGTACATTCCCCCACCCATTAACATCATGGAAGGACTTTCCGGTCTATGGAATTAACGTGCTCACATCCGGCCTAAACATGAAGGTATTTAATGGCACTCGTCAGAATCCGAACTAAGCCCTAAAATAAATGAAATTAAACTGATGAAGCAAATTAATTGCAAACCAACATACGTGTTGATTAAATACAGTCCAATTTCCTTCTGGATTTTCCTGTAATTAAATTTAACCTTTATAAAAGTAAGTCAACTAATTTTTCATTTTATTCTATGGCTTTTTTTCATCATTTCAAATTTTGAGGCTTTTTTTAACTTGTTATCTGACTAAATACTTGGTTGCTTTTCAGTTTGAGTTATGAGAAGAAAAATTATTGACCGAACTGACAAACAATAAGGATTTATTTGATACTCCGTAGTCTCCATAATTTTATTAGAAAGTTATTTAGAAATTTACTGTTGGTTAATGATCGCTTAGTGACCGAAAGGTTTTCAAAGATTTATGACAGTTAAAGCGGACGTTCGTAAAAGGGATTAAAAAGTTAAGAAAATTAACTTGATATCTTTTAAGGTCTTGAATCTCCTTTTCAGACATAAATTAATATTTTTACCTTTTGTGTATATTCCCATCAAACATTTACGACATGAAGAATAGCTTAGAGTTTATTTGTTAGAGAATTTTGTTGGAAGTTCAAACACACTCTTATGTATTTCATAAACTGTATAATTTAATACAACAGCACGAGTCTTCCACTTATCCTAACTTCTCACGTTGCTTGATTAGCGAATACCATGACAGGGTAGAACCCTATAATGACTCCTTCTGTCTATCTTCTGCCACACTAATTTATGAGCCATGACGTCACCAGGGAATCCTGGAATGAGAAATTAGAAATAAAGGAAAGTAACTAGATATAAAAAATATTAACTACTCCAAGGAGAAAAAACCCCATAAGAACTCATATTGATTATCACAACCTCACACTATGTATAAATATTTAGTAGCTATAAAAGTAATAATTTTTCAAAACTTAAATTTTCACATTTTAAAACAGTTTTACACCATATATTTCTCTCTAGTTCTGTTTAACATTACTTCTTTTTTAATGTTTAACATTTAAAATGGCTTTATCTTTGGGAAATAATAATAAAAAAAAGATTTTGTCTAAAACGGTACAAAGAAAAATACTATCATTGGTGGAGGAAAAGCATTAGCCCTACCTTAAATTATTTTCAATTTTAAAATTAATTCTGTTTTGTGATTCAAGAAACTTCTATAACACGTTGAGTGCCACACTATTTTCAAGTGACTTTTCAGGCAGGCCGCGTGGGCCATGGATAGCGCACATCATTACCTTTATTGTAAACGTTTATGAGATACCAGTTATGATATATATATATATATATATATATATATATATATATATATATATATATATATATATGTATATGTGTGTGTATGTGTATAAGGATTGACATTT
Source organism: Dolomedes plantarius (assembly GCA_907164885.2). Classification (NCBI taxonomy): domain Eukaryota; kingdom Metazoa; phylum Arthropoda; class Arachnida; order Araneae; family Dolomedidae; genus Dolomedes; species Dolomedes plantarius. Next base: position 33,086,862 of record OU015500.1, read on the forward strand.
TATTACTAGAAAGATGGGGGGATATGTAATATGCGTTTTACGAGTAAAAAACAAACAAACAAAAATACTTTTTTTGAAAGATATAAACTTAAAGGGGCATAAAACGACATTTGGCATTCAAGTAGGTAAACTAAAATAGAGTTTTCCTGACAATCGTCATGATGAGCTACTATTCTTATGGTATGATACCTCGCTCATTGGATACCAAATGCAAATCCAAATGTATTCTCTCCCCAAAAACTACCAATGTATTCTTTCCTGCAAGAAAAGTTTATCTAAACTTTTATCCAACATTTTGGAATCAGTTTTCCGATGAATTGTTAATTACTTTTGTCACGTACACCATGTGTGATAGGATTAAAGGGCTGTAGACGTATGAATAGTGGAAAACGGCGAATGAAATTCAAAAGAAGCAGTTGATAATCAGAGCAGAGAAACTTGAGGATAGAAAACTTATCGCCACGCCACAGGTGCCATAGATGGCCTACGATATGATAATTGCAAAAAACTTCTATAATTGATTTATTTGAAGAATTATATACAGGTAACCCTCTTATAACACGGTAGATAGGTTCCTAGAAAATGCCATGTGCTATGAAACCGTGTTATATGAGAGCCAGTACAAAAAGGGGGGTTAGGTTTCGAAAACTTATTAAAAACAAACTTTTTTTAAAAATTCCATATAAGCAACTTAATTTCTATTAAAAATATAAATGTATGTTTAACACAAAACAAAAAGAAACAAAAAATATTATTTTCATTTAATGGGACCTTAATTTAATAAATTTCTTCCTCATCACTGCTCAGTACAATCAAACGAGAACGTTTTTTTTGGTTGAAAGATATCACCTTCACTTTCAAAACCTTTTTCTTCATTTAGATTTCTTGCACCTTCTATCCTCTTTAAAAAATCTGTAATTTTGGTTTGCTTGCTGGTTCTTACAAGGTCATTGTAGGTATCACGGTATGGAGATAGATAATTTTGCGGGTCCCTTTTGAATTTTCAGCGGAAGGGTCTGCATTCAAGAAAAGTTATTCAAGATTTTCAACTAATCTTAGGCCTTCGTGTAATTTTATAGAGTTATAAATGAATAAATTATAATTTGTTTATACATTTTCATGTAAAAGCACTATAGTTCATTATTCCTTCCCGTCATTATTTTAAGGTAATTTAGGTTTTAAATGTGTTAAACAAAAATCATGTTACCTAGTGCTGTAGAAGTACAGTGTTGTACAAAGGGTTTCGCAATTTTTTTATCTTGTTAGAGCGAAACCGTGTTACAGGTTGTAGTGTTATACGAGGGTTCCCGCAATTTATTCTATCGTGTTAGAGTGAAACCGTGTTGTAAGATGCCGTGTTGTAGGAGGGCTACCTGTATTTGAAGAATAATTGATAATAATTGATAATCGATAATTGATATATTTGAAGAAACTTCTATAATTGATCTTTCATTTTTGATAATTGCAATACACATGATAATGTCTCCATTACTGGTATTACGAAACATTTCATCATAATGTTTCTTTTAATATGGAATTCTCTAAACGGCATGAGTTTAAAGTTCAGCGTAGGCCAACGGTGACCCCCGCGGCATTCAAATATTAATTAATGTTGCAATATAATAAAAGTATAGTTCATAAAATGTGCTACACTTTTTAATAATCTTATGGATTACGTCTATAGATTTGCGCCTTCAATTGTTTTTAGTACTAATATTATTAAGAATCATATAATTTGATATCTCTTGTACTGCCGGCCATATATAATTTTATGAAAGAACGCCCGAGGACGCTAGTTGTTAGCACGTTGAGATTCGGTACTGAAGGAGCTCGGATCGAATCCCGACAAGCTCCACTGAATGTCTACGCCGGGCATGGACACCTGGATAGTGTTCCTAGATAAAAAGAAGTAAAAAAATCTTCGTAGTACACTTGTGCAAATGTTTTCACTGACAAGTGCCCAGAATTCGTTCATTGATAACTTTATGAGTATTTAAACTCGATAAAGTTTATAGTTTAAAAGTTGTAAGAGTTTTTCGGACTAAATATCGATTAAATATAAGGGAAAATTTATATTTAATCTATAAAAAAACTTATATTTAATAGGACAAACTTATATTTAATCGATTAAATTTTTCGAACTGTTTTTCAGAACATCGGAGGTACTTTGGTTTTTCTGTCGCGGTCGTTTTGTGACGGCAAAACGACATTTACAGGTTAAAGTCGGTACGGTGAGCGATCTAGACATTTTTGATGCATCTACTACCAGTTCATCACAAAATAGCTTTATATAAACAAATATAAATATTTCAAGCTGACATCCAGTTTTGAAAACAATTAGGTGAGTATAAAGACTTCAAATCTATACACGTAAGAAGTCACTAAATTTCAATATTTTTGTTTGTGGCTGAAATGATAATTGAAATTCACTCTGCAGAGGCAAAGAAAGAGAAACAAAGCTGTAATTCACTGGGAAAAAGAAATGGAAAATTTAGAAAGAAAAAAGGTATTGGGAATTTTTGATTTTGTCTGTAGTTTTAAGGAAACTGATTTAAAAAACTCTGTGCATCTGGAAAAAGGAATTTTCAAGGTAAATGAAATGTAAATATGAAAATAACTGGCGTATAGTTATTCAAAATTCAAAGTGAACTCTGAAATATCTATAACAGAAGAAAACTCTTAGAATTAGTCTATGGAAATGTTCAATAGTGTCTAGAATAATTATTATCTAAACGGATATAAAATTGCCATAAATGTGTAATCAGTAATGAGGATACTTTTATTACATGAATTAAACTAGGTAATGAGCAAATAACATACTAATTTAATGAATGATAACAAATAGTTCATCAGATGTAGAGACTATACTCAAACTTTATATAAATAAAAATATTTTTTTACTACATTATCGTATTAATAGACAAACCAAATATTTTAGCATTTTTTTTAAGGCTCCTTAAATTTTTTTTCAATATTTATAACTCTCCTAAATGAATAGAAATGAATAAGACTTATAAATCATTGTTAACGATACAAAAGACACATTTATGGGAGTCACGAAATTCTCGAAGAAAGCACATTTTTATTTCCAGGGCTTCAAACATACTAAAGTACTTTAAGAATAAAAAAACACCAAAGGAACCTCTCTATGAGGATTTTAAAGCCAGATACGATATTTTTATGCGTACTAACTACGCGTACACAGTTGTACATATATACTCTAAGACAGTGGCGCACCCAGGATTTTTTCTTGGGGGAGGGGCGAGATGAATGGATAAAAATATTTATAATGCATGGGGGGGGGCCGAGATGAACGAATAAAAATATTTATAATGCAAAATAAATATTTCTAGTTCTTTTTGGGGGGGGGGCAGGGCCCGCTGGGACCCTCCCCCTGGGTGCGCCACTACTCTAAGATTATCAGTCACGGGCTTGGAGCAGTTTAGTGGTTGACGCGTCGGAATTCGGTACTGAGGGTGTTGAATCCTTCATTCGAAGTGAATTGAAGTGATCACCCTTTTTTTGGAAGTAAAGTGAAATGTTCTAGCAGTAACGATTTTTAAAAAGAATTTTCACCTGTGCTATGTTTACCTGCGAAATGTTCGTCTGATGGGGCTCATTAGACTGTGATTAAAAGCAATATTCTTTCGAAATGGAGCTCCATGTACGTGTTCTATTCAAATTCATACAGTCCACTAGGGTAAAGTAGCGCAAGAGGGGGGGGGGAGTCCGGTTTAAATCCCGGCAAGAGCAACTGAACACTCTCGTGTCTATGCCATGCGTCGGCATGTTAAATCAATATGCCGGAAAGGACCTCCGTAAATTTTTTGGCGGTTGGTAAAAGGTGCGAGCCCCAGACATTGTCCCTAGTGGGACTTGATCTAAATTGTGATAGTAGTGAGAGCTATGTTGTCTCACCTAAATGGTACTCCTAGAAAAAGCCAACAATTAATCTCAGTGTTTGAGCGAATGCATCAGGACAAGTGCCCAAAGAAAAAAAATCTCATGTTTCATACAAATATATTGCTCTTTACTAGATCCCAAGTTAAATTAAATTAGACTTTCCTCAAGAATGCAGGAAGACGAGAACACAGATTGTAATTTAGAAATACTATGTTTGGGATTACTAAACGGCATGATATTCATAGGATCCAGCAGAGAGTCAAGGTAGAGAAAATTTCCCCCCGTTTTATTAGCAGCGCAGATTTCCGGATAGACGTAGCTAGCTAAGCAGAATGGAGTCCAAATGTTGCTAGACTGGACGGGAGTCGGGGTATGGTTTTCAAGGTCCTAGTCCGCTCGACCCCGAAATTCCCTTAATGGAACCAACCCGAACCCGATTGATTTGAGATTCAGAAAGTCCGAGCCAGTCCGGCTTCTAACCGTAATTTGAACTACAGTTTGATAGCACTAAGTCTTTCCAAACTCTCCAACGAGGACAAAAGCAGGGTTCATGATAGTTTATCAACTATGAGAGAAATTTATATTCTACTGGATTTTTTTTAATAACCATTTCTGTAACGACTAGTTATTTTTTTTTATCTGAAGAGTAATTAGTTCAAAACTATTACTCTTCTTACTTATTAGTTCAAAGTATTATCAACATACTCTGTTAAACGTAATATCCCAAGAGGTATTCACACGTGACACACGTTATTGATTGTTTTAGCTAAAAACGTCACATAAAATGGAGAGAGAAATAACCTTAAATATTTTCTACTGAAAATAAACACTGTTTTAGTGCTTTTATTTACCTTGGGTTGTTCACACACGAACTTTTAGTTACCTTATTGACAAATTCCTCGAGTTAATCAGTGTCCACCCCTCAGCAGTACTGACTGAAAAGAAACAAAACCATGAACCCGCCAATGGCACGAGGAAATCACGGTGTGAAATACCAAACCACTGCAAAGAAATTGCCTATCGTTTCCTTGATATGACACAAATGCTGAAGCACCCACGATGCCTCATTGATTAAAATCTCTCTAAATGGCCGTAGTTATCTTCAGCTCCGACTACAAACAGAATTCTGCACTAACATAACGCTCCCGATTTCCTTGATCCTGAAATACCAACCAAAATATAAAAAGCAATACTAGGCGGGGTTTACACTTGTCACCACTCTGGCCCTCCCCCCTCCCCCTCATCTGACGTGTTACATACGATCCAACCATATGACATATGTAGCGTCGATTCGGTCATTACAAATGGAGAGGCTGGGCCGGTCTTTAAAATTTTTCAGAAATAGGCATTAGCGGCGAGGGGGGGAAAAGTGAATGCAGCGGCGACGCGTGAGGGATTAAGGGAATTTTCTGTTCCCAATAAATTCCCTTTTTGCCGAAGCCGGAAGCAAACAAATGGTCGGCCAGAAAATCCCTACTCCTTGAGTTTTCGTCCGATTGAAGGATTTTCAGCGAATGAAAAAAACTGAAGGAATAATCTTTTATTTATTAAAGCCTGATCTGCCGAGTGGGGGGAGAGGGGGAGGAGTATGCAGTGGGTGTTAAGGAAGTTTTTTGGAGAATATGTCCATATATTTGAAATTCATGGTTTTTAAGTTGGATGTATTATGACGCTGGATTTCATATGTTTTATGTGACACCGTATAAACGTCCGATAAAGAATTCGAAATGTATTCTAATATTTTTATGAATTTTTTAGAAATAAAAGTCCTGATGGTTATTACTCAGGATTTAAGAGGCCTTTTTACAAAGAAAGAATATTTTCTACATAAAAAGCGGTATAAAATATTCAATCATTTTCAGATTAGATAAACATTACTTTGGAAGTTATTTTTAAATTTATATTTAAAAAATACAAGAAAAAATATTTTTTTAGCAACATGAGTTTTCTCTGAAGGCTAGATACTGAGTTTTCAATGACTTTAGTAATAGAATGGGATTCCAAGTAATGGTATAGTGATTTAAATGAATAATTGATAATCAGGAACCAAACAGGAATTGATTTTTTGTAGAGAATATTAGGGTCTAAACGAAAGTATACAAATGCAAATATATCAACCCACACATATAGTAAATCTCAGATAAAGTAACGAAATTTTTTTCCGTAAGTCAAAATTGACTAAACTTTCCTGGTGTAATATCACGTTTGTTACACATCAAAACCTCATTAAGTGAAATCAATGATCCTTAAGAACTTAGAAAGAAAAAAAATATTATTTAAAAGGAAACAAATCTTGATGAAAGTTTTCATAAGGGAATTTTTTTCCCGAAATTATTTTTTTCGAAGTATCATCGGTATTATATCCCAACAAAATTAAGATAAATACCAAACAGATAATAAATTAAGCAAAGCGTTTCGAGAACTTAATTTTACTTTTGAATAGTAACGCAAAAAAAAAAAAAAACTGAAATAAATCTATATAACACAAATACGATTCAACAGAAATTTTTTTCCCCTAATACAGTGAGCTATCGCATCATGTAGTTTATTTATTTTCGATAGATATTTATATCCTTGTCTATAGATAGAGGAATTATTTTTTTTAATCATTGAACTTAATAGTCAAGGACAAAGAATTAATAAACACAATTTCACTTATAACATATGATATAAAGAGAAAGCAGTAATTGATTGAAAAATGTATTCAGTTACTTACACACACACACACACACACACATATATATATATATATATATATATATAATGTCAGGCAAAAGGCGTTGGTTTTTGATAAATGCACTAATAAGCTATGTAAAACTTGTCCCCTTGCAGATAATTCACAAATACAAGTAAATTCAAAAAAACAAAATTTCTGCAAAACTTATAATTGTATATACAAACTAACTTGTAATTGTTGCCATATGGAATATATAGGACAAACTTCTAATCCTCTACATATTAGAATAAATTTACACCGTTCTAATATAAAAAAATATAATACGCTAAATAGTCATCCACTTAACATTGAATTTGATCACTTCAAAAAACATAATTTTGAAAATATTGTAATCTCCATACTAGATATAATTAAATCACCCTCTGAAAGGTTATATTATGAAAATATTTATATGCAAAAACATAAAACTCTCTTTCCATATGGCCTTAATCAAATGTTTAAACAAAAAATATAGTTAAATTTAATTTTACTGATGTGTCAGCTCAACCTATTTACCCTTATCTAATTGAAGATACACAGTCCTCAAAAAGAACTAAAAGAGGTAAAAGTAATAATAAAAGTAAGACTTTTGATAGTAACATATATAAAACTGCCTTATTAAGTTTTCAGGAAAGGTTTATAATTGAATATAAATATAAAATATTAAAAGCTTGGATTTTTTCTATCGTTAAAAAACATATCATTAAGCTTTATCAACTATTTTTAAATACGAAACTAAAGAATTATCATTATCAGCATCTGGTATATGATTTAATACTAACACGGGCAAAACATTTAAAAATAAACTTATATAAAAAACATAATTCAGATAATAACACATTTTGTGTACTAAATTTTACTAACCTTAAACTTAATTATATTAACTTCAATAGTATATTTGATAAACTTCATGATATGTTTCCTATAAAAGAAATAAAAATAAAACGTGCCTTTAAATATACTCTGCCTATGGGTAGACGTATATTTAACTATAATCAGGTTTCAAAAAATTTTTCTGAGTCATTAAATTTAACTTGTGTTTGTCATCTGCCCATTTACAATAGTTATTTAGATACGACACATGGTCATGTAATAACAGGCAATATGGATATTGTGGAAGATGATGCACTGCGAGATTTGATGAATTTAGGAACTAAGTTTAGAATACCTAGTACTAATAATAATAAGAAAATCATTAGTTTCTTAAATGCTGATTTAGATAAATTTATTTACAAAATAGCAATTAATTATTCTGTTCCTACTGAAGCTTTCAACCCTTGGAAAATTAATTTACTAAAACTAGTACAAGCTAAATTAACCAATAATAGTAATAACATTAATAATCCTTATAAACACTTTAAAGCTGCTATTACAAAATTACAAGATGACTTTGTAGTCACTTATGTGGATAAAGCAGCCAACAACTATGCTATAATTTGTAAAAAATATTTTGCCATATGTTTAAAAAAACAGTTAGAAAATAGTGATCTATTTCAGCCATTAAATGAAACTACTAATATTATTATTAAGAAAATCATAGCTAAATATAAACTGCTATGTATTTCATCTAACATTTATCATTTTCCTTATATAACTTTAGTTCCAAAATTTCATAAAACACCTATTGCTTTTAGAGCAGTAACCTGTGGTCATAATACTTATGCTACAAAAGCAAGTAAATTATTATTAAAATACCTTAAATTAATCTATAAAAATATAACATCAGGTGTTTGTGGTATAATTGATAATAGCTATAGTCTAATTAGAAAACTACAAACATTAGATAACTGTAAATATATTGTAACTTATGATTTTAAAGATCTATTTAATAATATTGATATAATTGATTTAAATAGAATAATCATAATGTTAGTACAAAATAATATTCAATACTTAAACAACGAAATTAAACTAACTCGTTTCAATAGGCTCCTAGAATTAGTAACTAAACATAATTACATAGTTCATAATAATAGTATATACTTACAGTCCAAAGGTGTACCACAAGGTGGTAATGCTTCAAGTATGCTAGCTAATTTATACTTATATTATTTTGAAATTAATAATATAGAAAATAGCAATTACAATATATTTAGATATATAGATGATATAATAGTAATAAATAAAAGTAATAACCCTATAGACTTAAATTTTTACCCTCCTAATTTGGAACTAATTAAAAGTAGCCATGATAATATTAATGTAAACTTTCTAGATATCAATATTAAATTAAGTACTAACAATAAATTAACTTATGACTTATATGACAAAAGATCTGAATATAATTTTAATATTGTTAAATTTCAAAATTATCTAACCTGTTTACATAAATCTGTTTTTAATAACATTATTGTAAATCAGTTAGTTCGTATAAATAGGCTATGTTCTAAAGACAATAGGATTAAGCATATTATAGACTTGAAAGCTGTGCTAACTAGTAATAATTACCCAGTTAGTCTATCCAAAAACATAATTGGTTGTTTTTGTTTTAATGATTAGTTTGTTCTGTTGCATTAATAAGTTAAACATAAATAGGTTAAAATAAAAATAATAACTACTAAAAACAAAAATAAAACATAAGAATAATAAAAAATAATTAACTAATAGTAATAACAATAATAAAACTAAATAAATAATGGAATAATAGTCTTAAAACAAGTTACCTAAGTAAGTCTGTAACTGAGTATCCACTACCTCAATGGTTGCAAGTTATGACGTCAGTCATCTTGCGGTTACAAGTTCTTAACTTCCACTCTGTCTAGCGCCAGGCTTGGTGTTCTTTGGTTAAGTACTTTAATACAAATTCATTTATTATTCAATTCTTCTGTTAATAATGGATTGTACGGTGTCTGAGTGTGTTTATTTAATAGATCATACTCATCAGAAACAATCCATTGGTTTTTAGACAGTATTGACACCGCTGATGAAGAAATGCTGTCAAAAACCGTATTCATACTTATCTTTACATGTTGGATGTTCCTGGCTTCATGTAGCTTTAGAGCTATTACTGGTTTTATCTTTCATCTTATTCTTATTTATATATATATATATATATATATATATATATATATATATATATATATATATATATATATATATATATATATATATATATTATAATTTTTAAAACAGCGCTTAAATTCAATACAACGTTAAATATGATAGTAAAAATATAAAATTAGGAGTTATATTAATTTATGTATCTAGATACATATGGTTTTAGACATCAAATAATATTTTGCTGCATTTATAATATATATATATATATATATATATATATATATATATATATATATATATATATATATATATATATATAAATAAGTTTAAATAGATTAATTTTCAAAATATTGTGTGTCTAAAGTATGTTGTTGAAAATTATCGTTTTGTTGTCAGTGTCGTTAGTTAGACTTCCTAGCTGTGACCTTGCCTGTTGCTCAACGTGATAGGACTGGAAGCTCATATGTAACTTGAGTCCTTTGTCTTTTGTATTTTAAACCACCCTGATTTTTTGGAGGGATTTGTACGATGCCATGTTGTGACTATCTTAACGATCACAACTCTCAGAAACCCCTATTCGCTTAATGATAACGTCTGTGCCACTGACGACGAGATTTATCATTAAACAGTTAAATTCCGCAATTCTTGATTTGGTTTTATTTTTGCAGTAAAAATTTCTGAGTCTCTAATGCTGTGGAAAATTTGAAAGGTATTTAATTTTTCATAGATAATAATTTTCATTATAAGATTAAAGAAAAGACATCTTAAGAACTTTATTGTTATTATTAGTAGTAAATATTAATTGCTGACTCCCCAATACACTTCTATGTACGAAAGCACGGCAAAAATAATCTGGATGTTAATTAAAGCATTTGGGAAATATATCGATTATGAAGGGAATCTGGCAGGATCACACTCTCTTTATGTTTGAAGGAAATTCTTTTTCTTCATCTGTACTTTCTTCCGACTAACTTCATGCAGTTTCTACTTTATCTACTGCTCCGTTTGTAATCCCACCTAAGAGTAATTAGTGCGCCTTCGGAAGCAGATATCTGCCCCCTTTATCTCTCACTTGGACAGCTTTACGCCCAATTGCCATTAACTATCGGCGCAATTTCTCTTCTGCTTCTTCCGTTTTCACAATTCCTTAATCAAGAGTCTGTCTCGGCCTGTCATTAGCCATTTGAAGCGAAACCGCGTTGGGGATCGAAAAGAAGAAAAAAAAAACGAAAGCTCGTCATTAAATGAAACATGTATCTCTTTATATGCACACAATGTATGCATGTGTGTATGTAACTGTGTGTGTATAAACATACCTACATACACACACATATAATGCATATATATATGTGTGTGTGTGTGTGTATACATACACGTGTAATTACTGCATACGTGCATATATAATTAGATAAAATAACTACTAATTTAAAAGTCCTTTAAAAATAAAGGTATATTTAGAATATATATATATATATATATTAAAAATTTACCTTTATCTTTAAAGGACTTTTAAATTAGTAGTTATTTTATTATATGTTATTAGTAGTTATTAGTAGTATTTTATTAGTAGTTATTTTATTAGATTTCTAATTACATATGCACGTATGCAGTAATTACACATAGCCCAGAAATACAGTTTTTTATGAATAATAATTTATTCATATTTATTACTGATTGAAAATTCTTTGACATTTTTCGCCGTATTAAACCTTTAAACTCTTAACGCATATTTTTTATACATTAGCCATTTGAAATTAAATTTACTTTTCCTATGAAAAAAGAGAAAGCTTCATAATAGTTTGCAAAGGGTTCTTTCTACTTTGCAACTTAAGGAATGAATGGGCTGGTAATGCAACATTGTAAATACAATATGAGTTCTCTCCTTCAATTCTATGTATCTGCACAGCCATTGCAGACCATTGCACATATAGAAAGTCGACAATATATTCAAATTTAATAAAATTATTCATTTGTACGTGAACAATAGGTAAAATAATTTGTGCGGGCCTAGAGTTCCCAATCTACGCGACTAAAAAATGCGAAGAAAACATGCTCAGGAGAAGTTTATCGATATAGACATTTATTGCAGCATCCATGAAAGGAGGCATCGAATTTTTGCCGTTGATAGAAGGAAATCTTGGAACACAATTGATAGCACTGATTATATATAACATAGCCTTTCTCAGATTCACAGTGACACTTTATTATTATCTGTTATTCAAGTGTTTTGAAGGGTATCTTATTTTATGATTCATCCATTTTTTTTCGAATAAATTCACTTCCAAAGCATCTACAATATAAAAAAACGGAAAATCAGATTGGGCATCATTTAGTGTACGGAATATGCATTTATAAATGGGCGTCTCACTTGCCAAATTGATTAAGTCCATAAAACAAAAAGTAGAGAAATGTGATAGGATAACATATGTTGTTTTTTAAAATTCTTCTGAAAATATAAATTCAAATAAGCATTTTAGAATTTATTATTGCAGATGTATCTTTTATCTGACGACATATAAAATCTATAAGACAGAATATCCTTCGAGTAATCGTTATTATTATTACAATTTTTGCATGACTAAAGGACTTAATCGATTTGGCAAGTGAAGAAAAGTAATAACATCTAATTCAGTCTTCAAATATTTTTTTACTACAGAAAAAATTAAATAATTGTTTAATAATTCCCAAGTACCTAATTTTGAAGCAGTTAGATTGTCCCTGACTCATTTATTTTACTTTTTGTGAGGAAAAAGCACTAAACAATTTTCAATTATCATCAAGTATTTGCTTCTGTGTTTGAATTGCATTACTAAAACGATTTACATTAGATTATGGACTTAATTTAATTGGCTGAAAAAAGTTACATATTATTAAATGGCTCCAAAAAATGTTGTCATTTTGTGTTGTTTATCCTTATTATTTTGGGATATTTATTATGAAAGTAAAATGCTAGGGGTTCATCAAGTACTTTGACACAAAAATTTCAAAAATTTCATAATGTGGACTTAACCGATTTGGCTTGTGAATGGATCAAATATGTTTCAATTATGCTTTTTTCTCTCTAGGGGAAGATAATTTTTACATAAAGCATTTGAAAAATACTTTACGTGAAAATCAAAAATCATCAAAATCTTGAAAAGGAAATTTGAAACAAAGTTTCATATATAAGGTAAGATTACTGACTTTAGATGAAATCACACTTCTCTTTTTTTTACTCATTATATACTTATCTCAAAACAGGTAAACCAGCTACCCAAAATCATTACACCTTGAAATAGGCAGATTTTTTAATTTGAAAGCAGCTTTTTGTTTTTACAGTGTACAGACCGTTGTCATACTGTAAACTAGGTTAAGAACAGTTTCAACTTTCCGAAGAATGTCTTTTTAGCTCGAATTTTGTCTGGCACAGCATACTTTTAAACTGTGTACTTATTATAAAATGGGTAATTTTTAATATAATGTTGGACAAATAAGCTACATGGTTATAATAGTCCGAGAAAAACTTCTTTATGTTTATCATGTCTATGGTATAATTAGGCTAGGGACAGTTCCTATATGATACGCCCTAATTTACGAATATTTTTGGTATGAAAATGTAATAAAAGTTTGGGGTTTTATTTCTGATCTGTGCCACACTCCAGGAATTAGAACAAATTCTGAAGAATTTTATTGTGTTAAATTCTACAAGACCTCACATTTTCGGAACTCACAATCACAAAACAGTAAATGAACTGGCATAAACTTTACAAAACCGTATCAACAGACACAAGTTCATAAAATGCTGTACAGATGCACTCATGCGTAAAAATAACGCTGGCATAATTATATACAATTTCCCCTCCATTGAATAAAATACTTAGTCCCTGGAGTAATCGAGGACACGGCATTCATTAAGAAGTAAGGCAACGGAAACATGACTACAGAAGAGGAAGCTGAGACCCGATAGTTGATCGCAGTTGAGTGTTAAGATGCTCTAACAGGGTCAAAAAACAGATTCCTGTTTCCGAAGAAATCCTGATGGCTATTAGATGGTGTTACAAAGGAAGTAATAGATAAAAGAATTCCGCTGGATTTCTTCCTTGAGAGCAAAGAAAAAAAATGCATTTTAAGCAAGAATGGAGTGCATAAAAGGAAAACAAATGTGTACAGGCTCTATTGCAATATAAATGACACAACAGAAAATTTGAAATACCTAAAGAGAAGTCCACTGTCTCAATCTCAAGATCTCTTTCGTTGTTAATTGGGAAACATATAAACAGTAGTTCAGGAAAAATAATATTTCGATAATAATTTCCTTAAAATATTAATGAGAAAATATCAATTTTCAATTCTAACTGAGTTTAAAATATTGAATATCACAAACTATTGAAGGTAAATTAAAACTACCTGTCAATATAATACCTCTGAGAGGAATTTAAAAATCCCACTTATGATGATAATATCAAATTTATTTAAATTGGACAATTTTTTTTAAATTTATGAATTTTCGGAGAAAAATACCAGACTGACAATGTAGGGTTGAAACATCAATTTCAAACATCAATCAAACACAGTAGCTGCTTATGTTAATCGTTTGAATTGAAACTTAGGCAGCTGTAATAAGACGTTTGGGGGTGAATAATTATTTTAAATTAAATTTTTTTAAGTTATTTGCATATGCTGTGGTTCTTACTAAACCTTTCTTACCAAAATTCTTCCTGGAAGCTATGGATATTAGCCAGGTCTCTGTTAGGCCTGTTGCTAAAACAAATCCCTTTATAGTATTAATTTAAAACCTATATATACCTACTAAGTATTTATTACATAAAGAAAATCATCCGTTTAAAACGTTCTATAGATTAAAATAAAAATCAGAGAACGCTTTTGTTTTAATAGCTGAATTTATATCATTGCTAAAGAATATATTCCAACAAAGGCTATGACGCTTTTACCTAATTACCCTTTTTTCTTTCTTCAAGTATTCTTTTGTACCCTCCTTTCTTAAGGTAATTAATATAACAAATTTCGTTAATTAATTGCCCCGAGTAATTATTTTTATCGAGATAATATTGAACGATAAAAAAAATTACTTTATACTTTCGAGAAATTCATTTAAACATTTCCTCAAAAAATAAGTTATTAATCACGTTTATCAGTAAGATTTTGAATTTGTAAAGAGCAAAAAAAAAAAGATCGATTTTTATTAGTAAGAAATTTATCTGCCGTGATAAGACCTTTTTTAAAAAAGTGATTCGTCTTTAATGACCTGTCATTAATGGAAATTTATTAGAAACTGCCTTGCAAGTTGTTTTTCTTATGGAATCATACTTGATGTATTTAGACCGGGATATTAACTTTTTGATCAGCTTCTAGAGCTTAAATCTACATGCTACTCAGCAATAAGGGGTATTCAAGATATGAAACTGAAGTATTTGAGTTTGCGTAAGCAATATTTAATAAATACTCAAAAGTATTCAAGTAAATAAAAAAACTATACTTCTAATAGAAGGCTCTAATTACCCTGATATTAGGAAGAAATTTAGTTTGAGTAAGAAGTGCAACAAAATACGTTGTTGTTGTTGTTGTTGCTGATCCCTGTCACCCAGCAGAGCTAAATTTGGTCCATGATACCGCACACTCTCAAGAAGTCAATGACCAACAATGACCGCTCCAGAAGATCTTCCTTTTCAAGACATAAGCACACTAGGATATGATCCAGAGTGGCTTGCTCTTTGGAACATTTGGTACAAGTTGGAAAAACTTTCTCCTTGTTAGTATAAGTCAATGTTCTTAGGTGGCCACTACGAAAACGGGTTATTGTAGTCTGCTCCTGCCTGCTGCACCGGAGGGACAGAGAACCACCGGGGCGATTACCCTGGTACCAATGATACACGGGGGGGGGGGATGGCGAAAGCAGACAATACAAGGCAGTTATGATTGGAATACAGTTCAGTATATGTCAGAGGCGCCGGCCTATCCATGGACTCTTCAGTACCTCTTTTTGCCAGGGTATCACAGCAATCTCGTTACCACCAAGGTCTACATGGGAAGGGATCCACAGTAAATGAATCTCACGAGATGAGGAGAGCCGCTTCAGCTTGTCCAAAATAGTTACTCACGTATTATCACGGACACTGTGCCAGTTAGAAAGATGCTGGATGGCACTCCGGCTATCAGACAGAATCCAGATTTCTCCAGCCCCAGAGAGCGAAAGGACCGTGTCAAGACCCGCATTAATTGCAATCAGTTCACTGCGAAAGACAGAACAGCCGTAAGGATTTCTAATTGAAATCTGATTGGATCCGTTTTGAGACTTAATAAAGACACCACTACCGGATTAAGTCCTATCAATCCTCCTACCATCCGTATAAATAAGTACAGCATCATCTGGGATATTATTGATCAATTCAAGGGCAAGCTGTCTTAGGTACACAGGAAGATCTGAAGACTTGTTAACCTGGACATGAAGATCTGGATGAAAGTATACCACGGTAAGGCCCTCAGATGGGTCAATGTATGGATTCAAGATATGCTGCTTGATTGGGAAATACGACAAAATACGTGAACACAGAGAGTTTTGTGCAATCAGCTTGAAATCTATAATAATATATAAATTTAAAAGTTATTGTTTTAAAATTTTCTCTCAATACCCGCGTACTGTAGCCACAAGTATGGCATATCATTTTGTTTCGCATGACAAGAAAAAGGTTCTAACGTATAACGTCTTTATTTATTAACGACTTCCTTCTAACGTCTAACGTCTAAAGTCTTTATTTTAAAAAAAAATACTTCATATTAGACGAAGTTTTTCAGATTTAATTTGGATTGCCAATTCACCCGGTAAGTTGCGTGTCGGCTTTTCAACAGAGGTCAGGTGCTATACAAACATTCAGAGCTGTATAATCAGTCTAACAGTAATGTTTAGGGGTACGTAAATTTCGCATAAAAAATATTGAAATTTCACAAAAAAATTATATAAAATTTCGCATTTAACCGCAAATAAATAAATAAATATATAAATATATATATATATATATATATATATATATATATATATATATATATATATATATATATATATATATATATATATATATATATATATACATATATAGATAGATAGATAGACAGATAAAAATTCAAAAATTTCGTATTTTTTAAAAGAAATCACAATTTTACTTGGTTAGGTAAGTATCAAAATTCTTCGTTAAAAGCTAACATTGTAGTAGTCTCCACATTCTCTTCCTTAAGTCTTTAGCAACAAGTAATAAGCAAATTTCGAGAGTGAAATCTCTCAGTTAAAGACCGTGGATGGTCTTAGATAAGCAATTATGTTAATAAATTATTACTATTACTATCTAATTTTGCTTAAAAAATAGTTTATCACCGAGTTTTCGCCAAAAAGTGGTAAAGAAATATTTTTCGCGTTTATTCGCTCATACCTGCAAATTTCGCATTTATTCTCCTCTATTTCGTAAATACGAAAATTGCGTATCCCTAGTAATGTTGTATGGGTAGGGCCGATCCCATAGGTGAAGCGGAGAGGCGACCGCCTCAGGTGCCGAATTGAAATAGGTGCCAAAATAAGACATAGTAAAAATACGAATTTTTTTTAAACAAATAACGAAAAAAACATTAATAGTTTAATCTGACCTATGATGAAATTTGTAAAAATTCCCAAAGACAAGCGAATATTTAGACTATCATTTTTTTTTATAAACTGCTGAATCTGACTGACAAGTCAATCCAGCAAACTAAAGAAAAAAACCATCGCGTTTTTTTTTTTTTTTAAGAGTTGTGGTGGAATATTCAGATCGCTTGCGGATGATATAATTTCACGGAACACACCTCAATAAGAAAGTTTATTTCGCAGCATTAACGTACAAAAATATAAATGGTGCATCTTATACTAGAAGCTTTCACGCAGGAAATATTTCAGGAATTTATCTGACTAACGTATTTTAATGGAAACGATTCAAGAAGAAGAACTATTCTTTTACAGGTTTCAGATGACAAACTCTTAACGCATCAAACTAGCACAAAAAAAATGGTACATCACGAGATTTAGAAAAATTCCGGGAGTAAATTTTCCTTATTTAAAAAAAAATTATTTATCTTATTTGATAGTAGGAACACTTTCAGAATAGTCAGGTGACTTACTAAACATTAAAGGCAGACTTTATACTCAGTTGTGATGCATTTACCGTGAGTGCTCTTTCTTACGCTAATGAAAGACAACCATAATTCTATAAAAAAATCTGTTTTGATATTTACTAAAAAACTCTTAAAAAGAGTTTTTTTCCTTATCTATATGAGAGTTTTTCTAATCATGGAAACACGATTCCCTTCCTCTTATAAAATTCTAGCTAATTTGTTTGTAAAACCATATTCATTCAATTTTTTTTCCAATTTAATAGAACTAAATCCAAGAGGGGTTTCAAACTCACCCTGGTCTTTAAGCTTTCTAGGGCGATACTCTATACCCCAGATAACCACAGTAGGTCATTGATCATTCGCTCAGTGTTGACTCCTATAGCCATGCTTTTGTTTTGGTTAATCTTCCTCATGGTAAATTGCCATATTGACATCAACAGATTTTTGGTGTATTTTCTAGTACATGCATCACAACACAAAATGATAACTAACAACCGTTTAATTTAAATAGCAACTCCTTTAGAATTCAATCTCCTTCCTAGAGCCCCAAGGGGTTATCCTTTTCTAATAGAAGTCCACCAGAAGAAGATTCCTAGGGGAAAGGGGAGAGATTCTCGACATATACAAAAGATCTCATTAGTCGTGGGCTTTACAACCCAAAATAAAGTGAGATATTGAACTCGAAAGAAGAGTTTGTCTACTCATGTTAGTGTGTTTTTCGACACACTTTAAAGTGAGTCGCATAACCCATTTTAGTGAGTTGGTGGCGGAAAAATCAACCCGCTTGGGATCTGGGGTCTAGAACCCACTTTCGCACATGGGTTGTACGACTCACCAAAGCGAGTTCTCCTGTGCAGTGGATTTGAAGTCAGAGAAGTATTTTTTCTGTGTGAAACATCTATATATCTGTTGCATCACGCTTCTTAAAATATTCAAATATGTCTGTACAACAGTTTAGACATCAAGACATGAATTTGAATTTGCTCTGAATATATTTTCGTAGAATTATTCAACAGTGAATATTCTGCATTATATTTAAATCTCTGGAACTTGGACGAATATTTGTACTATTTTATGAAGTTCTATATAAATTGTCTTTATATTTTACAACAATACACATAATGATTTTTTCGTAAAGAAAATACATAATTATTTTCCCTACCATTCCAACTAATTAGTACAAATTCCTTCACCAACTGTTGAGAATTCAACTTCTACAATGCACGTTCATAAAAAAAAATCCCTCTTAGAAACAGCAAACCAGATCATTATCGGGCTATAAAAACTTCAGCTTACAACCTTTTTATATTTTCATACACAAATGCATTTATTTTCTCTGAATTTTATCTCTCGCAAATCAGTTTGACAGTTGCAATTTGTACTATAGGTTTTGCCTAGTACTACATGCGTGTTGTAGAAAGCATAGTAAGTTAAGAAATTAGTGATATAAAAGCACGCGTGACCAAAACGTTAAAGGGGGAGGGACGGCCTAGAAACAAATTGCTTTTGAACTGCAAACTCCATAGATGAAGGTGACAAGTTCAGGCACCACCTTTATGTTTCAATCGGGATTCATAGTGCTACATTTTCCCATTCTTGTACTTGATACGGTAGCGCATTAAATAGGCAAGGAAAGCTAATGGTTCCATGATCCGTAATATATCATGCTGAATGCACGTGAGTTGAGTTTTAGACAAAAAAGTCAAGCTTTTCTTGCGTGATAATCCTTAATTAACACACGCCTATTGGGTAAAAATAAATAAATACAGAACTGCGCCTTTGTCGCCATTTTGATTCTCAGTTTTCTATAGTAAACTTCCATGCGATGCTTTATGTCATATGTTAAATTTAAAGTTTACTCATAAGTTGCGTACTGTATATTTGAAAATTCCAAGATAGATCAAGGTCTATTGTACGTAGACAAATTTAAAATTCAACACTTATTTATATTGGATATTTGTTATTTGCTGATAAGCTTTCCCAAGGAAGAATTAATCAAGAGGAATTAAATTTTAGTGCTTCATTTGCACGGCGTATGCAAGTTTGAAAAATAGCTGAAGATAGACCAAAGTCACGAATGGAAATTTTTAACTCAATTGACGGCGTTATCCCTTCTGTCAGATGGACAGTTGAAATTTCAATTACGAAATAAATAATGAACACTGATAAAATTTCACTATTTTTAAGTTACGATATAAATGTCCCAGGAGTGTGGGCTTCATGTGTTTAGACTTTTTTTGCTTCAAAAAAAATAAAAACTACAAAAAAATTATTTTTATTGAATCATTACGAGTAAATTTTTGTTATATTTATGGTATTTCCTATTTAGTTGAAAGTGTCGATTATTTATCCCATTTTATATAAGAATTGTGTCACAATCTTGTGTTAATCAAAATTGATGCTAGACGTTTTAGGGAAATCACTTTGGCAAAAGAAGAAAATTTCATGATAGATAGTGCTTGTTATAAGCAAAATATATCGGTTAAAAAATGATAGAAATTAACTAGCTGTTACTTTGCAATTTTCTATTATCATTCGTTTATTGAAATAAATGATAATATATCACACCAAAGAAATGAAACTAAAAGGATTCTTATTCTATTTTATTGAATTTTTAACAAGAAGCCTTGTATTCAATTATCAACGTCAGAGTTTTTTTCGAACTAGAAATTTTCCTTCAAACTTGTTAAGAGTGTTATTTATTTCGTTGAAATACTTAATTGCAAAACTTAAATATGAAATTTTTTCCTGGGCTAAAATACTTCAAAATTCTTTGAAGTATTTTAGCCCAGGAAATATATGATTCAGCCACTTATATGTCTAAAGCATATATTTCTCTTTTTAAGTATCCAAGACGATATATTGAAGTTTATTGTAAAGTAAAAACTTAAATTCAGTATTTTTCGAAATTTCTAATCAAAATGAAAGGTACAGTATCTCCATTTATATAAAAAAAATCTTTATTTTCTTTCAAATCTTCAAAGAAGATTATTTTTACCATAACAAACATATTTTAAAGTCTGTATGCTGAGTAACATATGAAAAACAGGATTTTTTCCTGCAGATAATATATTCGTTTGATTGTGGAATTAAGAAACTACAAATGTTTTTATTCAGAATTAGAAAAACTATTAGGATAAAAGTATTTAAATAATCTTAACTAATTTATTTTTTTTCCCTTTTTTAAAAATTTTCTCTTCTACGTTTGAATTTTTAAGTAATTCATGATTCCAAGGTGATCGTGACTTGAAAACAGTAAATAAATCATATACTTTTACTAACAAAGTTACTTCGAAAGGACATTATCATTTACACTAAAATCTGGGTCCAAAACGGATATAAAAAACAAATTAACTATTTTATGAAAATAAAGAAACTCAAAAATCCTTAGATTAATGTCGAAAATCATTATTTCCGATTTATATTTAAGTGCAACTGAGGGATTATAATTGAAACGGAAATATAATTTTAGAAACCTTCTAACGTGTTAATCCAAGATTAACTTATCATTAGAGTTGCAAATCTTTTGAGAAAATAATGCATAAAAAAATGTCGAAAAGAAAGTTTTTTTCTAGGTTCCTTTGGTGTGGGTTATAAAAAAATGTTTCAAGAAGGGCATTTTTCTATTATAAACTCTTAATGGCAGTATGATGTGCGGTGAAAAATGTGGTTATTACTTTAGGACTGTAATTCACAGTCAGAAATGAAATTGTCCTAGGGTTTTACAAATGGTTTTCAAGTGGCAAGCGGTTTTTTCTCTTCACAATAGACACCAGGATTGGTTTATGACTTTTTTAAACTTCTCCCCAGTTGCTTTCGCATTAAAAATAAATTAAGCTCAGGAAGCAAGTGGTTTCGACAGTGGAGAACGGAAGCTCAGTGTTTCGAAATAGATTTGGGTTTTCAAAGAAAGTAAATGCATTGAATAAATTATTCCGCATTTGAAATAAATGTATTATTGGGCGCTTGGGTTCTTTGGAAGCTAAACCTAATTTATTGTCTCCTAAATATACTCCACTAATAGAAATGAAAAACTTTCTTTGAAATCCATTTGATCAATTGTATTCTGATTCTTACTATAATCTCCTCTTTTCTTCATTGCGAATGATGCGAGAGATTTTCAAAGGAAATTCTTTTTATTATATTCCCCATTTCATAAGTATAATTCATTTTTACAATTACATTCATCGAAAAAAATTAAGGTATTTCATGAGCTTAGATTGATGAGATATTCTCCGTTTTTATTCAAATGCCTTGATGATGGTAGATACTTTTTATTCCAAACATGAAGGAAAAGATTCTTGACGTAAAATTTTAGTAATTTTATGGTAAAAAAAGTAATAGAGGCCATTTAAAAAATTATTTACTTATTGCGTAAAATTAAATTAGAAAAATAGACTCTGCTGAATATACTGAACTAATAAAATTATTCTAATAATGTTTAACAGAGATGTCTAAAAACTTCAGAAATATTTTTTATGGACGCAAGATATTCTGTTATGCAATTCTGTCTTTACACAAAATATTTAACATGGCTTGGAAAAAAATGAATTATCTATGTCCACGATTTATTTTGATCTTACATGGCAATGTTATGCCTTTGTAAAAAGCCCAAACTGAATTTAATCTAAAAAAATATTCTCACTCTAGAAAAATTACTATAATATACTTTATACATGTACATATTTGTCTTTATAAATTCATAAAATAAAAATTGTGTTTGAATGAAAAAAAACAAATAAAAGAGGAATTGTTTTGTTGTAAAATGTCTAGAAAAGAGTAATTTTCAAATTTCTAAACCACATATTATCTGTGTTCGTTTAATTACAATTCCTTCAAAAATCTTCAAAATAAATAAATAAATATCATTAATTGATTTAAGACCTTAAGTGAAGTGTAGAAAAAAAAGGAATAAATTTGATAAAACTGCTAGAGAAATATTTTTATGCAGAACACTTATAGTACTGTTTGATGAACTGAATAAAGAGATTTAATAGGATAGTGATTGTATCGATTTTTTTTCTGTTTTACAATTTAAGAAAATACAAAAGCAACTGCAGTGCCATAAGTTGTAACATAAGTATATTATCGAAATTTAAAAAAATTTAATTAAAAATATTTATATGATTTGTAAGAAAAAAACTTATAATTTCTAATGGTTTTGCGTGAATAACCATTTAATAATACTTGCTTCTTTTTAGAGAATCTATCCTACCCATTTTTAGGACCCGCGATATTTCTTGGTGAAATTAATATGATGATTAAATTTGAGGTCACAAAAGGAAACATGTTGAAGTTTATTAGAAACAGCTTAAAAAGTGCTTTAAATGAACTCTTTTTTAATTTGATAATATTTAAAAGAACAAAATTTCTCCTTCTCTTTATACGTACGGAGAATCACAACTCTGCCATAATCGACGCGAAATTGACGTCCCTTTTCTCTCTTACCTGTAAAACTTCTTTTTCTGTTTTAAGAAGTGTTTGGCAGAGAAAATGGATATTGATATTTCCTCTTGCTCGTAATATATATCGGAAAATATAAATTTGAACTGCTTCTAAACAAACACCTCTGAATGCATTTGAATTGGGAATTTCTATGATATACTTTTATAACAACTTATGGCACTGCGGGGGCTTTTGTATTTTATTGATTTTCAAAATAATAAAATATATCTACGTCATTATTCAATTAAATATCTTTATTCAGTTCATCAAACAGTACTATAAATATTCTGTTTAAAAACATTCTTTTTAACGATTTTATGATTTTCATATTTTTCTGCACTTCACTTGAGATTTTAAATCAATTAATGATATTTATTTATTAATTTTGAGGATTTTTAACGGACCATTGATTAAACAGGCCTATGTAATTTAGTATTTAGAAATATAAAAATAATTTTTTTCTAGACATTTTATAGCAATAAATATTCTTTATTTCTGAATTCTTATTTTGATTTAACAAAACGAAAAACAAAAATATATGCGAAAAGCTAGAAATCGATTTTTAATTTCGCTCAGACCTTGTTTTTGCTTTCGTCACACTATACGCTATGCATTTTCAGATACTACTTTTAGAGTGAAAAAACTGTATAAATAAGATAGGTAAGAAAAATCTCATTCAAAAACGTACGCACGTTCATAATGAACGTTTGATTCATTCATTTCAGAAGCTCCCAAATGAGACATGCAGGTGGCGTGCATCATTTAAGGCAGGGTTTTCCGGGCAAGTGCGAACGGAACCGTTTCCGCCAATTAACCGACACCGAGGGAAATGAAGTGCCAAACAATACAATGCAATTTGTTGCCACCAATACCTGGCCAGATTAAGTGATTACACTTTTCGGGCAGCCGATCCCTGTTTCTCTGGCGTTGCAGTCTTATTTTGGGAGGTTGGGCATATTGAGATTGCCCGTTGTTATGTATATGAGTCACGTGACTCGAGTGTAATGTCAGGAACAAGAAAGAAATCTTACGTCCTCTTTTGTAGAACAGCTAATAATGTTATCTATAGTAGGGTTTTCGACTTTGAGCAACTTTTCTAAAACCCGGGTTTCGGGTTTGATGGGTTTTTTTTATTTAAAACCCGGGTTTTCCCGGGTTTACTTGGTTGGTTCCAGGGGATCAATAATAAAGAACTAAAATAATAAATAATTTATTAGAAGCATTTAATTTATTTCAGAATTTCAAATATAAAAAATAACAATAAATAAATTTAATGTTAGTAAACATATACCTATATGTATAACATAAATAAAAGTGGTACAAATATCTCATTTTTTATGAAACTGCCTTACAACCATCATTGCACTCAACGTATCATGATTGAGTCGGATATATGAACTTATGATATATGAACTAGATTTTGATTTTTTTATGATTTCCCTTATTATCATTCTCCTACAGAAACATACTAAGCACATCAAATAGGGACATTTGTTTAGTACAAGCACCAATACTCCTAGCATCATCTTCAATTCCATCATTAACTCACACCTCAACTGCTCCTTCTGGTTCACACTCTGACCCATTATCATTTATGTTGAATAATCGTTTTATTGAGGTTGTTGTCAGATCAAATATTTTGCTTTTAAAAATTTTACTACCAAACTCATCATATGATTGTGCTTGGTTCCAAATTAAGGAATATAATTGGTATTCTACTGTATTAGATAAATAACTATTTCCCCGGATTTACATTAAAAATTCCCCGGGTTTCGGGTTCGTATAATCTTTGAAAAACCCGGGTTTTTGGTTTCAGGGAAACCCGGGTCAAAATCCCTAATCTATAGCACAAAAATTGTACCCTGTCAGGGAGTAAAACCGTGGCTTGGAATAAGATCTTACTTAGTGTATGAGAAACGAGAGAGGAATAAATGGACTATGCGTCAACAAAGCGACGTCCAGATTTAAGAAGCCTTTAGATATTTTGAAACTGGTCGGATATTTATTTAATTTATTTAATTTAAAAATATTTAGTAAATTTATTCACTTTGCCAAAATAAATGCTGTCGATCATCAGCTTGTGTCGATCTTTTATACCTGAATTTATTATAGTTAATTAAACAGAAAATTTTGAGGAATTTCACAGCCACTGGTATGGTAATATTATTAAAAGGGGAGTGATCCGTTTTAAGTACCTTTAAAAGTATATTTTTTAGATGTATATTCGATTGTATGTACTACTCATGATTTTTGCTTGATTTACATGAAATTTTTTGAGTAACTGCCTAACATACTGTTTATTATATATATATATATATATATATATATATATATATATATATATATATATATATATATATATATATATATATATATATATATGTATATATATATGTATATATACATATATATATATACATATATATATATATATATATATACATATATATATATATATATATATATATATATATACATATATACATATATATATATATATACATATATATATATATATATATATATATGTAACGTACTGGACAACCCAAGGAAAGAGTGGGCGTCCAGCACATCACAGGGAATGAAGATGTAGTCGTGGCTCGAAAAAACGACGCGGCAAGTTACAGCATTATACTAGTTTTTATTTCGTCGGCGAATACGTCTTCTCAATACAGCTATAAAATCCGAAAAGCGTTACATGTACCGTTCATGTGGTTTATATAAACATTGTCATGTGATCATCATCGCGATTAGGGATTTGCTGTTGTCGATAAGTCACATGTGGTTTTATATAATCTGCGCAGAGCTTATCTAAAATATTGGGGACGCCGCGCCTATTTGAAAAAGGAAGCCATTTAATATTTTCTCTCGAGGTTAATAGAGTTTAGAATCAAAAGCGAAATTTAGCTCGTACGCCCAAGGGAATTTAGAATAATGTTAGCTTTTAAAATGGTATGGGGTTTTTAATGTTATAGAATATCCCCCCCGTCCGAGAAGAGGCTTACCAACAATGCCTGCATTGGAGGACAGACTCACCCGACCATGTGAGGAAAATGGGCGTCGACCACAAATTTGGAAAAGTTTGAAAAGGAACATATGTTTTAAGTTAATTTAGTATGATGATCACATGGCAAGACATGGCACATTTCAAATTTGAATACATAAAAATACACTAATGATTTACTAATTTATGAACACAATAAAAACAAAAAAAATTATAGTAACTAATGATCAATTATAGAAAATTGTAAATTATGTAAATTTCTTCCTGTATTGTTGCTTTGAAAAAAAATTAAACTTAAAAATAAATTAATCATCAACTGAAAATTGCTGTGCAGGGCGGGCCCTCCCCACACAACAGAATCTCAGCAGAAAAAAAAATTTCAATTAAATTTAACCAAAAAAAAAAACTAAGTTATCAAATTTTCACTTTACATCAATTTTAATTTTGAGTCGAATCACACAAATAATAGAATATAACAATGAAAATATCAAAATCAACAAACAAACATGTTAAGTAAATGGAATAGAACATGACAATAATAATTTGAAGTTATTGTACGTTCCTCCTCAGCGTTCACTACTATGGAGTGAGTCCAAAAAAAAATCTTTATTTACTTATCTTGTAATGATTTATCTGTGCAACATTTTTAGTCCTTTCACAGTCATTGGTATGTTGAGGAAAAAACATCAATTAAAAAAAATCACAGTCTTTTTAGTGCTGTGTCATTTCTGCTTCACAAACGTAGAATGCATAAATATCACATTATCTCGACTTGTTTACATATAAAGAAAATTAGTCCTTTAGTTACATAACAAAAATCACAGTTTATAATAAAAATCACACTTTCAATAAAAATCACAAGTTTTAATAAAATCACACTTCAAATATATCAATTGTATATAAAAATTACAAAACATATCACTCATTATCTAGTTTTCGTATCTTTATTTATCTCATTATTTTTTCTTAATATCCATTATCTCCTTTATTTCAATATTACTTATTATTAACAAAAATCTCTTTTTAATATCTTTTATATTTCTTATTATTCTCATTTCATCATTTCTTATATTCATTTTATTTCGACAATATTTATTCATTCCAAAATTCTATTCAATATTCTTTAATTATACTTATTCATATTTATTCTAACTTTATTTATTCTCAATACTTTTCACTTTATTTTCAAATTATTTATCTACTATTCATTTGTGTACATTTATTATAAGTTTATGTGGATCCATTTCCTTGCTTTGAAGGTACCTTGTTGTATGTGTGTTCCCCAACTCTTAGTCTCAAATTCTTTAATTCTACCTCTAAGCAGTGAGGGTTGTGTTTATGTTTGTGTAACAAGTGGGTTTTCTTTCTCCATATTGTTCTCTGACTAATAAGGAGGAAGAGTCTTTTAGCCGTACAGTGGACTAACCGTTAAATCTCCGACAGAATATGACTGCGTTGAAAAACAGCATCTTGTATAGTACAAAGATGGAGAAAAAGGAAAAGGTGCAGTTGTCATACCTGTGGGAGTATAATATATAGAAATGGGAGGACAAAAGGAGTGGCCATCCCAGCCCTGTTTTAGTCATTACTCAAGCAAATAGTCTTCAGCACTTTAAGTGACTGAGTTGTTGAATTAAAAACAAATAGTAAAAAAAAATTTAAAAAAGATCTTAAACAGTTGGGACGACATCCAACGCGCTTGTAGAGTTGGGTGATAGGAAAGTGTGTTTCAAGAAATAGGAAATTTACTGAAAGGTTAAAGAAGTAGAGTTGTCATAGTCGGTGTTTAAATTGAGATCCCAAAAAAAAATTCACATATAATAGTATTCTTAAGAAGAAAGTTTAAGTTAGACAGTTTTTTTTTTTTTTATATATCTTTAGTAGGACAACACATAATTAATTATATCAATTAAAAAAAATATAATGATGTTAAGCATCACATAGAAAAGAAAGAAAAATGGATCTAATGTTTGTCATTATTCGTGGTGTAGTTTTAAGTTCTCTGGTGCATTATAATATCTTAATCTGCAAGCATGGACAATTTCAGAATCTCGTTTAGTGAAAGTTTGCTCTATCAATTTCATAATTAACTTTTGACATTTGTTTTAGAATAGTGTAAGGTCCAGAATAGGGTGAGCTTAATTTTCTTGTATTAGGGTAATGAAATTCTTCGAATAACACTAAATCTCCAACATTAAATTTAGATTCTACAAAACGTGCATCATATTTTACTTTATTCCTATTATGGTAATTAATTGTCCTTTCTTTAGCTAATTTTCTCGCCTCATCCACCTGAGGATAAAAATCTTGTTTTTTAACATGAGGTTCATAAGGTAGTATTCCAAAAAGTAGGTAAGCTGGGGTCATTTGGGTGACTGAATGAGGCGTATGATTGTATTCATTAATTACTTCATTTAATAGGGTTGTCCAAGGAGTTTTGCTTGTTGAGTTATGTACTTTGCACCTTAATCTAGTAATTATTGTTTGATTTACCCTCTCTACCTTTCCGTTCGTTTGTGGATGATGACTCGAGGTAAGATTGTTGCACATTGTTATGCTCTAAAAATCTTCTAAACTTTGAACATGTAAAAGCTGCATTTCTGTCGGTTAGCAATTTTTTTGGTGTTTGAATTTGGAATATTTGTTTTAAGCAATTCGTATAAGTTTCAGTAGTTACGCTTTTTGATGGAAAAGCCCAAATATAACGCGTTGCATGGTCAATTATCAAATGTAAATATTTCTTTGTGGAATTATAGTAATTAAATCCGCCTACTGTGTCTAAACTTAAGCACTCAAAGGGTTGGTCTGTCGGAGGTACTTCTTGCAGCAATCCAAACCTTTTCTGTCTTTTCTTTTTGTTTAATTGACAAGTATGGCAATGTTTAACATAATTACTAATGTCCTCATTGATTTTGGGCCAATAATATTGGGGTGTAAGTAATTGCATTGTTTTATTTATTCCAGGGTGTCCATAATCCTCGTGGGCTCTTTTTAAAATTTCTAACCTCAATGAAAATGGTACTACAATTTTTAAAAATCCTTTCTTTCTCATGTAGATTACATCATTTAGTTTTTTATATTTAAGTCCCTGTACATTGTCTTTATTTTGAAATTCTACAATTTTCTTAGTTCAATTAAATGGTTTATTTGGGTTTTAGGTTCTAGAATAGGGTTCCTTGAAAGCATGTCAGCTTCAATATTTGCAGTTCCCTTCTGGTATTTAATTTCATAGTCGAACATACTTAGTTTTAATGACCAGCGAAAGAGTCGACCTCGAAGATTTTTCACATTTTTAAGCCAAACTAAGGCAGCATGGTCTGTGTGAATTGTGAACTTTTTCCCGTGGAGATAATGATAATACCTGTCTAAACTGTCCACAATTGCCAAACACTCAAGTTCAGTAATAGAATAATTTGCCTCATAGTCCTTTAATACACGAGAGTGATATGCTATGGGATGCAACACCCCATCTTCACCTGGCTGTTTTAAAACAGCTCCAACCTGTTGTTTACTAGCATCCACAAATAAATGACAGTCTTTGTTTACATCATACAATTGCAATATTGGTTTACAAATCAATAAATTCTTAAGATCCTCAAAAGGTTTTTGGCACTTGTCTGACCATCCCCATTTTACTCCCTTTTTCAATAAACGTACTGGACAACCCAAGGAAAGAGTGGGCGTCCAGCACATCACAGGGAATGAAGATGTAGTCGTGGCTCGAAAAAACGACGCGGCAAGTTACAGCATTATACTAGTTTTTATTTCGTCGGCGAATACGTCTTCTCAATACAGCTATAAAATCCGAAAAGCGTTACATGTACCGTTCATGTGGTTTATATAAACATTGTCATGTGATCATCATCGCGATTAGGGATTTGCTGTTGTCGATAAATCACATGTGGTTTTATATAATCTGCGCAGAGCTTATCTAAAATATTGGGGACGCCGCGCCTATTTGAAAAAGGAAGCCATTTAATATTTTCTCTCGAGGTTAATAGAGTTTAGAATCAAAAGCGAAATTTAGCTCGTACGCCCAAGGGAATTTAGAATAATGTTAGCTTTTAAAATGGTATGGGGTTTTTAATGTTATATATATATATATATATATATATATATATATATATATATATATATACAATATTTCAAGGTAATTACAAAATAAAATAATTTTTTATGCATAAAAAGTGAATATTTTTTTTAAATCGAGCATTTTGTAGTCAACTACTGTGCGCATTCTGTCAAAATAAATTATTAAGGTGCAGTAATAATTGTTTACTATATGTGATTACAATGCTTCAGGCGACAATATCCACCAACATTATTCTAAAATATATTAAAACATTTTAGTACGTGCCATTTTTTGTTAGAAATTTCCAAAATGATTGAGTAAAAGCTTATAAAAAAAATTCTCTAAAAAAATTAAAATATGTTAAGGTTAAAAAATGTTGGTAGATTTTGTCGCCTGAAGTATTGTAATCACATATAGTAAACAATTATTACTGTACCTTAATAATTTATTTTGACAGAATGCGCACAGTAGTTGACTGCAAAATGTTCAGTTGAAAAAAATTATTCAGTTTTTATGCATAAAAAATAATTTTATTTTTTAATTACCTTGAAATATTGTATGTATATAATAAACAGTATTATTGGTAGTTACTCAAAAAATTTCATGTATATCAAGCAAAAATCATGAGTAGTACATACAATTGAATATAGGTCTAAAAATGATAGTTTTAAAGGTACGTAAAAGTGATCACTCCCCTTATTATTGAAAATACAGCAATGTACTGTATATAACCGTGTTAGACAAACTTACAATCATGTTTTATAAAACCTTATTACATAA
The DNA here is from genome assembly GCA_907164885.2 of Dolomedes plantarius. NCBI lineage: Eukaryota > Metazoa > Arthropoda > Arachnida > Araneae > Dolomedidae > Dolomedes > Dolomedes plantarius. Next base: position 33,117,915 of record OU015500.1, read on the forward strand.
CGAGAAAGAATATACTGAACAACTAACACAACTTCTTTATTAGAGAAGAAAGAAAATCAAATTATTTTAAAGTTTCAAAGAAGAGAATTGCGAATTGTTGAGAATTGTGAAGAAACAACAACTGTGCTACTGACGCGGTGTTAATTTAACTAAAAAGAGATTTTTGACAATTTTCAGCAGTCCTTTAAAAAAATTTAATTTATGATTAGCTACCATTTAAATCTTTTTTTTACAAAATTAATGGGTGAAGATTCTGATCTACCTTCAAGAATCATGGTTGACCTTCTGACTTGTATAAATTCTCATCAAGAGTGAATTCTAAGATAAAGAATTGAAATACTTAAATCTCATACTAAACACTTACGAGAGAAACCAACACATGTCCCTTAAAATATATCTAGGAATCTTACTCAATTTTCACCGTTTCTTTATAATAAATTACTTATAGTGCTTTTTCTCTATAAGAATCTAAATGAGAAATTTCTTGTCATTCTTTTGCTTCCATAATAATTTCTTTTAAAATCTGAGGCAAATTTTGTAATAAGTACTTCAGACATACTTAAAAAATAAATCTACTAAAGAGGATTTATCTGCAATATGTATGTTTATCAACTCCAAATAAGAAAATAGAAATAAAAATTACACATGCAAACTAACAATGTGTTAAAATTTCCATTAATTATGCATGCTTATTATGTTGGGAAAATATAACAACTAATCGAAAAACAATATTTAATGTTTTAGTTAAACCATGAAAACATTTCTAAATAATTTAAAGAAAATATTTTTTAGGCCATTTTTCTGAAAATGCAGTAAAAACTCATTTTTCACAAATATAGAACTTAAGTATAAATCAAATTAAACTAGATACTTCTCGTTTTATGAATACAAAATAAAATACATAAGCTGCAATTTGAGCAGCACAAAAAAGTGATAAGTACTTTATGTTTTCTTTCTCACTCTAAATACATTTTATTAAAAACTTATTTCTACAAGGCTTAACAGAAGATAAATATACTGCTTAGAGATTTTCTTCCTTTCTGAATGTCTTTATTTATCGCTATAACACTTTTTATAAATGATCTTTGATCCTATTGTCATGCTAATGCCAAACTGATAGACGTCTGGTATTCCCCAAAAGCTGGTACTGCAGAAATGCAGCCTTGAAGACAATATTTTAAAAGAAATATCTCGCTGAAAGACTGCATTTTTCTATCAAAAGAAAAGTAACTGTGCTATTTCAATACACATTTTTATGGAACTTAAATTCACATCTGTAGTGATAGAACAATATTACCTCGCCTTTTAGTAGTTACTGAATTTAAAAAGGCTTGTTACCGAAGTTATTACGTTTTCTTTCTTTTTTTCTAAATTTTAATCATTTGAAAACAAGGCTTCAGAACAGGCAATTGCTGAGTATTAGAAATGAAAATTTCTAAATGACGAAAATAACTACAGCTAAGATAAATTTATAACTGAAACTAACTTAGGTTTTCAAGAGCATAATAAATAAATGCCCATATTTGGAGCTGTATCGAGAAATTCATAATTTTTTTAGATGAATAATATTCAAAATTTATTATTTAGAATTTCGTAACACATTTCATTGTTTTGAAAGACATTGAATTTTAAAAATGCACTAGAATTAGTTGAATTGTTTGTTTCATTACAAACGATAGTTGTGAACCACGTATTATGGATTACATTTTGAAATATTTTATTTCATTACTGATCCGCTTTTCTAGAGTTCGATTTCCAGTCCATTTATTTTGGTAAACTGTCAATATATTTTTGACGACACGACGGAATATGACCAAGGAGCATTCATCGCAGACAAATGGTGAGTAGAGACGGGTGATTTTGGAACACGAATCAAAATTTGATATCCACGCTTCCAAGGGAGCGCAGTACGTTCACCTTTATGTTTCAGAAAAATAACATACCTACTATTTAGCTCCACAGTTTAACACCCAACAGATCAGTGATATATAATTGCATCTCTCATTAAAATGTAGGCAGTATGCATAATGGTTCAATTTACAGGGATTGCCGTGGATTATATTGTGATATTTAAAGGTCCCCTAATATGCATTGCTCGAAGTCACTTTGGAGCAATATGAAATGTTATCGTTCAACGTGACTGTCAGGCTCGCACCGACTGATTCTTAATTGTGAAAGACGTGACTAGTTTAAGCATGATCTACAGGACTATTAACAACTCAAAGAACTTTTTAAAAGAGGACAATTCCGATACTAATTGGAATGGACACCTCATTTAGGACAGTTAAGCAAAAGATCGTTAGCGCAGGAAGAGAGGCTACGTAAGAATGGCAGAACCTAGCTGACGCGTCCGGCAAATGACTGTGAATACTTAACCGCAGAGAAGTGGGCTGCCGACAAAGGATTAAAAAGGTGACTCCCGGTGTAGAAGCGGAATGGTATAATTCCCCACGGTGTGTGGCCAATAACGAATCTATTGTAAAGTCTGCAGAGGCAGGGGTAAATAGAGGCTTGTAAATCAGGAGGTAATAGAAGAATAGCTGTCGGTGTGGCCAGTGATAGCGATCTAAAGTCTATAAATATTGCAAGATGGATGGTCCATATTTTATGGCCCACAGTAAAACCTTCAGATGATAAGGATCAAAGTGGTATTGCAAATAAAAAATATGGTGGGGATGTACTTCATAGACTATGGACAAGGGCAGTATAATAAGGAACCAATTGGGGCAGGAACTAATGAGAGAAAACCTCCCACTGCTCAATGAAAAAGAGGGGCGGGCCAGAATGCCCCCCCCCCCCTACAAACGGACAACAGCCCCTCCAAGTACGAAAGGAATAGGAAAGGAGGTCCAGATTGATCTCAGACTTTCTTCTTAGAGCTCAGATGATAGAGAGTCTCGACTGCCTCAGAGTCTAGGAGAAGTGTCAGTAACCCGCCAAGATGTTCCTGTATATGAGATGATTTTGGGTCCCTGACGTCGATGCCATCTTTCATCGCTGCATACTTCAGCTGTAGTAAGTGACTCCCCATAGACTCTAAATATCATTACTTTGACCATATAGTTTGCCTCTGCTTCTGAGTTCTCGTATGTGAAATGTTAATATGAAAGAGAATATTGTGCTAGTAGCAATTACACTTTAATTGAATTTTGTGAATTATTAAATAAATGTATGTTAAAGGCCAATGCTATGTCTTCCTTGCTTGCTCCAACACACGCATACATCCATTGTTTTAAGGTAAATAATTGCCTACACCCGGTAAGCATGATAAATACTACTCGTTGGGCGGTAGAACGTAAGAGAATTTTCCAAGGAAGGTGAAAAATGAACGAGAGAACACGATGTAGAGAGCAATTTAGACTGGACTTTAATGATGTATTGACGTATTGAGAGAGGCGGGAAATCTAGGGCCTGAGGTTTCAAACTTGGACTATGTTATGTGCCCTCTCTCTTTAATCTATATGACGAGGGTTCTACGGAACAAACTCATGTTATATTGTTATCATTGTAAATATGTCATATTAAACAAGATGTAAATACGAGAGCCATTACTCCATTCATGCAATAATTCTGCGAGACATGTATACATCCGTTCACGACAATCCGACAGTAACAGATTCCCTTGTCATTAAGCTAAAGTGGTTAAGTTTACTCTATATTTTTCAAAACATTCATAAAATAATATTTCATAGCAGCAGTGTTTTTTTTATTGCACTTCTAAACACCTTATTTATTATTCCTTAAGCTTTTTTTTCAATCGAAGAATAAAAAGTCCCCCTCATCCTGGAGGTGACAAATATTTGAATACAATCGAGAAATGATCGCATAAAGTGAGGAGGCGAATTGCTGGAAAGAATACTAAAAACGCCAGAAAGCTTTAAGATAACCTCATAAACATTTGGAATAACAAAGTTAACTTGTAATTTATTCAGAAATTTATAGATTTTATACCCGGCATAGGCCGTGCAGCAACAAAAGTAAATAGGAGGAAACGGAAAATACTAAAAATGTATTAAGAACTACTTTAGAGTGCTTTTGGGAGGCGGCTATCTTTAGAAACGTCGTGTAATTGTCTAAGCGACTTTCAGTACAAAAAGGTGGATATCAGTGAAGCACCTTAAAGTAGAATTATTCTTACACACATTTTCTTTTCATCAGTAGATAGGAATTTTTATGTTATTTACTTTCTGCTATGAATATGTGTTAGTGCTCGTTTTAAATTAAAATGTTACATAGTTTTAAATATTATAGTTTCTCTAAGTGAATATCAATTTGTATTTTGATGCCATTTTCTCTAAACTTGAGTGATGTGATAATTTTGTACACGAATGCAACTTGGTGAGATAAATGTATACTTATATATATATAACAGTTCCGTAACTGACTGACTGACTGACATATAACGCACAGACCAAACCGCTGGACATAAAGGGCTGAAATTTTGCAATGCGATTCTTCTTATAGTGTAGGGATGCACTAAGAGAGATTTTTGAAAAAAATTTCTTAGATTTTTTAAAATTAAATTTTTAAGCTGTTTTTGTAACATTCTTTAAAGTTTGCATTTCAAATAATAATCCTAAGGTTATAAAATTTATATCACGAGAAAGATTACAAAAATTCCTTTAAAATGAAATTTTTTTCGAATCTTTACATCCATTTTCTGATGTTTTAAAGATTAATTTTTTTAATTTAATTTATTAAATTTAATTTATTAAATGCTGATCACGTGGTTTCTTTTCTTTTAATTTTGCGACACCTACATAACAACGAAATAGACAAAAAAAATTTCTTGATAATGCGGCAGATGATTGGAGATTATCCAAAAAAATATTAAAATACAGTAAAAGAAATGTTCCTCAAACTGTACTATATTAACTGTACTATATTCTTTAGTATGCTCTATTAGATTTAATTTTAATATTTTCCTCTAGATTTTTTGTCTATAAAAATATCCGTTACGATTTTTTTATAAATATATTTTTTCGTTTTTTTTGCATCAATTGCATACATTGATCATTGTATTTATTATAAATATATATACATATTTTTGGCATTAATTGCATACATTGACCGTTGTATTTAATTTTAATGTACTCCGTAGTGAAGTACGGGTTTTCAGCTAGTATTTATATAATTTGCAGAGATAGAATAACAATTTCAGTTTAAAAAGAAAACATGCACAGTTATTTTTTATTATATATATTTTACAATAGAAATACAAGATGAATGAACAAGTGGATCAGAAAATTAAATATATATAAACTAATCAGTATATATTAAAATGAAAGTATTTAAATGAGAAATTTATTTATACAATAGAGTAACAGATCGAAGGAAGACTGGTAACGGGAGAACTCCCTTTAGAAATTCCGAAATCTGCTATAATCAAAAGCATCATTATCTGCCAACAAACTAATAGTCAAGCTAACAAAATTCTTCTCATCATCCTCAGCAATTGACGCGCTTAACTTCACACAGACGGAATTCTCAGGATAAATATTCAGGAAGTTGGTTTCCGCCAATTATTCAGCCTCATGAGGAAATGAAATGTCAACTCTGAGGGAATTTCGTTTCGGCTGTTATTTGGCAGAGAAAATTGCAGATTAAGTGAATGCATTATCTGTGGGCTTTCTAATCTGAAGTCTCATTTCGAGAAACGTTAAGATTTTCAGATCGCTGTCTCATACTTTTGTTCTATTGTTGCTGTATGTTTTCAATGTCTGCGCAAAGGGATCTTTTAAGTTGTTGCTTTCAAATTATTTAAAATATCAATACCGTAGATTCAGCGCTTTGTTGGCAAATAGGGTTTTGAAATCTATCTTGAAATTAAAATTTAAGAAGCCGAGGGAGTTAAATTTTTACTTCATTTTCATTTTCTCCCTGTACCATGCACTCACGAACCCCTTTTGGTAAAAGGGGCACACAGAAGCACACATATAAACATACAAGCTAAACTTAAAGATAGGGTTTGTTGTCGGAAGCTAAGCAGTGTTACCTCAAAGCCTAGCTCACCCTACATTTATTCTAAGTTATATCATGCTTAAAGTGATGTGCTAAAAATTTTCTTATTCCATTACCTCACTTCGGCTCATTTCACTTTTCAGTTACTTTTGAATCTTATGGTAAAAACCGAACATATCTAAATCCCGTTAAAGTAAATCCATAATTTTCGTCTTTCAGTGCTAACTTACCCTACCGTCTTTGTTATATGACAAAAGTAATAATCTTATATAAGGTTATTATACAAGGTTTGGCCATTAATTTCCAGGACTTATCTAATAACTCCAGAAAATATTACATGAAATACAAACCCATTTAATATGTTTCGAAGTAACTCCCACCTGCCGTAATGCACTTCTGTGCTCGGCTGTATAAGTTTCGGAAACAACTTTTAAAGTCCTCTTTCGGAATGTTCTTTAATGTGGACGTCATCGTTTTCTTGATGGTTTAAACATTCTCAAATCTTGTTCCCTTCAGCAAATTGGCTCAGCATGAGGTCGTGGAGATGCAGCATCCTCTATACTCTCCGAACTTAGCACCGGCAGATTTTTTCTTGTTTCCAAAACTGAAAGATTTGCTAAAGGGAACAAGATTTGAGGATGTCGAAGCCGTCAAGACATCGGTGACGTCCACATTAAAGAGCATTCCGAAAGAGGACTTAAAAGTTGTTTCCGAAACTTACACAGCCGAGCACAGAAGTGCATTACGGCAGGTGGGAGTTACTTCAAAGCATATTAAATGGGTATGTATTTCATGCAATATTTTCTGGAGTTATTAGATCAGTCCTGGAAATTAATAGCCGCACCTTGTATATCATATGAGATAATAATATGATTTGCAGAAATTTTATATAAGATGTTTGCTTCTCCTCGTATATCTGCCTAATTTAAAAAGCGAATGTTTCTCAAAGAAGAATTTTAACTCCTTTATTCAGCTAGGTAGCAACACACTTTTAACTAATACTCGTAGACTTATTATATTACTGTCACTGATCTAAAATTACCACATTCAAAACTCATCAGTTATTGAGACCTTACGAATAATAGATTAATCTGATTCAACAATTCTATAAGCCATATAGAAAGGGGCTCTAGAAACCTCACTTAGCTTCACTGGTTATCTCTGTTTTATAACACTGACGAAGCTCAACAGTCGTGAAATTATGTCATACATTATATGAAATTATGAGCTGTGCGCAAAGAAACATTATTCAGTTATCTCCTACAGTCAGATATGCGTTCGTTGAAAATTTAATAATCTTGTACTGTAACAAAGAATGATATATATATTGTTCTGTTTTGGAAAGAAGCTGTTTGAAAGACCATCTCGTAAAATGGTGCTTCAAATGAAATGACAATTTTGTATGTTTTTTTTTAGATGCGTCCTTATCTCCCCCATGAATACAATGAGAATACGTTTAAAGGGGGATATTAAAACAATTTAAAATACATTTGTTTCTTTGAATAAAGGAAATATAAATTATGTGCACTGTGCAATTATATTTATATCATATACTTGATCAAAAGTTTTCGGATACATATACAGATTAAGGAATTCGAGAATAAACGTTCCACCAATAGCTCAGAAAGGTACTATATTTGATATAAAGGGTGTCCAGGCTAAAAGTATCCAAAAGTTATGGCTTATTTTTACGGAAGTACTCATTAGAATTTTTAAAAAATATTTAAATACAAAGAGCATCTCACTAAGTTTTAATATCAATTTCGATCTGTGCGCCTTTTGTAGTACGACAAACGTCTAAACGGTAATCCAGTTCTCTCCAAGTGTTTCGCAGCATATCAGGAGTTATTAGACAAATTGCTTGAATGATACGCTTCTTCCACTCAACCACAGTTTAAAATTTTTGTTTATACACAACGTATTCAATAAATCTCCCATTAAAAAAAGTCTAATGGAGTCAAAGACCGGAGACCTTGGCGGCCAGGTAATTGGGACCCCTCTTCCAAAACAATATCAACAGTGTCATCAGTCACAAAAATTTTAAGATGTTTGCCAGTTTGATATACCAAAGTTCCCGTCTCCCATAAAGTTCTATCCCATTGACGGATGCATTTTGATGTCGGAGGATCGACATTCTATTCTGTTCACAAACACATCACTGATTTAAATTCCGTTAACCAAAGCACGAACTGCACCTTTTGCTGTGGCGTCCACATCTTTACTAATGAAACCCATGGAATAGGTTTAGCACTTTCGTGCTGATTGCTGACTACTGTACGCATGGGCGCCAGAATGGTCTGGACCCAAAATATCTCGGAGGGTTTTATAAACCACGGAGGAGCAGTCTAATATATTCTAATGGGTATTTCCGTAATAATAAGCCATAACTTTTGGACACTTTTGGCTTGGATACCATGTATAAATTCAGAAGCTTCTTATCTAATCAGTAAAAGATGAAAGAATGTAGTGACTTTGAATGAAACCAATCTGGTCACAAAATATATAAAATATATGTTTGAGAGATTAAAAGAAAATTACTAATAGCACTATCTGTTGTGATATTATTTAAGTTGAAACGTGAAGGAGAAAAATCTGTACCAATCATGAACAGTTTCACATCTTTTGATTGAGGGATCGACAAGGAAAGGGCTAAAGGGAATGCGAAAAAATACTTGTATATCCAACAAAACTGCTTGTATTTAAAATAAGGATTTAAATTATTTAATTTATTTCATTGAAGGTTATTAGAAAAAATATGACAAAAACAAATATTAAAAACACTTTTAAGTACATATTAAATACTCAACAAATATATGTCAGCAACATGCAACTAAAAGAAAATCACATATTCAAATGAACCTTCTTAAAAGATGTGCTAGTTTTAGGTACGTAAAGTATTATTAAGCAAAACATATAATTTTATTAGTTCAAAAATATAATATACAGAATATCAGAATAGATTGATACCAAATACATGATGTACATACTTATATTCTTTATGTAAATATTGTAATTTTCTTCAAATTATTGAAGGATTGTTAAAATTTAAGGATTTAGATGATTCAAAGTTAACGACAAAAAAGCAAAGCCAGCCTAAAGAACACAAAATAAATCTCTGAAAAGTCGACGTGCTAACGTACATTTAACTTCATTTCGTGTAATATTGATATATTCGAAGAGCCACAGAACTATCACAAATTTTATAATATGTCTGAAATTTAAAAATATTACTCAGAAAAAAGAAGAAATCTCAACGCTATAAAATAATTTAAATGAAATACTTTAAAATACGAAGAAGGTGGGTGGAAAAGTTTGTGCTTTTAAAGTATTAACTAATTCACATATCTAGATTTATGCATAAGACTAGCTGTGAAAATTAAAAAAGTTGAAAATCTTTTTTCTATCGAGCCTGTCATCATGTAGAATTTTTTTAAACGATCCTTTTACAAAGAATATACTTTTTAAACCTAGTTCATGGAGAAATTTTATTAATGCATCAATAGACGAAAGGTTACAAATCTGAAAAAAAAAATTCCAAGTTCTGTGGGTCAAAATACTCATGTCAAAGACTTTTAAATTACACCCATATAGTGAGAATTAGGGGAAGAATTATGAAAATTTGTACCCCGAGGAAAAAAAATAAGAAAATTACTTTATGAAATTTTAAATCACGTGAGATTTAAATTTTTGTAATAAAATAAATACTCAGCGCGATCATAGAAACCTTACAAAATACTTTACTCCCACCTTCCAAAATTTGTTTAAAATGTTATTCTAAAAGATTGTATTAAGAAGTTAAGTTTCTTGTTTGAGAGTTAATTATATGTAAATCAAAGGCTTTAAATATAGATTAAATAATTAAAATATGTTGTGCTCTTTTAAGCTGGGTCCTGTACGCCAATCTTTATATGCGCTGTATCTAGAATTAGAAACCCCCCCCCCCCCACACACACATACACATATGTGTATGTATATATATATATATATATATGTATGTATGTATGAATATATATATATATATATATATATATATATATATGTATATATATACATATATATATATACATATACATATATACATATATACATATATATATATATATATGTATATATATATATATATATAATATATATATATATATATATATATATATATATATATATATATATATATATATATATATATATATATATATATATATATATATATATATATCGCAAGCGGACTCTATCTTCAGTCTCCAATTAATTGTTGCTGCCTTGACAGATCCGACGCTCGCCGAGAATTGGCGGCGTTCAAGAAGCTAGAGGATGGAGCCACTTTTAAAGGATAATCACTTAATTTAGGCGGGCGCCGATGAAAGCAAATTGATCACGCCGTCTCTCCCTTCATTTCCCCTTGCACCCGGGTAATTGGCGGAAACCGATTCCGTTCGCCATTGTCCGGAAAAGCCCTGCCCGGGTAGCCTCCAGCACGCCACTCGCATATTATTTCTGTCGCGGACGAACATCGGAGGAATTTTGAAACACTTGCCTCCTCTGGCAGGTTATAGTGCGTGCCTGAAGAGCTTGTCACATTAAAATTTAATTGCATTTCTGTTCTCTTAGATAAGACAGTCGCCCCGAATCAATTAATTACGCAGAAAACTTTTCGATGCATTCTTAAGCCATTAAGATTAAAAGACGTACACACACACACACACATACATACATACATACATACATACATATATATATATATATATATATATATATATATATATATATATATTTATATATATATATATATATATATATATATATATATATATATATATATATATATATATATATATATATATAAGTAGCAAATGCAAAAAGTGAATAATATTAAAATACCCCTGACAAATCTATATAAAGTATACATTAATTATGGCGCTAAGCTGCGCGTAAAAATGTTATCATGTAAAAGGTAGTAAAACTGAAATTAAAGGTCATCAATATTAAAAAACACATGAGAATGGATAGTGATACTGGATTTCCACGTAATTTGTTCAATAATATTCTAACCCGGTATTTTGGTTTGAATAACTGTGACTGTAATATTAGTGTTACAAATGGACTTTGTATATAGGAAGTGTTATATAAAGAGTTCTTTGGCTTGTGTGTAGTATGGCTTAGGTTTTGTATTCTTTGTAGTGTGTAGAGGTTGTAGTTGTTTGTCTTACTTTTGCTATCTATTCCTTTATTTATTGTTTATGTTCTTTTATAATATAGGTTTGTGGAATAGTATCGAAGCTCCGGGAGTGTTGCCTGGGCATAAAAACATGTTTTAACCGGAGAAGGGGGTCACAACTCCCCCCGGTCATTAGCTACAAGGCCTTCATTTTCTGATGGTTTAATTCCAATCTTTCATCACATGCTTTCTGTGCAGTTATAGTAATACCTTCATGCTTCCATTTATTTCAGTTTTACTACCTCATCTATATATATAAAACAGTTCCGTAACTGACTGACTCACTGACATACAACGCACAGACCAAACCGCTGGACCTAAAGGGCTGAAATTTTGCATGGCGATTCTTCTTATAGTGTAGGGGTGCACTAAGAGATATTTTCCAAAAATTCTTCTTAGATTTTTTAAAATTAAATTTTTAAGCTTTTTTAAAACTTTTTTAAAGTTTGCATTTAAAATAATAATTTGAGGGTTATAAAATTTAAATTACGAGAAAGATCATAAAAATTCCTTTAAAATGAGATCTTTTTCGAATCTTTACCACGATTTCCTGATTTTTGGTGAATTTTTAAAGATTAATTTTTATAATTTAATTTATTAAATGCTGATCACTTGATTTCTTTTTCCGGTACTTTAAATAAATTTATCGTCACGTGCATAACCACTAAATAGACAAAAAAGATTTGTTTTCCTTGCTAATGCGGCAGACGATTGGACATTATTTTGTCTATAAAAATATCCCTCACGATTTTTTTATAAATATATTTTTTTTTTCTACATCAATTGTATATATTGATCATCGTATTTATTATAAATATTTATATATATATTTATTTTTTTTGGCATTAATTGCATACATTGACCGTTGTATTTAATTTGAATGTACTCCGTAGCGAAGTTTCAGCTAGTATATATATATATATATATATATATATATATATATATATATATATATATATACATATATATACATATATATACATATATATATATATATATATATATATATATATATATATATATATTTATATATATATATATATATATATATATATAAAGTTTCTAGTTTCAAATAAATTAGACCTTGGGAAATTTTTGCTTTGATTTAGTTATGATACTAGTAAACAATTTCAAAGCATGACATTTATATTTACAATACTCATTTTTGAAAAAAAGATACGGCAGTTGATCTTCTTTGAGGCAAATATAAATAATGAATTATATATTTTAGAATTTACTATCGTCAGAAATATCAGAAACAGTTAAAAAACTTATTTTATGTGAAGTAGGAGAAGTCGCAAAAAATGGGGTATCTTCATTAAGGAAACTTAACATGGACAGATTCTTGTGTCAGAAAAACACCCTGTGTATGTCTAAGCTTTCTCAATTTTCATAGAAAAGAAGCAAGAGTTCTACCCTCGCACTTATTTCTTAAGTCCCAGGATATTATTTAATTATGGATTAATTATACATTATCTATAATGGAAAGGAAGAACAAAGAGATAATGATAACTATACAGCGGGTATCAGTTCACAAGTTTGTGTGAAAAAAAATGATTAAACTTAAGGATTCATCAAATTTATCATGTAACTTTTCAATAAATTTGTTCTATCCGCATGTAAAACATCAAAGTGAATTGTTTAAAAATGCAGATTTTTTCTTTTAAGTACACGTACACATATTGCATATTAAAGTTTAAACTTTATTTATCTATCTAACTAACTCTCACTCACTCTCTCTCTCTCTCTCTCTCTCCATACATACATACATACACACACACACACACACACACACACACACACACATATATATATATATATATATATATATATATATATATATATATATATATATATATATATATACGAGTATATGTATGGAGGGTTCAGCGTTAAAGTGAACCAAGTCTATTACAGTCATTTCTGAGAAAACTCTTAAGTTGAAAAACTGTGTTAATTAATGATTGACTTTTTCTTGTTTTTCTGCTTCAGTAACGTAAACTTTATACTAAGAACTTGGGTCACTATTGAATTAAAAAATATGATTTTTTACTGTATCAAGGCAGTGGTAGTATGAAATGGCCAAAAATTGAACTTCGTTCACTTTAACACTAATCCCTTCATATATACATAACCAAATTTGAGTTTTCTCAGGAGTCAAATGGTGACCCCTTGCAGTGTTGGGTTAAATCTGTAAAGCTTATTCCAGCAGAATACTGTTATGCATTGCTACTTTTTGTGTATGTTAGCTACAGACAACTGTTTTGAGTGTTAAAAAGAGGAGGGAGGCTTGAAAAGATATCCTGAATTTTTCTAAGTGAGTATCTAACACACGTAAGCCCCAGTGAATATGAAAATTTGACTGTACTTTTGTCACATTTTAGATAGTGTACTACTGTATGTACAAAAAATCTTAGTAAAACAATTTTAGAAATAGTACAGTTGCTATTACTCCTGCATATCCAACTTCTGTTTACTAAGAGACTCAACAACGGAATTTAAAAGAAATACAGGGTCATCGAAAAATATTGGACACATTTCGAAAGCTCATATGTAATTCTAAAATAAATTGAGCAAACGCAGCAATATTCTTATCAAACAACTTGGTAAGTGTCCAAGATTTCTAAATGTAACTGGTACGCAACCATGACGTTGAACGTTGTGCAGAAGCGATGCGAGGTGGAAGAGGTCTTCGTTCGGCTTTCCGTCAGTGCAATGACGACCGTTCAGAAGAAAGTTCAGTGTGTGTTTGGTTAGCGGAGTACAGATCTGTTAAAACAGTTCAGCAAAATTACCGTCGTGTTTATCGCAAACAACCACCGCTTGAGCTTACTCCTGAATGATCGCCATTGCACCGACGGAAAGCCGAACGAAAACCTCTTCCCCCTCGCATTGCTTCTGCGGGACGTTCAACGTCCCGGTTGCGTACCAGTTACATTTGGAAATCTTGGACACTTACCAAGTTGTTTGATAAGAATATTATTGCGTTTGTTTAATTTATTTTAGAATTATGAGCTTTCAAAATGTGTCCAACCTTTTTCGATGATCTGTATTTCTTGGTAGCTTAGTTACATTTTAACCTATTATTCTTCATTAATTATACGTATAGCTTTGCAATTTCGAGTCGAAACGTAAAAGCAATGGGATTATTCTCAACCCTTATAGTGTTTATTATCGAATAACACCAAGTTTCTCTGTAAATGTGCTTATTTTTCCTTCGAGTGAATTTTTATTATCCATCATTATCTTATGGGGCTATCAGTGTTATATAAGTACCGAAGCCTCGTTCTTCAACCGTGTAGTCTCGGAATACTATTACCTCCAAAGAAGCAACTTAGTCGTAAATGAGTCTCAGCTCGCGACTCTAAACAGCAACAAAAAAAAAACATCCTTCGCAGGTTTGTGAAAGTTTTCGTCTCTTCCCGTTTTGCTAGCCTATTAGAAAAGAGACGAAGAACGGAGGAAATGACTATTAGTGTACAATAATAAAGGTGATTTAGATTAATTGACTTTGAAGCGCGCTTATCGCGTCATAAATTACGCCCTCCCCCGTCTCCTACCCTTCCCACACGTTATCGAAAGTCACCCCCCTCCTTTTAGATGGTTTACCCCTTATCGCTGGCAATTATGATAACGAAAACGAGGCAGTTTGTTCATTAAAAGGGGACGAAAAATGCTGCACTTGCTGACATGCGTTTCAGCCGGAGACAAAGGCACAACAATGGCCAGTGATTAATTTCTGCGATAAACAGAAAATTATCCGCGGCCCCCTCTCGTCTCCGTGCCGTAAAGAGTGTCATTAAAATTTTGCATGGTAAAAGGCAGCCCAGTTGTAGTTTAGTACTTGACATATTATTTTAATTACCCGGCTTTATAACGGGGGGCGTGTCGGCAGCGGATTAGGCGCTACGCGTGTATTGTAAGGCGAGATGTTAATATCGCATTTTTGAAGAAATTGTTTCGCGAAGGAAATGTGTAATTGGTTTCAAAATATTTACTTGGAGTTTTATTATGCGCTGTAAAAATTAATCATTTGTTAAGTAAATTTTTAAGAATAATCCATTCAAGAACGCAATAGGAGCTATTAAGTTGAATTTCGCTCCCTTTTGTGGGGTCGTGATGACTCTGGGAGCTTTAGAGGCGGCCAAATGAAAGTCACCCTCACAAAGTTGACCAATAAATATTTGGCGTAGTTAAATTTATCTTAGGAAATGATTACTTTCTAATTTTAAATCGATATGTTTTATGGTTCTGCCGTATATCACTTTTACGTCTTGTTGACTGTGGAATTTCAAACATGCTAAATATACTATTTGCTGGTGAGTTTGATCGTATTCCCCCCCCCCCCTATATTCACAGTTGGGGGAGAGGGGTACTGTAACACGCAAAAAGCATGTAAACCCCCATATGTTAAGTTCTTTGTAGTAAATATTCAGTGTTACCAAACTTACTTAATATTTTGCGTAATTAAATTTATCTTAGGAAATGATTACTTTCTAATTTTAAATCGATGTGTTTTATAGTTCTGCCATATATCACTTTTACGTCCTGTTCACTGTGAAGTTTTAAAGGTGCTAAATATGCTATTTACTGGTGAGTTGGATGATAATTTCCCCACTAATATTCACAGTTGGGGGAGCGAGTACTCTTAACACGAAAAAGCACGTAAACCCCCAATAGGTTAAGCTCTTTGTAATAAATATTCAGTGTTACCAAACTTACTTAATATTTTGCGTAATTAAATTTATCTTAGGAAATGATTACTTTCTAATTTTAAATCGATGTGTTTTATAGTTCTGCCATATATCACTTTTACGTCCTGTTCACTGTGGAGTTTTAAAGGTGCTAAATATGCTATTTACTGGTGAGTTGGATGATAATTTCCCCACTAATATTCACAGTTGGGGGAGGGAGTACTCTAACACGAAAAAGCACGTAAACCCCCAATAGGTTAAGCTCTTTGTAATAAATATTCAGTGTTACCAAACTTACTTAATATTTTGCGTAATTAAATTTATCTTAGGAAATGATTACTTTCTAATTTTAAATCGATGTGTTTTATGGTTCTGCCGTATATCACTTTTACGTCCTGTTGACTGTGGAATTTCAAAGCTGCTAAATATGCTATTTACTGGTGAGTTGGATCATATCCCCCCCCCCCCTAATATTCACAGTTGGGGGAGAGGGGTACTGTAACACGAAAAAGCATATGTTAAGTTGCTTATAGTAAATATTCAGTGTTACCAAACTTACCTTGGGCTTTCAAACAACATTAACGAAGAAATTATCTTTATTTTTTCCATAAATTTATTTACACTTTGATATTGCCGAAATTCATTGACGCTTCTTAAAAACTTTTTTTTTTAAGATAAACTATTTAAAATTTTTGGTGGATTGGAAATGGCACTATGATAATATACTCACAATAATACTTATGAAAAAATATTTTCAAACTTAGCGGCAAGTAAACGTAATCATGACTTGCCAAATCTAATGCATGGGGCAAATTACTGGTATTAAAGATATCAGAGTTGGCAATTTTTTAAACGTAGGAATGTGAGAATGAATGAATAAAGAACAAATCGCCCTAAATATTCACAGGCTAAACTGTAACAAATATTGCAGATAGTAAAAACTGTTATTCATGAACATACTTAGTGTTTAGATTTCAAGCTTCCAGATCTATTTTTCTGTAGAATTCAAACATAAAAGACGATCACTCCGACTGATCGAATTCTATTGCCTCAAGGAAAAGTGGACGAATATGAGCAACACTATCTAAAATATAAAATATAATTGGTAGTTATCTTTATAGTGATATATATATAACAATTTACACTGTCATCTATTATATCTGATCTTATGTTCTGATTTTGGGAACACAGAAACTGACACAAAAATGTGCGATGAGTTTACTCTTTCAGCATGTCCTTGATTATTGAAATTTGACTGGTTGTTGCCATGGAGTGTGTTAGTTACTATGTGAAAAAGAGCAGTAGCTCTCGCATGTAGAAAGACTTGGACCTGTTTTTCCCTGCTAAAGGACTGCACATTTGCATATAGATTATGCCAGTTTAATTGTTTTACATGTTATAATAAATTTGTAAACAAATATTCTCCTTTTAGAGTGAGGATTTTACATTATTATGTCATAATATATATATATATATATATATATATATATATATATATATATATATATATATATATATATATTTATATATATATATATATATATATATATATATATATATACATATATATATATATATACATATATATATATATATATATATATATATATATATATATATATATATATATATATATATATATATATATACATATATATATATATATATATATATATATATATATATATATATATATATATATATATATATATATATATATATATATATATATATATATATATATATATATATATATATACAGTGGAATCTCGATCGATCGTTTTCAGATCCATCGTTTTTCCGTATGCGTCGTTCATTTTATTTAGTCCCAACGATCATATTGCTTTGTTATGTTTTCGCATCTATCGTTTTCCCGAATTTATCGTTCATTTCAATCGGTCCCTTGAAAAACGATAGATCGAGATTCCACTGTATATATTTCTATAACTTCCTCCATCTTTACATATTTTCTCCGAGTTAAAATTCTTCTGTAGGTGCAGCATTTCCCTAAATAGATTTGGAACGTTAGGCATGCTTCATATATGAACTCTCCATGTCGAAGAGCGTTCAACTTTAAATTTCATGCATATTCTAATGTATTTTAAAAATATAAATTTTTTTCCACACGATTAACATGTAGAATTTCAAATGTTGCTTAAAAAAGTCACTATGTATTATTTTATTTCTACAAATATTTTTTTATGCCTCAGTTATTAATAAGTGCACTTTTATCATTAGTTGAAAATACATTTCTTAATATATGAGGTTTTTTTTATGGAACTGCCATTAAAAATTTTTTAGACTGCTTTATTCAGATAATTTTCTCTGTATTAGTTTTTCTCTTTTTTATCAATTTATCAACTTAATACAACTTTTTATACACTTTTTTTTTGCCTTTTTTCTAGGAACCGTATGTCACTCAAACATTTCCCTCGTCTTTTGTTTTTCAGGCATTGTTCTTAGACGTGCTTGTCAAAATATTAAATGTTTTTAACAACTCTTTTAATTAACACGCGGTTGCTCCCGCAACACTCTTGCCTTAATTGAGCTAAAAAATATCCCTCAGGGGAAGCACTTTTTTATGTAGCTTTGTACTCTTTTTCCTTCGGGATTAGTGGAAGCTCCGTTGTCTCTCCCAACCAAAAATAAAACAAATTATTCATTAATTATGAAAATATGAGGTTTCAGAAACGCTCTAGGCAATTTCCCCCCAAATTTAGATGAATAAAGAGGGTGATGATATAAAATAGAGTGTTTTCTACGCTTTTAAAGTTAAACATGAGTTAGCTAGTAACTTTTAAATAATAAAATTTCTAATAATAAATTTAAATAATAAAATTCTTAAGTATGTAGTATATAATGATAGAAGGATTTTCTTTTATTATAAAAGTTCTTAAATCTTTCGCACGCATGTATATATATATATATATATATATATATATATATGTGTGTGTGTGTGTGTGTGTGTGTGTGTGTGTAAGTAATGCTAGGAACGTAAACTATATTTAACTATATTAATTAGGTTTAAAATTAGGCAAATTAGCTTTAAACGGTAATTTACTATTAGAAATTCTACTGTTTTCCAATTCAGGAATTAGGTTGTTTTTTGCAGGAGAGTTCACAAGACCGAGGTCATCAATGATTAATGGCCTACCAAGCGCTCGGCCTGACGCAGACATCGAATGTTCGAAAACACGCTAGTCTGACTCACGATGATTCGCCCGCGTAATTGCAGCGCGCGAAAAAGAACAAAGCTGCCTCGCCCGGGTAATTGCAGAGCACGAGGAAGAACAAAACATTCGATTGCGGATTTTATTCAGAGAGGTAGTCGATTGTTGTGAGATGAGAATGAGGGAAATGGCGTTGTAGCTGGGTTGGTTAGATTTGTAATTAATGTTAATTATATAAAGTTTTTAAATGTTATTTAATTATTATTTTTTGCCCCAAGCCTACTTTGATGACTGCTTTTAGGTTAATTATTTAGTTAAAGAGTACGCGGTGTAAGATTCGCGACACACACACACACACACACACACACATATATATATATATATATATATATATATATATATAATTTATATATATATTTAAGTAATGGTCAACAGTCTGTTACAACAATTTGAAATACCGCAAATGATTTATTTTAAATTGTTTCAACTTTCTTTTTTAAACTTTTTAATAATGGTTTGTAATAAAATTATACATCGTGCTGTATAGTTTAACGTTAATACGATGTACAGTAGTTGAACTGTAAAGCTGCTCTATAACTCATATAACATCTTTCATTTCTTTTTTGTTAGTTGCTCCAATTTATACCTTGCAATATAATCCTCAGCAACATGAGGTGCATAGTTCCTGCTTCTGTCACATACTCAACGGTTGCATGTGGCTGAAGATGGTAGTAAATTCGTCCATGTCTGCTCAAGGAGATGGACACTTTTTGATATGAGATATTATCAAGACTGCCTGTAGATGTGAGGATTGAACTCTCATTTCCAAACCTTCAAGTCGGTACTTAAACAACTCCACCATTGAAGAAAAGCGTGATTTCAAGTGACTTTCCCTCCCTTTTCTATTTCTCTTTGAGAGCACTAAATGTTGGTCTGAGTACATTTTAATTATTCAATTGTTAGTTTTTTTATTTTTTTAATTTTTTGCAACCCGTTTATTTAAATGGTCCATAGTTCTTCTTTTGAACAATCGGGTGTCAATTTAACGAGTACCTCCCTGGGGCAAGGATCAAATTCAAACCTCGAGGTTGGAACCTTACTCACTGAGCCAGACAACTGAGCCTGAATAATTATAATGACTAGGGAGCTGTTCATGGATATCATTGTCAACGGTTTTGAATTCTGACGTAGGAATGGTGCTTTTAGTCGCCTGGGATTAGCTTTAAGCTATAGACCACTGTTTGTTTAGTTCTCAAGTTTCGGAAGCTAACTGTATAGTTCTAAACGACCTGCGCTATACCTGCTGTAGGAAGTAATGTTGTTTCTCTCACAATTTATTATCTTATCAGATCAGGAAGCATGATACTCGCACAGAAAACCTCCTTCAAACTTATAAGCTTCTAAATAGCACTACATCAGTTATATTAAGATTAAAGCTTTGAATGAATTGATGTAATAGAATGTATTTTAGTCTATTAGAAAACGTGATCAGAATTTAAAAACACAGCCATAAAAATCATTGTAATGTAATTGTGAGCAGGATACACTTTCTTATCGTAAGAAACTGTACAGCATTTAACACATCTCATAGAAGTTATTTTTAAATTCACTAGTGCTAGCAGTTGCATAGTCTTACCTATTGACAGCTGTATAATTATCCGATTTTCAGCATATGGGACCCGTAACTGCCAGTTCAGAATTTTTCAATAAATAATAAAAATGAATAGAGCACTCATCTGTTCAGTATTGCTTGCACTTGCACACACACACACACATATATATATAGTGGAATCTCGATCGATCGTTCCCCGAATCATCGTTTTCCCGTATGTGTCGTTTATTTCACCCAGTCCCGACGATCATATTGCTTTGTTATGTTCCCACATTTATCGTTTTCCCGCATTTATCGTTCAGTTCAGTTGGTCCCTTGAAAATCGATAGATCGAGATTCTAGTGAGTGTGTGTGTGCGTGTGTATGTGTAATAGCCAAGAGGAATAACCTGAATGCAATGGCTAAAGAGCTAGGGCACTGGCATTCGGTTCAGAACTTTATGTATTCAAGTCCGATTATTGGCATGGATGTTTGTAGCCATTCGGAATAGGCTTTAAACTCTAAGTCCCGGCCTAATTATCCTTTGTGTAGCAAATGTTGACCATAGCGCTTCTAAACAACCAACAAAGTGTAAAGAGTTACTGATGTTTTATTTTTGTGTATAGATCCCTTACTTTAAATATACACCATTTTATTTTCAATTTGAAAAAGGAACGTAATAACTTTCAATTGCTGAAAGATTGTGTTCTGAAAGATTGTGTTTGATTGGGTAAAATTTCTTTTAACTTCAGATGCATAATTACACATTGATGATGATAATTTTGATTAGTTTTTTCAATATTTATATAAAACACATCCAAACACAATAGGTCAGGTAGTTTGTTAGCCCGTTTATATTTCAAATTCCCT
Source organism: Dolomedes plantarius (assembly GCA_907164885.2). Taxonomy (NCBI): domain Eukaryota; kingdom Metazoa; phylum Arthropoda; class Arachnida; order Araneae; family Dolomedidae; genus Dolomedes; species Dolomedes plantarius. Next base: position 33,139,416 of record OU015500.1, read on the forward strand.
CTGAATTTCAATGAGAAGGGGAGAAGAATTCCCCTAGAGTGTCACCAGTGGGAACGTTGAACACCACTATTTAAATTCAAATTCGTGACTCATTTCACGTGTGGATCATATCGCCTATTTTTGTATTCACGGGGCATTGTAAATCATAACTCACAAGTCGTATGATTTCTATGTGTTTATGCTTTATGACAAGAATGATTGAGCGATTAGTCTCTGCTCACAGAAACTCGAAGCAGTATGGTGAGAGCAAAGTCATTGTATAGAATTATTATTCTCTAGTAGCAGTATAATCTACATTTAAAACACATCTATATCTTATCAAAAGATATCCTAGAAAAGGATATCTTTTCATTAGCATTGTGATTTCTTACTATAGGCTAGAAGCGTGTTCATTTTCATTTTTATTTCACAGTTTCAATTTTTCTTAACATGGGCAGTTTTCAGAAATTTTTTTACGTCTTCGGAAATATGCACACAGTCAAAATTTTAAGTTTTAACGATATTTGAGTTAAAATACTACTGAGTTATCGAGACAAGAGTGTTAAATTACTCACATGTTATAAGTCTTTTATAGTGAGTTTATTGAATTGGAGAACCGTAGTTAGGTATTAAAACGTAAACATTATGTAACTTGAAAGATTGAAATGGAGTTCCTTTGGAATGAAAATTTTTAGCTGTACATAAAATTTTATCCATTATTTTTTTATTGGAAAAGGAGTAAATTTTTGGTATACAATGTCTAATTTTTTTAACGAGAATAGCAAAAATTCTTGTATCGTATTCCAAATCAATTTTTTGTTTATAATTTTTTGTCCTCAAGATAGAAAATTTTACCTTTGTGTAGAAATATTTTCATTTAATAGTAGAAAAATATTTAAATCCCAGTTTTAAAAAAAAATTTGCAAAATTTTTAATAATGTCATAAAAACAAAGTTCCAAAAGTTGAAAACAATTACAAGTTCCAAAGAAATTTTGTATCAAAAGTAGCATTCTTTTAAAGAAAAGATGCTGATGTTCTTGTATGTTATTAATGCTTTACGTCTCGATAAGTGTGCAGACACTTAAAGATTCAACGATAAAAGACTTGGATTCGCAGGTTTGTGTTTTCATATTTTGTTCCTTAATGTTCGAATGGTTTGCTTAATAGCTTACGGTTCGCCCGCGTCGGAACAAATACTATTGATAATAATAGTTAAAAATAAATGAAGTCACACTTATTATGGGACACTACTTATTAAAAATCATGTAAAATTTATTAGTATAGAATAAATCTCCATTGCATAGCTACCAAAGTTATATTTATACAATGAGCGCTGAAGAAATACTTTGCTCAAAGTTGATAATGAGCTGTTCTTTGGGAAAGATTTTCTGTTTTAAAGACTTTAGGCGACACATTTTATTGTACACAGAATGGGAATTATAATTCAACATTTTATAGTGAAGGAGCTTTTTATTTCTTTGCAGCAAAAAAGGGCGTAAACATTTTTCTCAAGTATTGTTCAATGAATCTCAACTAACGTTTATTTTACATCTAAAACTTCCCACTTCACGCGTTTATTTTGCAAGAATTTCAAAATTATCCATATTTTGTGTCAGATTTTATGTCTGAAATATATACAACAGTATGAATAACTGGATTCAAGGTTAATTGAATATAGTGATATTAAGCTTACATAATCGTTATGTTCTCATATTGGTGTTTCTTGGTTGTTTTGGGGCGAATGTAACCAGCTTGATATACAAAATGACTGTAAATGTTCAAATTTCCTATTCCGTCACAGTTAATAACTAAGAAGAATGAATTGAGATGAAAGTATTTTGTTATTTGATACTCTCGGCTTTCGACTGTTATGTGCTGAGTTTATGTGGTATTGCTGGCTTTACTGTTAAGGAATTCCTAGAACTATGATTCACTGCACATTGTCACATTCTGTGATAAATCAATACTTACTCAACATCACAGTAGACATTGTACCGATATTGAATTGCTAATGGGCTGTATACTACAGCTGTGACTAGATGGCCAAAACACACAGATATTCTCTAATAAAGATGCCTTAGATTATACTAATCTATTTTTAGCTTCAAAATCTTTTGGTTAAATTTTTTAAAAAAGGGTTTAATAGATGTGGAGAGTTCAAGTTACTTAACTCTGTCAATTTTTAAAAAATAATTGATGGCATTGTTAACATATAATGAAACACTATGCATAGAAATAATTTCCCATTATAAATAAAACACACGTTTTAATTTATATTTAATAGATTAAGAATTTAAATGAGCCATTTCAACATTTGCTAATTTACAAAATTTGTTGAATATCTAATGTACGGTAATAATTTACCTAGAGAATTCAAGTTACTTAACTGTATCAATTTAAAAAAAAAGAATTAGTGGTATTATTAATATATAATGAAACACTATGCATAGAAATAATTTCACATTATAAATAAAATTCACATCTTATAGATTATGAATTTAAAGGAGCCATTTCGTCATTTGTTAAATTACAAAATTTGTTGAAATTCTAATATGCGGTAATAATTTACCTACGATTTTTTTCTGTCAAATGCAGAGGTACTTGTCGTTAGGCATTCGCCTTTTGTTATTCACCGCTGTTTACTGGCTACTCTGTTATGGGAGCACCATATAGGTGAGCCACCATTGCTCCCTATGAAGGGCACGACACAGAAACGACCAAGCTTAATTCGGGATTTGAACAAAAGCCCACCGCATGGCAGTTCAGAACACAAACCACTACACAATGTGTACGGCAATTTACCTACGTTTAATGCCGCATTTACACATTTGTGATCGCGCCGCCCGCATGACATTCGCGAGACATTAGTCACGTGCCTGCATCGACGCGAGTGACCGTTCTCACATTCCCACCTCTTCCTGTGAACAATACTTCCCTTCGCCATTCTCCTCTTTAACCCCCCCCCCCTCGGCGCCATTCGCTCCTTTGACTCGTGCCAGAAAACCGCTCCCGAAGCGAGCGCCACGATTGGAGAGGAGAAACGGCGAGAATCACCGTTTACACATTCGCCCTCCGCGATTCGACTAGCCGCTATCGCCACTGTGTAAATGCGGTGTAAAAGTGCTGTGTTTCTACAGTCTTTTTAATCCTTATGATTTATTTTAATGGAAACGACATCTACTATCTCAACCCTGTATGCGCAATTCTTTAGAAAAAAGATTAAAACATTTCAGTTTGAATTAAATTTATGAGGGTGGCCCAAATGAAAGTGAGACTTTTGTTATTTGAGACTTGCATTATTTGAATACTCAGAGCTTTGCGTTTACGAGGGTAGACGACGTTGAATGTTACGAAGCAAAGCTGTTACCGTCGGAGAGGGCGAGCATTCTGTTTGCACGTGTTTAAGCAACGTGACTACGCACGTTAGTGACATGGATTCGTCCAGTCATCAGATCCAGCTAGAGGTTATTCAATTTTTGACGGTAGAAGGAGTTAGTGAAGCCGAAATTTATCGTTGTATGAAGGATGTGTATTGCCATGAGTGTCTGTCACAATGTATAATGTTAAGATGGTTTAGTACATTTCGTAAAGGATGTATGGGCACGGGACATGCCGAGACCTGCTCAAGCCCACTTTGGAATCGATTGATCACCGTGGAATCGATTGCTGACGTGGACAATGTTTCCTGCGAATCTTCTGTTGGGAGGTTTTAGACTATCTCCCGTATAGCCCCGGCCTGTCTCCCTGCGTCTACCGCATTTTCGGTCCACTGAAAAAGGCTCTTTTGGGTCACCGGATAGCTAACGAAGCAAAAGTTCGGGACGCCGTTGAAGACTGGTTCCGCAGACAATCACGGACGTTCCTTCTCATGATAACCAAAATCTAGCAAACGCTGGAATACTTACTTGAATCAACAAGACAGCTATGTGTAGAGGATATGTAGCTTATGTATCGCTATTACTACCTTTGTGTTCACATAGTCCGACCAGAACACATTTCCGATCCATTACAGAAAAATTTGTCCGATCCATTACAGAAAAAATACTAAAAGTCTCATTTTCATTTGGGCCAATCTCATATTTACGAAAATATGAAAGCTTATTATTGTTATTGTTATTATTATTATTATTATTATTTTGAAAGGTATATTTATAATGTGATGATACAAATAAAGAAAGACTTAAAACCTACATTCGTCAAATGACAATTAAAATATAAAACAGTAAATTAACATTTACATTATAATCGATACTTTTGTGCGTTTTTTTTTTATTGTGTAAATAATATCATTATCTTAAGAATTTTACTTCATAGTCATTTTCCGTTTTTCTTCTAACGCCAATTTTAAATTGCATTGACATGTATTAGCAAAATATGTGTTAAACGCAAATAGCTTTTATTTTCCCCCGAAATTATCTTAATACATCTTCGATTGGATAAATTTTTGAGAAGGGTAAAAAATAAACTAAGTGTTTAAAAAAAATGTCATTATTTACTGGCGATGAGGAAAGCATATAGTGATCAAGTAAAAAATAAGCTTTGATATTGATAGGCTAAGAACAACTAAAATTATTTCGTTACAATAAATTTTGCGTCTTCAACAGTTGATTTCAAATAAACATCGTTTTTTGAGTTCAAAAAGAGAAACAAAATATTTCGAGTGTGAGCGAAAAAAAGAAAACTGGGCAGTCATTTTAAAATGTGAAAAGATTGTAATTTGAAAAATGTGAAAAGATTGTGTCAAATAAAATGTGAAAAGATTGAAGGGTATTTTTTATAGAAAACATTTAACTGAAATAGTTGAAAATGGAAACATGCTACAGAGTTGTAGAAAAGACAATTGTTGAATGTTTGTGTTTGTTAAATAACTTAAATGATTTAGAGGAGCATTCGAAGCCTGGAAGAAAAGGCAACGTATTTTGTAAATCAATAATGCTTATGTGTTGCTTCCTTCCATTCCCAAATCATTTTAATGTTTGTTTAAATCCTTATTTAATTAACAAATGATAATACTAATGTATTTTATTCTCAAATGAGATATTATAGCAATTCAAAATGCTGAATGTATGAAGTCAATAGATGATAATACTAATATATAAAACTCAAAAACCTCAGCATACAGTACTTTTAAAGTGGTAGAAATCGTGAAATTAAACAGTGATAATATTAATTTATCCTAGTCTCACTGAATGCAGGTTTACAGTTCTTCAAACCGGCCGAAATTGTTACATAACAAGTAATTTCATATTTATAATGCAAATAACTTTCATTTTTGTCTAAATTATATTAATTATAAATATATTCATTTAATTAAAGCCAGTGAAAAGTGATTGTTTCGAGAGTTTTTCCCCCGCCAATCTTTTTTGTTTAAAATAAACACTTGATAAATGAGAATCTTTATCTTTAAATCAAATCCATCTTTCCTAGCGAAGTCGCAAAGTGAAATCAAACTTAATGACGGAGAGAGGAATCATACATATTTACAAACCCGCGGTCATGCATAATTTTTCATTGTTTTTGCGTCTCCCTTTAATATCAAGTTCTTTGTTTCAAAGTGCCAGGACTTGGAATCTGATGAAAGGGGTGTGAAAAAACATCAACAATACCACCCCAGAAGGCTGGTGGCTAAATAAAACTTTTCGCGCACTCTTTTCTGGAATATAAATAAGAAGAAAGTAACCTCACTTCCAAAAATTTACTTAAGCGCTTTCCGCGTTCTCCTCCATAAATTTTAATGATTCGGGTCTCCAGTTTTCGACTGGGTGGCTGAAAATCAGTCAGAGCTCCTTGACACTCCTAAATGGTTTATATATTTATTTATTCAAATGCGGGATTACGTCCTTAAGGGGAAAAGTACGCAAAAATTTCTTTTTTTTTTTTTCGGATCCGAATTCGGAATGGTGAACTTTGGAGTGGCGCCTCGAATATTTAAATACATTAGGATCGTTGAAAATGTATATGCGGGGCTCCGTTTGGGGAAGGTGGCGATATCTTAGTTAAATTCCTGTTTGCATGCGGGAAAGAATTCCGCACTGAAGAGTCCCCGAGAGGAAAGGGATGTATGTAAAAAAGGCATAAAGCCCGAGTTAAGGAGTTTGGAATATCTTTTGTGAGAGATTTTTCATTCCCTTTTCGACAACGTTGTGCAAGATAGATTGTGGCCGGTGGATACAGAAGATTCGCTCTCCTGGTGAAAGATGAACCTTCTCGCATGCAGATTTTCCGGGCAAAATAGACCTCTACCTGCGAAACACCATACATCCTGGTGGCAGAGAGGAGGTTACCGTTTCCCATCCGAGAAGCCCTTATGCAAACTGGGACACGAAATCTCCGTGTCTTGGAAACAAAATTAAGATTTCTCGAGACCGGGAACGTTATGCGCCATAAGAAAATACATCCCGCGACGTAAAAGCTAGTCGGATTTTGTCGGGAGTCTTTTTCGTTTCTAAACTCCTTCGCGTAATGTTTTTGACCTGTCATTTTGAAACTTATTCTTCTATAATTCAAGCTTAAAATTCAAGCAGAAAGAGATAAATATTATGCTTTGCATAGAGTAAAAGTTAAGGTTTGGATTTTATATTGTATACAAGTTTTCTTTGATTGGATTCTTCAACACAGGTTAACTCAACATATAATAAACTCAACATGTTATAAACTCAACATTACTAAAAATAAAGTATAAAAGAATATTGATAGAATTAGAACATACTAATAGTACTAATACAACCTCGCATTATAAAACATTTACATGTGTTAAAAATCAAAGTTTTTTTTTTCATCTGCGAAAGATGTACCGTAAAATCTTTACTAAAATACGCATGCTTGATTTTGCTCGAAATTTTCCGAAAAATTTAAAATTCGACTATAATACGCACCCATAACTTTTTAATATTTTATTTAAAAATTGCACAAATACTTATTAACATAAATAAAATTTGTAATAAAAATAAACGAAAACGTCAAATTCGGTAGCTAAAAAAGCTTAAATTTTTAATTCAAAACAAACAATACTGTCATATTACGTATCAGTCTTAATCACTTTCACTAAAATACAGCTCATCTATTGTTTGTCGTTTATTCAATGTTTAAAACTACGTTTTTTTTGTACACGAGTATAATACGCACCCTCATTTTTGAGGACTAAAATGGGAAAAAAAAACGTGCGTGTTATACTCAAGATTTTACGGTACTCAAGATTTTACGGTACTTTTCTCTGTTAAAACTCCCGAGTTAACAATTTAAGCTATTTAGAACAGCTTCCAAGTGCAATAAATGTACGTTTCCTACATGAGAACAAAACAGAAAATTTAGTTTAGGTAATTTACTGAGTTTTCTAACTTGTATTCTATTCTAACCATCATACCACCATCTTACAGTCGTACAGGGACATGTTATGTGACAAGAGAATAAAAATATTGTCAATTACCAAAACTAACGGAAGTTAAAGCAAAACAAAATCAAACAAAAATAAAATCTTTATAATCAAAACAATTGGATAATTAATTAAGTAGATTAACACTGAACAAATATAATGTATAAAATTAACAAAATAAAAAGTAACAAAATAAAAGAACTTCAGAAATAAATATTGATCCCCCCTCCTCAGCAAATATTTCTTGACTTTATTGGAATATTGCTAAACAGTATGACTCATTATACAGAATTAGGTTATACACAATATAGGTGCTCAGTAATGTAACAAGAATTTATATGGATATGATCAGTTGCACTACCATGAAAATTATAAAAGACGATATTTCACTGGAGTAACGTTATTTGATCCTCAGCGGATACGATTTTGTTTACACCTATCATAGATCTTTTATAAATGTACTTTTCGTCTCAATAACTCTTTTATTTGAAAATTTGAGTTATTTTAGCAGTTTTTTCGCCTTATGAATGAATTTTAAAGGCATAAGAACACAACAGAGAATTTAGTACTGGTTGTTTTGTACCTTTTCTAAAAAGAATACTATACAATACACAACTATATCTTACCATCGTTCATAGATCAGTTTTGTGATAAACACAATTGACTATTAAAAGCCAAAAAAAAGTTAGTACATAAAAATAAAATTTCCATAAACAGAGCAATTGGAACTTTAACGAAAAAGATTCAACGTTGAATTAATAGCTTTTATAAAAAAAAAAGTAATATAGTATTAAACATACATGACCGAATCTAGCGGAAAAGTAATTGAGTGTTTAGTTTGTTGGTTTTAGAGTGATATGGTTATCCTAAACACACCAGTTAAAAATTATGGATTTTATATAAAAAAATGTTCAAGTTGTTATTATTTCAAAACAAACTGTTGATTTTGAGACAAATGGATACAAAATTGACATATAAATTTTCCTTTCTATAGATTGCTGAATTTCAAAATTGCCCTTTGAGCCTATAAATTACTGCAAGTAAATTTTAGTAGCAATGAGAATGTTATCCTTTAATAAGTATCTGTAAACTAAAGATTAAAAAGCATTCTTATATGCAACACAGGCAAGTAAAGAGACATTTCAAAGACATACAGTGGCTCCCAAAAGTGTTCGTACACTTACGATTTTCCATGAAATAGAGGTCTATCCATTAATTAACATGAATATTTCAGAATGGGTATTTAATAATAAAATCTATAATCTATTATTAACAAAACAACATAAAATATTTTAAAAACATAGTAAAATTTTATTTTTAAGAAACCAGTAATCAAAAAGTAGCAAAAACTTTATCTCACAAAAGTTATCGTACACTGAAATATTTTCGGATAAATTCAAAATTAAAATTATCGTCTGGCACTTTATTTTATTTTTGAATTGTGGTGGCATTTAAAATATCGTTTTGCTATAATTTTTGCTTGCCAACTCCGTAATATTCTATTTATTATTTAAAAATGGCTCGTAGTCGTAAATAAACAACAAACAGCATTCGAAAATTGATTATTTTTCATCATAATAGTGGTAAATTAGTTCGGAATATTGCTAAATTACTTAATTTATCCCCTTCTCATGTGCAGTATGTGATAAAACGCTTTAAAAAAGAAAATCGGATCGAAAACAAGGTAAGGAAAGGTCGTCCGGCAAAGTTAACAAAACGTGATCAGAGATTTATAATTAGAACATTTGGGAAAAATCCAAGTTTGGGTGCTGTAAAAGTTTCTGAAAAATTTAATGAAACATTTTTTACTTCAATTTCACCTGAAACTGTTCAACGAGTTCTTAGAGCAGCTGGATTACATGGGCGTTCTGCCCGTAGAAAATTTTTTGTGAGAAAAACAGAAAGTTTTGTCTTTCCTTCGCACTATCAATGATAAATAAGCCCCAAACGTATTGGAATAATGTCTTATTTGCCGATGAAAACAAGTTTAACATTTTTGGTTCCGATGGGCGTATAATTGTGTAGAGAAGAAAAAATTAGGAACTTAATCCCAAGAACTTAGTTATGCATGGCGGTGGAGATGTCCTTGTGTGGGGGTGAATGACAGCATCAGGTCTAGGTAATTTGGCATTTATTGATGGCATAATGAATCATGCTGTTTATAAAAATATTTTAAGAGACAATTTAAAATTATCATCCCAAAATTTGGGTATTGGAAATAACTTTGTTTTTTATCAAGATAACCATCCTAAGCACACGGCTCTCAACGTTCGCCTCTGGTGTCTCTATAATTGTCCAAGTTTTGAAAATACCACCCCAATCGCCATATTTAAACCCAATAGAACATATTTTGAGAGAACTGGGGGTTTGAGTATGAAAACACGACATTCACACGAAAAGCAAACTAAAAACAATTATGATGGAAGAATGGATGAACATTGATGCAGAAATTACAAAAGAACTAGTGCAATCTATTCCCAGACATTTAAAAGCTGTTGTGTATGCTAAAGGATATCCTACTAAATATTGATTTATCGAAAAATTAGAATATTTAGTAATATGTAGAGATTTTTTACAAGTGTACGATGACTTTTGTGAGATAAAGTTTTGTTACTTTCTGATTATTGGTTTCTTAAAAATAAAGTTTTACTATGTTTTCAAAATATTTCATGTAGTTTTGTTAAGAATAGATTATAGATCTTATTATTAAATACCCATTCTGAAATATTCATTTTAATTGATGGATAGACCCCTATTTCATTGAAAATCGTAAGTGTACGAAAACTTTTTAAAAGCTTGCTGAAATAAATACGTTATTACATTTCCTGGGGTAAAACAAGATACTATATAACATAACACGTTATTTCGAACATTACAATGCTCTCTTCTAACAATGCTAGACAATACTTCTAAAGCACTTCGTATTGAGCGACATACAGTGGAAAAGTTAATTAACTACTGCCGAAAAATCACTTCTAGATGCACAAGATTTGTGGATTAGAATCGACAGAATTTAACTCAGTTTACCATCTCATTCCATACAAAGAAAACAGACGCCAAGAAATTCAGATCTAAACAAGTATAGTTTAGTATATTTCAAAGTAATTTGAAATATACCAAACTAATTTCGCTCATTTAACGAATGCAGTTATTCAGAAATGTAAACTGTATCTTTTGACTTTTTCCAGAACAAAAATTTCATTATTCCTATTTCGTATTGGGATATTAACTCATGATACAAACTCTGACAATTAAGGAAAATTATCTTCAGAATAAAAAAATACTACTTAGCTAAAAATGAATATCTGTGTTAAAATCCAAAACACTTTAATGATAAATTCTACTCTTTTGAATTTTTATCCATTCCGTCCGATGTTTTACTACCCTCAGCTTATTTTGCATGGTATCTTCATCGTAATTCTGAGAATTTGTAAAACAGAAACCACTTTGGATTGCATCATAAGCATTCGTTTAGAGACCGTGAATCAATAACTATTTCTATCCAGGCAATCAAAAATATCATGTACTTAATTAATTATTAATTCACACACTTTCAAGAAAAAGCCTAATTCTCAAGATATCGAAGAATCTAAGATATTCAGGGCTGATACCACATGGTGCATACGTTCGGTGGATGGACCCTGCTCCAAAAATAAAACCAAAACCAAACCAAACCAAAGCTGATGCCACAAATGTGTTCGGTTGTTTGCCGTTGAAAGTATAAACTTGGAATCATCGGATCCTATGTTGGATCCGATGACATTTCTCAATTGTTGTATAACTTACTGCTTAGATATTAGCACCAGAGGATACTGCGATGTACTTTTATGGGATTGATCTAAGGCTTGGTAAGACATCCCGACTGTAATATGGATTTCTGTGAAGTTCTTTTTGCAGAGTTTTGATTTAAATGTATTTCTCCCGATTTAATGTTTTAACTCAATTTCTGTGCTGTAAACGGCTTATTTTTCTTTTATAAGCTCATTAATGGCCGAGCATTAAGATTTTTTGTACATTATTGCATTCTTCTTATGAGACTGTCATACCTGCGTAATAATAGAGACTATGCGTTGACTAACATGGACAATTTCAGCTTTTCTCGTAACAAATGAGTCAGTCAGCCCCACCCCCCTCCGTAAATCCGACTATTAGAAATCATTAAACAATATTTGATTTCATCATAACAAGCAAAAAATGGCGAATAGCCTCTGTTGATATATTCGCATATCACAATGTAAGTCAGGAATGTATATGCCTTTCAACGGCAACCGAAACTGGTGCGTTGCAGCAGATTACAATTACCAATAAGGGATTCCTGTTATTATATCCCAGTAAATTATTTCTTGGGCGTTACCTGTATATAAAATTGTAACTTGGAGGGTAATTACTACTCCCTCTGTCCCCCAAATTAGTGTTACATTTTTTCGTATTCTTTTCAGGTGGGAAATGGGACACTTATTTTGAGACAGTATGGATTTTGTACAAAGAGGTCTGCTTCCAAGGTATCGTCTACGTAGTTAGTCAGTGTTTCATTTTATAGAAAGAAAGAAAATTGACTATATATTAGTATTTTGCTACTGTTGTAGTTAGTGCAATTCTGAATTTATGTAACAATGGCTAATTTTCAGTTGCCTTTTCTTTATGAAACATCTTTTTTATCATTCCCTAGCGCAGAGGATAAGGGGGTATTTGGATATTAAACCCCCTCCAAACTTCCAAACTGTTTGTACATGTCTACAATAAAGAGATAAAATGTAATATATATATAGTATGTAAGAACATAATATGGGGGGGGGACGTTAGATAAAGTTTTTATGTACATAAATTTTGACAATACATGCTCTTTATTATAAATAGGAATGAGAAAGTACTTTATAGTTATCGTTTTAGAGGTTTTTGTGTTTCTTTATTCAATGATAATTTGTTTTCATGTGCAGTACTTTTCCAGATATCCACAGATAAGTAATGTGTCCCTTACAGTAAATAGCTGTTTTGCTCTTTGACAATAGATGCTCTATATTATGAATAGGAAAGGGAAAGAATTCCATAGTGATCGTTTTAGAGGTTTTTCGGGCTCTTCGTTCAATGATTATTTGTTTTCGGGTGCTGTACGTTATCAAATAACCACAGATAAGTAATTTGTCCTTTAATTTTACAGTTAAAAGCTGTATTATTTTTAAAATACTAAAAGATTAACTATTTTTAGAAGTTTTACTATGTAGAAATTTCAGTCATCCCTTACCGACCAAAATCATGATCACTCCACTGTTCTCATTCTTGGAAAAGTAGTAAAAAATGCATGACTTATTTCTTAATACCCGAGGCAAATGCCGGTTGTAAATAAAGAATTATGATGTTAAGGTAACACACATATTCTGATGTTCATCAATAAAATGTTAAAACATTAGTTATTTTCTTCTTAGATTAATAAATTTCAAAACTGTAAGAAATTATCTACTATATGTCATTTTAAGTGCCTAAATGTGCTCGCCATGATATTTTAATTTTCCTTTTCCCACATAAAGGATAGAAAAAAATTCTTTATAAAATATAGTACATCAAACAATGGATAAAAGCAAAGAAAACAAAATTAATTGATATATGGAATTATGATTGAATTATTAAAAATACTCGTAAATATAAACAAAAATTTCTGCATGATTGAAAACTTTCATCTTTTTCTGAATTTCAAATCAATTTGTAAACAGTCGTCTACTATGCTGAAAAATTTTAAAATATTGTATCCTACACCTGAAAACTAAAGATAATTCAATGAAGTGGGGAAAATACCCTTAAAATGATAACTATAAAGTACTTTCATTTTCCTATTCATAATACTGTTGCTAAAACAGAAATATGAAAACTTTCTCTAACTTTCCGCCCTGTATTGTGTACTTACATACTATATATATTTTACAGTTTAAACGTTGTCGGATCTCTAAAGATAAGTAATGTCTCTCTCAGTAATAATGAAAAATATTCTTTAGTACTCAAGCGGTATAGGGAGAAACTTTCCAGTGATTTAATAGGAAAGAGCGAAAAACTGACATTTTAGCAGGAAACGGATATTTTATGCCTACAGTTTTCTTGAAAAAGGATGAAAAGGTATTCACTCTTCTAATGAAAGAGAGATAACTTGGTTTGCAGTTGAAATGGGTACAAACGGCTCAGATGTTATCTAAGACTTCGGCGAATCTAATAAAAAAATCTACGCAATAAGTTTTAAAAAAATGTAATGGCCATTTGATTCATAAATTAATGTATCAACTCAAATGCAAGTGTGCAAATTAAGTACGAGTAAAAAGATGTTTTACGCATGGAGACAGATTTTACTAGTTTTTTTCCATTCAAAATTTTCATTTTATAACTTTGATTGAAATCTTAACATATCTATATCTATCTGTTTATTTACGCATCAATATCTGTCTCCATCTATCTACTGGTGTTACTTTTACACACACACACACACATATATATATATACACATACATATATACATATAAGTTACAAAATTTGTAAAGGTAGTTTGGTTCATGAATTCATGTATTAACTCAAATACAAGTGTAAAAATTAAGTACGAGTAAATAGATGTTTTACGCATAGAGACAGATTTTACACTTTTTTCCATTTTAAAACTTTGATTGAAATCTTAACATTTCTATATCTATCTGTCTATTTATGCAGCAATATCTCTTTCCGTCTATCTAATCGTGTTACACACAGACACACACATATATATATGTGTGTGTGTGTGCATGTATGTGTATATTATATGTATATATATATATATATATATATATATATATATATATATATATATATATATTATACATATATTATATATATATATATATATATATATATGCATGTGTGTGTAAGTAATAATAACTCACCAGCAGTCATTAATTCTAAACCTTCAATGTTGTCTCTTCCTAAGTATTATATGAACCTTCCTTAAGTATTATATATACCTTTATAACTCAATTTCCCTTACCTGCCTGTACTTTTGGCGCCTGACAGTCGCTGTAGTAAGTCAACCCATGTATGATCATGCGCAAAAATGAAACTAACTTTCCATTGTCCTGGTGTGGGAGTAACTGCGTGAGACTTAGCATCATGTAATGGCTTGAACTAGTCGAGTCAAACATCCTCTCCTCTGTTCAATGTATTTAGCTGTTATAAATAATCTTCAACTCTGTATATTCTTTAGTAATGTTCATTTCAACTAAATATCAGTATTGTCCATAATGTGCTCGTGTAAACAAAAATAACCATTCCTCAAAAGTGGACTGAACCAACTAAAATTTTTCACCACTCAAGACAACGAATACATTTCCACTCCACCTGCCGTAATGTCTCGCTCTGGATCTGGACACGTTACACACACACACACACACGTATATATATATATATATATGTGTCGGATTTGTTCTTCACGCCCATTTTTTAAACCATTGCAGTCCGAACTAGTTGACCATTACCATCACATAAAACAGCAGTCGACTCCCGAAAATTCTCCCTTTTCCTCAGAGTGTTGACACGATTAGCCAGAAACCAGTCTAGTTGATTTTCCTAAATATCTTTATTAACTTATAATTAATTACTCAGCTCCATTTCCTAATAATTATTTCCATCCCTTTCCAAAATGCGTGCCGGCCAAGCGGAACGTCTTTCCCAATCAATCATCCCACTGTCTCTGAAGATTTCAACCCTTTACGTTCAGTTTTTAAGTAAGTACGCATGCTCAACTTACGCGTTATGACGCTCATTACTTATGCGTGACATCACAAAAACCTTCCATCATGTTCTATTGCAAACGGTGCAAGATTGTTTCTTAGCGCGAAGCTCAAGGCTATATTTCTATTTTAAGATTTCTCCTTGTGGATCTTCGGAAATTGAATCAAGTCGAACCCTTAAATCTATTTTCACCGCGATGCACTTACTCCGATTATTTGAAGTCTCCCAATTGATAATTATTATTCTTCCTAAACAAAACCCCGTTTTAAGCTCGCGCGATAGCCCCCCCCCCCTATTTTAGCCTTACACACACACACACACACACACACACACACACACACACACACACACACACATATATATATATATATATATATATATATATATATATATATATATATATATATAAAATCAGTCTTGTAAAAAAAATTCTAAAGCTAGTTTACTGATTTTGGAGCGCTTTTAACTTAGGCATAAAACTTTATCGGGAGTTACATTTTGAGTGCTTAAAAGGCATTCAGACTCACATAAGACAAATATTCTAAATATATCCATCTATCATACCTCTGAGTTCGGTGAAAATGACACTTACTGATTGCTTTTATTCCTCTCTTTTGGAATCAAAAATACTCTTAACTGTAAAAAAAGGATGTTAGAATTGTATTTGGTACCTATCATTTCTTTAGAATTTTCTATTCAAAGTTGTCTCCTTTCATATGAGAAGGTAATATTCCGCATCACCTTTTATGTATTTATGTTCATTGTTATGTGCATCAAATGAGGTGTAGCTGCATTATTATTATTATTATTATTATTATTATTATTATTTAATCATTTCTCTTGTGATCACTTTTCAATCGCGATTCTTTAAAAACATTCATCCGGGCTCTTCAAGCAATTTTTCCAATTTAAGAAAATGACCAGGTTATGATAAGTAATGCCTGATGAGCGTTAAAGTGGTAAAAATGAAGTGATGCAAGAAGGTTTCTCCGGGCGGATGTAGCTGAGAAAACACATATTGAAGGCTCAGTAATGAAGTTTCCTTATTCAGTTAGCATGATGACAGATATTTAACTGCGAAGCTGTACAAATGCCCCATCGGAACGGGGCGAAAATACCAACCATATTGTAGTCATCTTGAGATCAAAACGGGGAGCTTCTTAGTGACGACACAGAGTCGACACAAGAACGTTTGAAAACACGCAATTTCCTGGGAAAGTAGTTTATACTTGCTCCATAGTGCTGTCACTGTGTCATGATGTAGTGAGGTCACATTGTGGATTTCACAGAGAGAGAGTTAAATGTATGTTTCCACGGACATTTCTGCGAGATGGTAAACGCATGGTAACAACTCTCTGCAAACTACAGTCACTCTGTGACAATGTCGTGTTTTCTGATAGTTACAGTGCTCTATGCACTGGGCTCGGAAGCCACGTATTCGACTTAAACCATAAAACTAACAACCAACTTCAAACTAACCATAGCCCGAGTTTGAATTTTGGGGCAGTATGTAAAGTAAGACCTTAATTGTCATCCAAGTTTTGGCTTAGTTCTGAGCTACATTGTGTACTTTAGTTAGATTCAAGTCGAATGTGTAGAAATCAATCCCATTTTCGGCTTTGTTAATTTTGCTTACCTATCGCTTGAACCTTGGAAAGTCACCAAACATCAATTACATGTTGGGTTTAAAAGAAAAACTACAACCGTTAAAAGTTGTAGCAAAACCGTTCGAAATTCTGCAAAAGACTTAAGATTTTACTTAATACACAAAAGCACAATAACAGGCCTCTAGATCACAGAGAACAGATGAAATTCAACTGAAAAATAAAAGAATGAAATTTCTTGAAACGGAGTTCAGGATGCTTATATATCTTTGGCGACATCCTTAACTGTTCCATAAATTAAGAAAAAAGAAATTCTAGGACTCGAAAAACGTGCAACCAAGGGGAAATCTGGTTGGTTCTTCAGACGCACAAAATTCTCCAAGTTTGTCGCCAAGTT
Organism: Dolomedes plantarius; assembly: GCA_907164885.2. Classification (NCBI taxonomy): domain Eukaryota; kingdom Metazoa; phylum Arthropoda; class Arachnida; order Araneae; family Dolomedidae; genus Dolomedes; species Dolomedes plantarius. The sequence continues at coordinate 33,156,506 of OU015500.1, forward strand.
CACCCCAATTTTCGAAAATTTTGCCAAAGGCTCATATACTGAAATCTAACACTCATTGACATTAAATAATCAGTACTTGACACAAAATATGCACAAATTGAGGCGAAATAAAGAATATAAACAAATATTTAGAATTATTTACAGCTATTTACAACAATATAAAACATTAAATACCACACTTATCGTGTAACAACTTTTTTTGAACGATACTTCTGTGCAAGAGAATTGATTCTTTTCACAATATTAAGCGTATTACCACGGAAAGATAAATCTACTTAAGCAGGTTTCATTAATCCTAGGAATATACCCCCATTGTACTCTTAGTTTAACGAGTGTGTTTAACGAAACGTTCCTTAATATCACCCATAGGCCCGCTCGTTGCTCTGGAGCGATCTTAATGCTAGCCAGAAGCAAAGATCAAAAGCAATAATGATATAATGAGGTGCATAATAAGATTTCACTCACTTCCCTACGCATGGCAACGTCGTTTACGCATAAAATTCGACACCTGACTCGAGGACTTATCTCGCCCTTATCGGAGCGCACTCCTTGGCATGCATCTCTTTTATTATCAGGCCCATTCACGCTTTGGTAAACAAACAGAAAGGTTTTCTGTAATAACAAACCATTATAGGTAAAAATGAGGAAAACTCAGCGCTGGGGCAGCGTTTATCGCGCAAAAATAAAAGGGTCTCATTATCATTATATTCATAAAAAAAAATATTTTTATCGGTGACAGCAAATTACTTTCGCTTCATTCACAAAAACTGAAACGATTAAAAAATTTTTTTGATAATGTTTTAACGCTTCTGGTAAGAATTACACATTACTGAGCGTGAGGGGGGTGGCCAAAGAACAAAAAAAAGGAAAAAAAAAATTGGGGGAAGGAGAAACCGTTTTGTAAGTGCTTTGGCTCATTCAGTTCTTGCATAATTGCTCCTGATTTATCATCGGCTTTTTCTTTTAATGAATATTACTATCATCATTAACCACGTTGGGGAAGCGATTTTTTCCCCTTTTTCTTTTAAATGCATTTGAAAAGAATCCGAGGGGGGAGGGGGGGAGTGGAGGCGCGCCATTTTTAAAAGAGTTAAAGGCTTAATTGCCAAACACACAATTTTCCGGTAATGGCATGATATTTTTCCAGTACTGGGCTCGTTTAAGTAAAAAGGATACAAACGGTCATAACAAAAATAAGTGGGGAAAAAACTCCGAAGGAAAGTCGATAATACAAGGGGGGGAGGGGACCGAAAAAAATTACCGAGCGAAAAATAATCTCTCTTTCTCCCTCTAATTGTATTATTTTTATCTCTTGCAGGCCATTAAAGTAGAAATGCATGAGCGGGGGTGGATATTTCGAAGAGGGGGCCGGCAGCCGATTTTTTACTACATGGAATGAGGCGAAGAGCTGGAAATTGCCTCCACTTTTTCTTCTTTTCGTTTATTTTTTTTTCTCCGCCGTTTTCCTTTCGCTTTATCGACGCGCAAGTTTAATTGATTGGCGTCGAGCCGGCTGAAAGTGACGCGCTTTAAGTGAGAACGCCGGCGCATTGGGGGGAAGGCTATCTGATGGCGCGAGTCGGCCTTAAAAATGCACAGTTTTTAATCCATCATTATGGGGTAAATGGGACAGAGAAAAGGGCGTGGAAAAATGCATTCTGGTTGGCTATGGGAAAATAAATACAGTGATAAGTGGATGTCAGGGGAAACAAATTTAATGAGTTAATTTCAATTCTCTGTTATGGGTGCGCGCCAAAGTCGCCAGTTAATAATGCAAAGCAATTGAAAGGTGTTAAATTGCTCCGGCAATTTGGCGTCTGTCTTTTGAATGCTCATTAATGTTTATATAATTGAAATTGAAGGTAGCATTTCCTTGAGCATCACAGTTCTGAATACATTTATTTTAAGTAACAAGAAGATTTGCTCATAACAGATTTGCTGCTTTGAAGGTTGCAGTTATTTCATTGATCAAAATTTATGATTTATGACATAGTTTCAGTAATAGGAAATAATATATTTTATAAATGAAAATTACAAAACTACTGCGAATTCAGACATGAAATGAATTTTTTTTTTCTTTCAATAAAGTGATCAATATATTGTTGTTGGTCTGAAAAACACAAATTTTGCCAATATATATATATATATATATATATATATATATATATATATATATATATATATATATATATATATATATATATATATATATATATATATATATATATATATATATATATTGTGACGAATTAAGTTAATTCGCACAATAATTAAAATATCCCCGCAGCCGTTAACACCGCTTACGACCGGCGGACCTGCCCCCATTGTACGTGTAGCAGATGATGGTACACTCGGAAGAAAAGAGACGCCAGCCTGTCTCCAAAAAGTGATACTTGGACTGAATGGGAATTCACCACGGCTTGCCAGATTAATAACGCGAAACAGCCCCCAAGACAGGGAAGATGCAAGAATTGCAGCTTGCGTTTCAGCAAATAAAAAGCCTAAAAATATGACATCACCGTTAGAAGAGCCAATGAGAGACGAGTTTTCTGGATGGAGCGCCAAAGTTCGAAGATGAGAAGAAAGATCTTAGAAGTTAGTTAGTTGGCTATCTCCTGGGCTGAGAGAACTACTCCGACCATCCTGGGTCGAGAAAGGCTATACGCGGACTTGTGATGGCAGCGGTATATTTCTCAAGAAGAGAATTTTTTGCTTCAGTTTGGTTTTACTTTTGGAAGATATCTCAAGGCAAGATATCTGTCTCGATCGTCCTGATTATAGATACTTACCTTGCAGTCATCCGCTCTACAGGAAAAATTAATCGAGGGCCCTGTCGGACTCGATATTGTTTTGTTAAACGAACTCATGTGGCAACTCATCCTAACGGACTCAGGGACTTTCTAAATCATCATTGTTCCTGTAACCTGATTTACTGCTCATCACTCTTCATTTTTTCTTCAACTGTCTCGTAATAAAGTAACTCCTTTAACTTACTTGGCTCTAGCATTAGTTGATTCGATCGCTACTTCGATCAATACGGTACAATATATATATATATATATATATATATATATATATATATATATATATATATATATATATATATATATATATATATATATATATATATATATATATATATATATATATATATTATTTTATATTGAGTTATTACTATAAAAAACAGAAGATTAAAGATAATTATCAGAGAGTATATTTTCTTAAATGAAATCATGAAGACAGTGTTTATAGAAATAGGCCAATGAAATTCCAGATTCTTTGGAAACTCTTTTGGTCTTCTGTTAATGCACGCATTTAGAAAAAAAAAATAATATGGAAATCTCTCCCCATTAAGTTAGTTATCAAACATCCATGCCTTGGCCAGGTTTCGAACCCGGGCCAGTTTGTATCGGGACCCACTTTACGGCTACCTTTCAATTATTACCCCATCAATCCAATAACACCGTCTATAAATTGCATGATTCGCAGCTAAATTGCTTAAAAATATAAACATGACTATAGTTTAGTGGATTTCAACTTTAAAATTTTTTCCGTTTTTTAGCTCTCCGGTGACTTTCGAATAATAAAAAGAATATTTCGTTCCTGTAAGGGTAAAAGATATAAACATTCGAACAGTTCGAAAGTATGATTTTAAAAAAATGTGAGACTAGGAAAAATTCTGAATAAATTTATTAATAGCCATTGACTAATTAGGGCACTGGTATCCGACCCACAGCCTGTGAATTTGAGTCTCCCTTTTGGCATAAATGTTTGTAGCCGTTCGGAATCGGCTTTAAACGAAGCTGTCTGATTAGCCCTTGCACAGCGAAAAGTTGACCGTAGCACTTTAAGCCAACCAAACAACCTATGACTAAATTTTTGCATTAAACCAATATGAGAATTTAAAAAAAATTCAGAAACTTCAAAAATGTATCCTGAAATTTCAGATATTAAGGATATTTGACATCGATGGGATGTTAAAACAGATTAAAAGTGTATTTTTCTAATTAATATGAAAATATTTTATCTACTCATTAAACCAATATGTGAATTTAAAAAAATTCAGAAACTTCAAAACTGTATCCTGAAATTTCAGATATTAAGGATATTTGACATCGATGGGATGTTAAAACAGATTAAAAGTGTATTTTTCTAATTAATATGAAAATATTTTATCTACTCATTAAACCAATATGTGAATTTAAAAAAAATCAGAAACTTCAAAAATGTATCCTGAAATTTCAGATATTAAGGATATTTGACATCGATGGGATGTTAAAACAGATTAAAAGTGTATTTTGCTAATTAATATGAAAATATTTTATCTACTCATTAAACCAATATGTGAATTTAAAAAAATTCAGAAACTTCAAAACTGTATCCTGAAATTTCAGATATTAAGGATATTTGACATCGTTAGAATGTTAAAAAGATTAAAAGTGTATTTTCTCATTAATATGAAAAGATTTTATATAGTAAAAATTCCACATAAATAAGTAAATGCATTTAAGCAAATGTGTGTATGAGAAACTAATTGATCCGTACCTAGAAATATTTACTGTATTGTACCTACGTGTTAAAAAAAACTCCTTTACGTGTTTGATTATTCATATATTTGCGATATATGAATAATCAAACACGTGGATTTCTCTACATTTACGTGTCACAATAATTACTTTTCAATGAAGCTGGGGGAAAATTAGAAAACATTTAGTATTAACTGAAAATCAAAATTTGATAAAAGTTGTTTAAACAGTAATAATTTTCTACAGGTTTGGAAATAGTATATTTCTCTGAAAAACTGCAGAGAAATGCGTGCACATAGACAGTTATTTAGAAATAAATATATATACATAAACGAAAAAAATACGTAATTTTAGTTCAATGGTATTTTAAGTCATGATATTTGCAATATATGGTTTACTATATATTTACCGATATGAATCATATAAAAAGGGTTAATAATATCACTATTGGATTCAGATATTGAGAATTAAAAAATGTTTGATAGTAAAACCGAATGTAAAAATATGATTGAAACTGGGAATAGGATCAAGCTCAAATAATTTTTTACTCAATATTTTTTAAGAATGTTGTGTGTTTTTCGTACCCCCTCCCCCAGCAATTCATAACTCAAATTAATAAAAAAAAATGACGTTTACATAATCTGATTAACTTGAGTGTATCCAAACCCCAATTATTTGTTCATCTCTCGCCGAGAACACTTCACAAAAGCCGTGTTGACTCAAACTAATAGCTCAAATTTATAATCCAACACTGTATATACAGGTTCCATATTTCACCGTTTAAAATTGCGACATTTGACCTCAGGACAACCTGGTCATTAATCAACTGGCATTATCTAATTGTGATCCGTTTTATAGTGGGGAGATTACTTCCATTCATCATTTTCGGGGACCGGTGTCACGTGCTTCCGGTCGCTCGTACTATGCTGTTCATTCATAACTTTTCCCCCTGCCAAAGAGGCGTATTGCCATGTTTATGCCAGGACAGTCGGCCTTAGACAAACAATCTAATCCCCCCTTGTTATTGTAGAGTGGTTGCCTGAATAATGTGGGTGTTTAGCAACTCCTGTGAGTTGTAAGGCCAGTTTTACCCTAATATTAAACTGCATTTTCGCTTTGTAAAACGTGACATCCGAGTAGAGCCGTGGATTAATGGATTTGAGATTGTGGGAAACATAACGATCCGAGATGTTAAATACTCTTAATCTTCAGCAAATAAATAGAATTTCATCTCGTGTATTGTGGTAATGCAAAGTATAAATTAAGACACAGAATATCACAATGCATAATACATTTTATTGTTCAAAGGGTAAATATTAAAATGACTCACTTCACTGTTGTAATGTATAATGAAATATTTGTCATGAACTACTAAAAATTATTGAAATGTATTGAAAGTACTTTGAGATTATCTAAAAAATATTGTTGAACATATTTTAATGGAGTCAGCTAACATCAGCTATGGAATTTAAAGAATTTCTCAAATAAGCTTTACAATACAAATACTCTGTCTAATAATTAAATGCTCTTAATCTCCAGCAAATAAATAGAAATTCGCCTCGTATGTTGTAGTAATGCAAAGTATAAATTAACACATAGAATATCACAATGCATAATATATTTTATTTTTCAAAGGCTAAATATTAAAATGACTCACCTCACTGTTGTAATATATAATGAAATATTTGTCATGAACTGCTACAAATTATTGAAATGTATTGAAAATACTTTGAAAATATCAAAAAAAATATTTTTGAACGTATTTCAGTGGAATCAGCTAACATCAGCAATGGAATTTAAAGAATTTATCAAATGAGCTTTACAATACAAATACTCACTTTATCTAGTAATTATAAGGTTAAGTGGATAAAAACATGTAAGTACCAAAAACAACAATAATCACTTAGGTACAAATAACCATTTTTAAAACAACTATGATTGTAATCAACAGAAGCATTCTAATTAAAATGCATAAATCATCGATAACAAATATCTTTTACTTAGTTTTAATCTAATAATTTTTAGCCACCAACTTCATCAAAAATTGATGGATTTCATAAAAAATTCCGAATTAAGAAGCTTTTTTTCCGGTGTGGTACTTACTGCTTTGCTGATATTTGAACTTAGCCTTTATATGAGTCCCTGAACTATATTGCTGATGCAGTACCTATAAAAATGTAAAATACTTTTCTCCAATTACTGTTTATAAAACTCTTTCATTGGTGTATAATGTTAGATGGAAGATATTAAACTGCATAATACACTTTTTAACCTTAAGAAATATATATTTTTGAAAGTTCTATTGATTCTATTACTAATCATATCGTTCAAAGCTCCAGAAAAAAAAGATATATCTCTCAATTTGTGATGATTATATTACAACAAGGTGAGAAAGTGGCTATGCAATCAACAGCTAGCAAAATCTTATTTCCACAATCAAGTTATAGTTGTAAGCCAGAAGTGGTCATCTTCAAAAGAAGAACACAGTTTAACACAAATTATATTTAAATAACATTTCTTCCCTCCTTCGCTATTTTCCTTTAATACGAGCCAAAACACAGAGTTCTTGCCTGCACTAGGCTCCTCACGTATCTGAAAAAGAAAGTACATGTACTAATTAATTATAACATCACATTTCCCCTTAGCATTCAAAAAGTGTACCCTTCCTACCGTAAGAATTTTCATTAGGTCAGCAATAATTAGGGATACATAATTTTCGTAGATGCGAATAAATGCGAAATTTGCCGATATGAGCGCATAAATACGAAAATGATTTTTTTTTACTACTTTTCGGCGAAAACTCGGTGATAAACTGCTTTTTCAGTGAAATTAGGTAATAATAGTAAAAATTTATTAACAAAATTACTTAAGACTTATCTGCGGCCTGAACTAAGAAATCCTTCGGATTTGCACCGAATTTTACTTGGACAGTTTGCCCTCACCGAAGTCGAACCTAAAAGTCGAACTGTAAAAATCAACCAAGTTTTTTGGAACAATTTAGTAGATTTAAGAACGTTTCTTGAGCGCCAAAGTCAAGGATATTTCAGCTACTTACAGTAGTCAACCAAGAGACTCCTGTTGATGTTATACAGATTTTATTTGCAACGAAATACTGCTACCTTAAGGGGGTCCGGGACACATTTAAAATTTTTTTTTACTTATTGAGTTAAAATTTTGAAATTTTTTGTGATGGTTAACCATATAATTTGTAAACAAAATCACATCATAAAACTTCTCAAATAGCTTTTAAAATTTTTTAAATTTTTAATTTTTAATAAAAGTGGTGCAATTTAAAATCGTTATAACTCGAAATATTATTTGTCGAATTTGAAATTTTTTTATGTAATTAAACAGAAATATATAAGTTTTAATTCTGATTCATCACTTTTTAAATATTAATTTTTTAAAAAATTAAAAATATTTAGATAAAAAATTACAAAAAAAATTATGTAACTTATTTTTAAAAAAATCATATTTTCAAAAGTAAATATTTTTTTCCAATTTTCTGAATCAAAATTAAAGTAAAATAGATGAAAAAGACATGTTACAAGTTTCAACCATTTATCTTTAACGGTTCTTGACTGATAAAAATTTAAAGACGAGAAATGGGGAAAAAACCCATCATGCAGAAAAACGCACTTACAGGTTTAAACAACGATTGGCTACTATTAGAATGTTGCCAAAAATAAATAAATAAATAAATAAATAAATAAAAATAATAATAATAATAATTTCTCCTGTTCTAATTAAGGTAGAAACATTATTTAAACGTCATTTTAAGCATAAAAGAACACAAAAATTTTTAATGCCATAAAAGTTTTTTCGAAAATTGGAAACAATTTTCTGTTCTGGACCCCCTAAGTTTGCAAAGGCAGCTATACTTAGCCTCTATAGTCCCGTTAACAGAGTAGATGCTGAGATATTTTAGTATGTACAACTTAGTAATTAATGGCAGAAGGCAAAGACTTAGGGAACATAATATGGATACTACTACAAGGTTATCTTTTAACTAAGAATTTTGGTACTTACCAATCCAAGTCAGTAAAATTGTAATTTTTTTTAATTAATGCAAAAATTTTGAATTTATCTATATATATAATATTTTTTGCGACTAAATGCGAAATTTTATATATTGTATTGTTTTTTGTTGCTAAATTTTGATATTTTTTATGTGAAATTTACGTATCCTTAGCAATAATTAAGTTTCTTTTCCTAATATTCCTTTATCGCGGTAGCCGTCATAAATCCACTAGCTGTCAACTTCCCCACGTTCCTGAAAACATTACACTTACAATACCAACATAAAGTTCGCCTAAGGGTAAGTATTAAAACTAAGAAAGATATAAGTCCATCAATAAAATTAAATTATTTATGTGAATTTATATGAATTTAAGTAAGTTTGGGAATGAGATTCGCAATTTATGAAAAAACTCTCTCGGTCTGTAGAGCATGAATCTGTATAATATCCATAAATATAGAAACATAATAGCATAACATAAATCTGCATTTAGCTTTATTTTCAAGAGGGCAAACATATATTTAACACATCTTTTTGTTACTATATACATAAAATTTGTAAATTTTTCCAGTTTTCGAACATAAACTTTATTTTCGAAAATGAACTTGATGTTCCATAAAACACATTTTTTTGTCTCTTCAAATGATTAAAAATACCACAAGTTTTGACCAACATTTTCCTTTTCTTAAACACCACGAGAAAACACATTAATAATTTCCTAATGAAATACTTTAGAGACTGTTTTTATATCTCTGACTTCCTTTTATCAGCAATCAATACATAAGTTTTCAAACTAACCAACTCACGTGATTTTTTTTTTATTTGAACAATATGCTGAACAAATTTACATTCCAATTTTATTCAAAAATTTTTCAAATTGCAGTGAGGAGTGGTAAGTCCTTAGAATGGTTCCTTTTACCTATTACCTGTTTATGCCCAATAAAGGTGAGGCAATTAAAGGGCGTACAAGTGTTATGCCTATCTTAACAAAATGAAGTTTAATATAATTGAAATGGTTGATTTCAGTTGATTTTTTTAGGGTTCTACATAACAAAATATGCAGTAGTTAAAAGCTACGAGTTTCTCGGCGTAGGCATATTTATGAAGGTAAAAATGAATTTACAGGGAAAAACTTTTTTTAATATTTGCTATTAAATTATCCCATTTTGGTATATATTTAATTCATTTGTATTTTTCCTCCTTATTACAGAACGTAGTTAATGTAATCATTTTTTTTTTTGGATTACGTTTAGTGAATTCTTAACTTCTGAAACCTGTAAATAATAGTTTGATATTTTGATTTCATAAAAGGGTCTAGTTTTTTGTCATTACACAGAACAGAAACCTCATATAAAATAATCTATCTCTTAATAATCTATCAGGAAAATGTCTTAGATAAGATTTTTTTTTTGTAATTTAAGAATATATTTAAATCTGTTTCTATTAGATACTAATCTAATAAATTTGCATAGGCTGACTGACAATTAAAACCAAAAAATGGTAACAAGTTTGAAAGCTTGAACTTGAAAGCTTGAACCTTAACTATTACAAAAGGATAATCAAACTTTTTAATATAAGTATCAAATTATAACCAAGAAACTACCAAGAAACTACAAGAATTTACACATCTAAGCAGAAGTTCTAAAGTGGTAAAATAGAAATCTATAATTATTTTGTTATCATTTTCATTAATTCTAATAGCATATATTAAATCTCTCTCTCTCTCTCTCTCTATATATATATATATATATATATATATATATATATACATAACAGTTCCGTAACTGACTGACTGACTGACAGATAACGCACAGACCAAACCGCTGAACCAAAAGGGCTGAAATTTTGGATGGCGATTCTTTTTATAGTGTAGGGGTGCACTAAGAAAGATTTAAAAAAAATTCTTCTTAGATTTTTCTAAATTAAATTTTTATGCTGTTTTTGTAACTGTTTAAAAGTATGCATTTAAAATAATAATCTGAGGGTTATAAAATTTATATCACGAGAAAGATCATAAAAATTTCCTTAAAATGAAATCTTTTTCGAATCTTTACTTTCATTTTCTGATATTTGGGGAATTTTTAAACATTAATTTTTAGAATTTATTTTATTAAATGCTGATCACGTGGTTTCCTTTTTTTAATCATACTTTAAATTAATTTATCGTCACGTGCATAACAACGAATTAAATTGACAAAAAATATTGCATACATTAAAAGATAAAATTTAACCACTAGACTAATTGAGATGGAAGTTTTTAAGAATTTAATTCAAATTAGTATGTTTTATGGATATTAAACATACAAATTAATTGCATACATTGACCGTTGTATTTAATTTGAATATTTTCTTCTACATTATTTTGTCTATAAAAATATCCCTTACTATTTTTCTATAAATATATTTTCTGTTTTGTTTTTTGGCATTATTTGCATACATTGACCGTTGTATTTAATTTGAATGTAGTCCGTAGCGAAGCATGGGTATGTATTAGCTAGTATATCTATATAAACAATAGTTATCATTAGTTTATTGGTATACTTCAGATACCGACAATTCTAATATCCCAAAATGTAGGACAAGAATATGCTATTTACTATTTTTTTTTCTTTCTAAAAATTTAGTGTAAATTATATTTTGCTATATTTTTAATACTCTCTGCTTAACTGTATTGCTTGTGACCCAAAATATTAAATCCATAACAACTTGATCACGGAAGCAGCTTTATCAGTCTGAGGGGGGAAAAATTATCCAGGACTTTCCTAAAGCAGTTACTACCACAGAGACTCAAGCTGTTTTTCGAAAGGGCAAATATAATTAGCAGTGTTTCGTGAAACAAGATGAGAATTATTGATAAAGTTTGATTTGCTGCGAAATCCCTACTTCCCTTTCGTTATTAAACCGTCACAAAAGTTATAAAATGCCCCAATGAAAATATAGAGCAGAAAACGACACCCTTCGATGCTTTAATGGCGTATGTAAGGCGCATAAAAAAGAAATACTTTTTTCATTAACGGAAATAAACGGAAGGAAACATTTCGCTGTTAGAGCTCTATAAATTTTTTATTGCTTGTGATTCTTAGATGTGAGCCTCCGTTGCCATATTGCGAGCATTGTGAAACAAGCTGCGAAAACAAGGCTCTCTCTTTTGGCTCAAATAAATCAATCACAACCCCATGAGCAATTAAGCCCTTACGGAACAATGCTACTGGCGTGTACTGAGAGCACGAAATTGCCCTTCCGCCGATTATTAAAACTCCGCCGTGGATATAAACACGGATAAATGTAATATTTCTGTGAAACTATTGAAAGGCAGTGATTCACTTTTCCATATCTGGGGGGACGCCTGTGGTGTTTCTTATTATTAGTGGCTTCCCGCGGCCGTTGCGTCTCAACGTGATACTACTGCCAAATGCGACTCGCCGGGAGATTTGCCATTGGCTGGCGGGGCGAGGGGTTGCCACATATTGATAGGGGATTCAGGGGTGGGCGAAGAATTGGCGGTTACGGACGCTCCGGGTTCAGGAAATATTAAGTTATATTGAATACCGAATGGACTCGTCAGTTAGCATATTTGGAAAATGTTCCAAATGGAAAACGTCCTCCTGAAGTCGTTTTATACACCCTCCTTATGCCTTTTGTATGCGAACACAGCCTCGTAATGTCCCCGCATATGGGGTTGGAATAAAATAAAGATGTCACTTTCGGAATGCAGAGACGCGTCTGAATGCACGTGTCGTTCTCATTACGGTGGTCGTTGCGCTATCTGTTATGTCCTCGTTTTGTACAGTGCATCAAGACTCGTCCTCGTATTGTGGGCTTAAATTTCAACTGCCGAACATTTGTTCGGCCAATTTGGTAACAATGCAATGATTTGCTGGGGGTCACTCTCTCTCTCGCCGCGCAATCTCGTGCGCTCGTTAGCAGTTACGCGGATGCGTTCAGTTAGTTCTCAACTTTTAAACTTCACGTCGTGACATTATAATTACGAATCAATTTTGGATGCAGGGGAATATCAATTCGAATTCGGAGCGACGTTTTTGTGCTTTCGCTGTAAAATTTAAGCGATCTTCCCAAAAGAAGATATTAACATTCCAAAATGTTCTTGCTCTAACGATTACGAAAGCAGTTTAATAAGAATTTAAGTGAAGTCACGTATATTTCAACCTTTTTAATGCTTCACAACAAAAGCTGATAGGGACATTAATTATTTAGTTTTGAATGCCTACCTTTCTAGCAATCCATATGACAAATGCATGATAAAAATTACGTAAGAAAAATTTCAATTTTTGTTCTGCATTTAATACGGAAAGAAAGAATGTGACCGGACGACTCCCAATTAAATCTGTGTCATGACGAGTTTAATAAATATTAATTGTTCTTCATTATCTCCATACGACGTAATAGGTCTCCAGCTAAATGTTGAGCAGTTTCGCACGACTGCGTGCACTCATAGGGGCGGAAGGTACGGTCGCGAATTTTTATTCAACTGCTTCTGTACATTTGACCAGGTATCATAAGGTTTTCTCATCTTTTATTTATTTTTTCGAAGTAAATCATTTATTACTGACTCAAACCAGGGAGCTAACCTAATCTTCAGATGGCGATAGATATGTTTCGTTTGTAATTGCCCATTCAAAATAGAAGCTGACACTGGATGATTATTGGCAATATATTCTTCCCTTTTTACCATGTTTTTATTTACTTGCTTTCTTGTTTGTGTGTCCAGTACAAATCTTGCAATCGATTTTTAACTAACTTCCCGACTAGCTAGACATTTGAAACTTTTAGAATAGCTCAGAACACGGTGACAATGCTTTTTTTAAATACTTTTAGCCATCTTTAAGCAGATTTGAATTCATTTTCAGTTTAATTTTGTTTTACAGACTGGTGCAGCCATCTATCGGCCAGGACGGGAACGAAAAGTTAAACGCAAGTTAATTTCCAATTAACTTCATTTTCTTTCAAGTTGATGGGATAATTCATCAAAAAATTTTTTAAAAAGTATTTAGAAATGTCAAGTTTATATGATTCAACAGAAAATTAAAAAACATGGTATATAAAAATTCTTTTTATCTTGTAATTATTTTGGTTCAGAAAAAGCTGCTTTCTTTCAATCCAATTTCATCAGCGAAAACTAACATTAACAGGCGTAATTAGCTTAAATTGGCCTGAGACGCCAAATACCGCTATTTTGTACCCACTAGATGAATTTTACTGCAACACTTTGTCATCCTTACCATAAGAATTTAGATATTTCAAGTCTTTTATAAAAGACTTTTTTATGACGTGGTAGGTTTTTTGTCCTGAGGACATTGAACCGTCCACACTGTGAATTTTATGTTGGCTACTTTATTATGGGAGCCCCGTGTAGGTGAGCCGACACTGCTTCCTATAATTGGACAGCACAGGAACGTCTATGCCTTACCCGGGATTTGAACCCCGATCCCACCTTGTGGAAGCTTGAGACGCTGACCACTATACGGTGTAGGTGGCATAAAATAATTTGATAAACATGCTGTAACTTCCTTTTCCTCTTTTGAAATCACACAACTTGGACAGTGACACCCGGTTCAAGGGGACTCCGTCTTCTTTGCCCAAACAACTTTCAAAACTAACGTGTTTCTTTTCCTTTTTGGAAACTGCAGTTTATGTGACGTGTTAATAAAAAGATGATGGCCTATAAAAGTTTGATGAGTGGCCTTTCGTAGCTTGGCAGGAAGTCTTTCATTGGAGAAAAATACATAAAGGATAAATTGTAGCCTGGCTGACTTGCTGATGACGTATTGATGTCGTCATCGGGCAGGAAATATAATCTTATAAACTCCAGTCAGTGCAGTGACAGTTTGCATACTTGGTTTATGTACTTGCTGTTTTAAAGCTCCAGTTATTCGTTTTCATGCGTATTTCATGTGCAATGTGTCCCTCCAAGCGCTGTATGCGTGGGTGGAAGGAGAGTAGAGCCTGCTAGATGTCACTCCTATAGGTTCTGGGTCTAAACTGAAGTGGCACCAGGGGGCAATGTTGGTTGATTTATACGCTGTCCCCATTATAAGAAACCAAAAAGTCTCGAAATGTAGTAGGTGAATGTCGGAAGGCAATGTGGCTGCCACGTTGGTAAAAAAAAAAAAATGTCCAAAGTAACTCCTTTAGAAATTTATAAAGCATACCTGTGACAATTCACTTAGAATTTTTAGCACAAAGGTGCTGTTGTTATCACTTTGACAGTTTTTCGTTTCTGCCTTTATCTAGTTAAAGAAAACTTCCAATGAAACAAGTAATGTAGCAATTTGTCAGTTTTGCGAGGTTTAACAGTGGGTGGAAAAATAATAAAATTAATCAATAACACCTTCGTACACATTTTAAATCTCGGACCAAGTATCTTTACAATTTTTTCATTTAGTTTTAGATTATCTATTAATTTATGTTCTGATGTTTCATTTTTTTCCCTGAAGATTTCTATGAGTTACGTTAAATGAGGTATCTTACCCTATATTGCAATTTTTGTTTTCGTTTGTATTATTCTTTTAACTGTGCTTGGTCTCATTTTAAACTTTTCAACATAAAATTTTTATTTTTTAAGGAAAGGAGTACAGTCTAACTCCGTTATAACGAACTTCAAGGAACCAAAGGTTTTGTTCTCTTTATCCGGTGGTTCGCTATATCCGAACGGTTAAGAAAAATGCTGGAGTTCACAAAATGTATAACTCATTAGTGGCATTGTGTATTCAAAAATGATGTATTAAAAATGATAAAATATATTAAAAATGATCATTAATAATTAAATCGACTAAAATTGATGACATTAAACTGACATAATACTAATTAAATTACGTTCAATAGGAAAACGACGGGACCAAAATTTTCGTTCGTTATATCCGTGACTTCGTTGTATACCGGGTTCACTATAACGGGGTTCGACTATATAATATGCATGTGTAATACATCTTTTAAATTATAAGGGTATGACGGTGAAAAGAAGTTAAAAAATTTTCGTATCTTTATTTTATTAAAAAATGCAGAAAAATCTTTCTTTATTGAAATAAAATATTTCCATTGTTACCTAATCTGATATAAAAGTAAAATTATTGAATATGTTATTTTTTTTACTAAACACATACAACTAGAAAAGAAATAACAAACGGACCGAATTTTACTCCTAAAATTTGCAAAATTGTTTTCAAAAACCTCTAGTTGTAAATGATAAAACTGAAATAATTATATTTTTAATGAGCTAACCGAAAAAGTGACTGTAGCTTCTACAAGCTTTTTTATTTCAATAAGGTGATTTGCGGATAGACATTTTTTCGCTATCCCTCCATGCATCCCCTTTTTCATACGTTTATATTCTTTGGTGGTTAGTTTTCACTTTCAACATCTGGTTCCTCCGATATGGCAGAATTCCTCTAAGATCAACTGTTCTATTGTTCTCCTTTTTTATGAGCATAATATGAAGTTTGATTAATATTTAACTCCAAATATGACATCCACTGTTTATTATGAGTGTATCTCCATATGAACTGATAGTTGTATTATTTTTAAGTAGAAACATATATTATGAATGGAGGTATGCCATTTTTGTTTCTTGGATCAGTCTTATGTCATCGAAGGGTGAGATGGATCGATGCACCTAAAAGGTTCAATACCTCATGATGCCAAATTTACGAGAAAAGATAAATATTTTTGTATTCTTACAATATATTTTTGTATATTGTTGCAAAGTGGGAGTGATCTCTGTCAAGATAGTTTTTTTTAATATTCTTCAGGGATGAGACTTTTGAAGCACTTATTGCAGAAGTATAAAACTGCCATCAAATTGTCTAAATCCTTTTTTAAAATAGGTGGAGTTTTGTCAAAAGAATAATAATCTGTATAATGCAAATTGGACGTATGCTGAACATTTATACATTAGGGAGCACGCGTAACTTTTAAGTAAAGTCAAAAGATGAAAGTCATTCTCACATTCTGTATTGCACACCACTGCTAAACATCCATTCTGAATTTTTTTTTCTATTTCTTCAGAGATGTGTGTAAGCTTGCAGTTTTCTGACATGTGACAGGGAATTTTTCAACTCGGCAGCTATAACTTTATACAAGAACGAGTCATTAATTTCATTAACTCGGGTGCCGCTATTTCCCCTCACATCCTTTCTTCCATGTTATCAAGCTCATTTAACTCTCAGCTCTCAAATTCAGTAAGCTATCAACTTTCCCTTTTAGCATAACTAATAGGAATCATTATATTGCCTCGAAATTCCTTCCTTTGAAATTCCGGACGACAGAGCCATTTAATTTATTTTTTCCTCGTAAAAAACTAATAAACGGAGAAAAAAAAAGTTTCTAAATCTTTGGTAGGAATGAAGATGAAATTATAATTTCCCGAAGCATGCGCCACACGATTAGAATATCCTTGTTCGATTCCCAGTTCTGGCAGTCGATCATTATAATTTCTTACGTGGTATTTTGATAGCGTTAACAAAAGTTAACGCTTTGGTTGTACAAATATTTATCACAAACATAACAGACATTCCTATAATTCAAGGAAAATTTCAAATACTCCCCGAAAGCCATCTAATAATTTTCGCCTAAAATACATAAATGTCATTATTACTCAGTAAGCACTTTTTATGACTCGCAGCTTAGTAATTTACCACATAGAAATTTACACTAGAAAGACGGCTGCCGTCATTTTGACGGTTTCAGACATTCTATTGAGCATTGTTCGGACATTCTGTTGAGAATGTCTGTATTTATATCCTCAGGCTTCTGAAATTTTATGACTTTTTCTAATTTTATGCGAAATATGCGTACACATTTCAAAATTATATTCGATAGTGAAGAGGGGGAGAAAATGTGTTGTTTACCTACTAAGGCTGAAAGCCGTCGATTTGATGGCAATATAGAAAACAGGCAGAAATCTTTAAAATAATGCCGGGAAAATGTTAGTTACTTTTATTCTCTTCTCTCTTTTGCAAATAACAGAAGTACTGGCTCTACGGCAATATTGGTTTTGAAAAATAAGGATTGCCGAAACCATGCATATATTTTTATGGATAAACCATACCAGGTTGTCAGCTCGGCATACCTGCATCAAAATACAGCTAAATATATACTAATTTATTATATATTGGTATGAAATAGTTCCAAATTTAAAGTATTTAACCATTTATAAAAACTTTAAATATTTTAAATTCTTGATTTTATTTTTAATCGTCAAAATGACGGCGTTCAGTCTTTTAGCGGGAAAAAAATTCTCGTCTTTCTAGTGTTAAATATTTCTGGCTTAAGTTATTGTTTAAAATTATTATGGCAACCTAAGGCTGACTTGAGACTGATTCTTTGAAATGGGTATCAACCTCTATGACCAATTTTCAGTTTCTTCTCATATTTAAATAAAAGTTTCTACGATGGTCAGATCATGTAAAATATTACTATTCCCAGCTTTAGAAGATAATATTGAAATTGAAAAGAAAGATTGTTCTACTTATTACATATTCATTGGAATCTTCAAACCTTTTCATAGTATGTGAATATTTGAACAGAATGATATCAAATCAAGGGATGCACAGGAAAAATATATTTTACATACAAAATAACAAAAGAGGGCAAATAAACATTATCTTGCAAAAATATAGACAGAGCATGTCATTTTAGAAAGGTCTCCATTTCGCGGAGCTTTCTCAATACACTTGTTTATTTTGTTCTTGCAACGCTTATAACACAAAGCTGAAACATCTGTTTTAGAGAAAATCTTAAACGGGAAAATTTTATAATTCTTTCTTAAATTGCAAATACATGTAGATGTAAATTTATATAATGTGATCAAATGATAAGCACTGTATTTTATTTCGATGTTCTATTTCAATACTGGAGGGCAACCCGCAATGTACAAAAATGTTCTGAAAGATGAGGGGATTTTCAGAGTAGAAGGAAAAATATTTCAGTTATCTGGCAGATGTTTTTCTGACAAGTTATGGCACTGTGACAAAATATTTATTGTATAGTCGAGAAACGACCCAAGCTTCAGTTTGAAGCATGCATTCCTGCAGGTTTTAACTAAAGCTACAGCATCTTTCCCCTGCTTGTGTTAAATAATATAATCTTAGCTATCAGAAAAAAGAACTAAAGGCAAATTTTCATCTTTTATCAAAATTTTAAGATTTGAGTGAATTTTTGATCGGCTGGTATACGCATAATTCAAAACCTTGATCCGTTATTCTGTATCCTTTAACTTATATCATTAAAACCCTTTCACATGAACAAGGGCTAAACAACAATTAATTTTAAAGAATTTTGATGTTTCATTAGTGATAGTATAGGATTTGCTTTTAATTTTTGAATTAGATAATATAAGCTATAGATATAACAGAAATTCAAATACTGTATCATTATAATCAACCGAATACTTTTTAACTTAGCCTCGTAATAAATTTACTCAGTGAGAAACATAACTTAAATTGTTTGAATTAAGCATAAAAAAAAGAAGACTAATTTTAAAGTAGAGTAATATATTTAAGACAGAGAACAAAACTATAAAATGGGTGGTTCCAATTTTTATACTAGTTTGATAGAATTTTATTCTCTAAAAAATATCTTAGACATATCGGAAGGAAAAAAATTACAGTCTTTAGGAATTTTTATATTTTTGTTTCGCAAACAGACTAAATGTGGAATTTAAGTTATTAGTTAAATTCTTTGAAGTGGATGTTACGTTCCTATTTGTCTTGCCAATTATGTTTCTTTTAATACAGCGAGGCTAAAAAAGGTTTTTTTAAAAAAACTTTTAAAATTTATGCTCTTTTGACACTTTTAATTAATATGTTGTGTTACTGAAATGGCCTTGATATGAATTTGAGCTGCTGGTATGATCAATTGCAAAGGCGATCGATCGACAAGTCGATCATGAAACCTGTTTTCCAAACTGCTTTAAACCGTATCTAAGAATTTCGCAAAGCCCCAATATTTATAAACAGATTTTTGGTTCTACTGAAAATGTCGGCTAAAAACAAGACGAAATTTTTTCTTGTATTATCTTTTTCATTTTTTCATTAAAAAAAATTAAATATTTATAACATAATTATATATAGTGGAGTCAGAATCTTCTTAGTCAGGATTTTGACTTAATTTTAACTACATGTATTCCAGGAATACTATACAACATAACATAGCAAATTTTCTAAAATTATTTGAATATATATATATATATATATTAAATACAACATGGTATTTCTCTAGGTGTCTAATGATTTGCTTTGCAACATGTACATAATATGTAGTTAATAGAATAACAATAACTAATTCCACCTTTTATATTTTTGTTTTATATTGTAGATGCATTCTGATATTATACAAAATACTAAATAAACTAATACATATAATATCGCTAAAGAACTTTTAATTGCAATTTTTATTCCTTGCTGTCATGATATTTGCTCAAGGTTTTAATAAATAAATTGCTTGGAAATATTTTTCCAATAATCACGGTAAATTATGAACTATTAAAAAATTTAACCCATGGTGGGCATGCTGAAAAGAAATAGCAGTTCAGTGCCTCTGGCTAGTACACAAGGTACTTTGATGTATTCTGGTGTCAGTGGCTGACAGAAAATTTATAAGATCCGGATATAGCTTGAATATCACTTCCTTTTCCGTATTTATTGCTTCAACATACATTTCATCGCTTTTCCCGGCAATTTATTATGTGATATTTTATAGAATGGGATGGGTATCACTTTCAGATCCAAAATTTTACGTCAATAAGCAACTTTCAGTTTTCGATATTACGAGAATTTTTGCAGATGCTGATAAAATCGGTGTTTTTGACGGAGCTTCAGTTTGACATAATTTTACGAAAATTGGAAAAATATCATCTTAAAGTTGTATATCATATATCATACTACATTTTTAAAGGTATTACTATAAGAGCTTAAATAATTTAAAGAAAACATAGCACTGATATTTTACATATTTTGATGCATAAAAGGCAAGACAATCAATTAAAAAAATGCTTAGAAAAACTATATTGACGTTCTCCAGTGGACACTAAAAAACGTTTTATCTTTGCAGCAAATAAATTGACCATATTAGAAATCATGCGTTTCGACAGTATGTATTGACAGTAAGTGGAAATTCGTAATGTCTCTGGAGGATTCTAAATTAAAAAAAAATAAAAAATCTCTTTTAACAGTCTCTTTTTAGTCTCTTTTAACAAAACTACCGCAGGTTAGTAACGTAGGGTTACTTATCGTTGCTTACCTCCTTTGTATGTATATATGTATGTATGTATTATGTATATATGTATCTATATATATGTACGTATGTATATATAATGTAAGCGATACAGACTGGGTATTGCACGCTACCAAAATTATAACTCGCAAGATACGGACGGATGGTTTTAACGTCTGAAATTTTCCTTTCCGGAGGATCGTTATGGAGGAACGTAATCCTACGTTAAAATAGAAAATAATTCAAAACACTAATTTCAGATAATTTAGCTAAGAAAATTTCCTCGGCCTACTTTTTGGTCTAAGTAAATGATATAAGCTCCAAAGAATCAAATATTTCAGAAAAAAGAAGACAAATGTTCATATATATCTTTATTTAATGAAAAAAATTTGTTCAAAATGTTGCTAAAATTTTCATTTTCCATAGTCAATAAAGTTATCTGATATTGTGATATATCTTTACAAGAAAATTTTGTGCAAGAATTGGGTTTGAGCCAAGAGTATCGGGGAACAATATACTCATTAAAAATGAATAGCTCTTAAATGCAGAATGCTTTGAACTTCCGTAAAAAATTTTAAGATCAGCCAAAATAAATTGTAACCGATATCCTTTTGCATATCATCTAAAGGGCTGGTGTCATCGAGTGTGCATAATTTTTTTTTCTCTTTAAAGAAAAAAAATTAGAAAACTATTAGAGTGATAGGATTTTTTAAAAATATTCTCTAAAAAGTGTGTTGTTTTAGAGACAGGTACATTCTTGACTAACTTACGAAACACACATTCAACAAGAAGTTTAATTTATTTATGGGTGAAATAGATATGTTTCATATATATATTTACAATTTTCTACAGTTTTCTTCAGTATTTTACAGTACATTTTCTACAGTTAATTTTAAAATCAAACAAATTTGTCATGTTCAGAAATAAATATATCAGCATTGCATTCGGTCTTTTGTGATGGAGAAATATTTTGATTAAACTTCGATGTTCATAAATAATAGTGAAAGTTAATACAGAATAGAGGCTTGTGTTCTGATACTTTGGCCCATAATATGGAGCTTTTGGTTGTGCCAGTAGCTTTCTATGGGATAATTGCCAAATGGGAGCAGAGGAGTTCTTTTAACGTACGGGAAAATAATTTTTAATGGACATTTTTTCACGGAAAGAAATTTTAAACATGATTAACGGTATATCACTCTTTTGCCAGCTCTCTTGATTGTCAATGAATTGTTATTCATTGACAATAAAAATTGACAATCAATGACAATTATTCAGTTGTAAGTGTCAAACTCGGAATATTGCAACTGGAGATTTATAACATGGAACTTAAAATATACAAGAGAAACAAATTTAAAGTGATTCCCTATATTTTTTCCCTGAAGGATTTCAAGCTCTAGAAACGTAATTTCCTTCATATTATATGTATGTTCTCTGTCTATTTTCCTGATAATTCCTTTATTTCTTTCGTGCTTGCTGCGAACTCCATAATTTTGTTCAGTCAACGTGATTTATGTTGGTGACAATCTTCAGCCCTCTATAAACAATCGAGGAGTGTTTTAACCGAGTAGTTTAGTTACTTGCGTTAATACTCATAATATGTCTGAAAATTAAGTTTAAAAGTTATTAAGCAATTTTCTGTCATTAAAAATGATGTTTAATTAAGGGGACAAGAGAAATAAAACCTCGTTTTTTCAAATTTTTAATATTTTACTCTATATACAAATTGAGAATAATTAATATTTTTTTTTACTACTTTAAATACACTTAGAAATCACAAAAAAATATTTCTTGAAAGAATAGAACTGCTTTTCATAAAAATCTTCAAAAATGCTAGAATTTTTCAAAATTCTTCATGTCCATTAATTTTCTTCTGATTTTTCCCAAATTTCTCGGGATTGTTCATTGGAAGTGTTTATCACAAAAATGTGCATCACAATTTGAAACCACAAATATTTTAAAAATTTATAGACCTTAAAATAAAGTAAAAGCATGCGAAAACATAATAAAAATAACAGACCGATTAATAAAAATATATATTTATGGCTTTAGATTCATACAAAAGAAAATTCAATGCACAATTATGTTTATATATATATGGCAAACTTATATAAAAAAATAAAAGGTTTTTAAATGATATGAAATACGCATGGAACATTTCAAAAATGCTGGCATTTTTGAAATTTATTTTGAAAAACAGAGAAGAAGATTTTGAAATTTCCTGAGAAATTTGGGAAAAATTTCTCAGGATTGTTCATGGAAGTGTTTATCACAAAAATGTGCATCACAATTTGAAACCACAAATATTTAAAAAATTTATAGACCTTAAAATAAAGAAAAAGCATGCGAAAACATAATAAAAATAGCAGACCGATTAATAAAAATATATATGTATGGCTTTAGATTCATACAAAAGAAAATTCAATGCACAATTATGTTTATATATATATGGCAAACTTATATATAAAAAAAGGTTTTTAAATGATATGGAATACGCATGGAGCATTTCAAAAATGCTGGCATTTTTGAAATTTATTTTGAAAAACAGAGAAGAAGATTTTGAAATTTCCTGAGAAATTTGGGAAAAATTTCTCAGGATTGTTCATGGAAGTGTTTATCACAAAAATGTGCATCACAATTTGAAACCACAAATATTTAAAAAATTCATAGACCTTAAAATAAAGTAAAAGCATGCGAAAACATAATGAAAACAACAGACCGATTAATAAAAATATATATTTATGGCTTTAGATTCATACAAAAGAAAATTCAATGCACAATTATGTTTATATATATATGGCAAACTTATATAAAAAATAAAAGGTTTTTAAATGATATGAAATACGCATGGAGCATTTCAAAAATGCTAGCACTTTTGAATTTTTTTTTGAAAAACAGGCATTATTCTAGCAAAAAATCCTTATTTTGAATTCGAAGGGTCTTCAGTGTAGTCGAAAAGAATATTAATTATTCTCATTCTCTATAATTAAAATTGAAAGTTAAAAATTGAGTTAAAAATTGAAAATTGAAAAATTCGAGATTAAAGGTCCCTTGTCCCTTTAAATCTTAAAAAAAAAACAATCATTTTGTATCAACCTAACTGAATAATGATAAACACGCAAAAATAAAAATTTTATGTGCTCTCAAGTAATTTAAATTTAGATTCAAAACTATTTCACAGGGGAGTAGCAAAAAAATAAATTAAAGTGGATAAATTGTCATGTATTGATACCAGAAATTTATTATTGATATTAATATCTGGTTTATTCAAAATTGATAAAAACTGCAAGATAAAAAACTAATACTAGCAACGGAAGTGTAAAATAAAGAAATTTTACGAAAAAACTGAAAAGAATGTAATTCAAAAACGAGAGTTCTTCACATAGCTTTAATTGTGTAACATCGAAGTTAAGAGACAAGGATTAGATTTATGGGCTGACAATAATTTAATTATTTAATTGCAAACTTATGGTTGAGGTTTAATAAGTATCATATTTTAACTAGAAAACTACCAAGTAGGGAATATATTAATCTTCTATTGAATCTACATGTCTATGGGCAATTAAACAAATAAGGTAGACACGAAACTCAGATCTATATTTAAGCAATGTATTAGCCTAAAATGGTCTTTAATTATGGCTTTGATATGAGCCAGGGTCCACTCTATAATCATTTTCTGTCTGCATGTCTGGGCTAAATTAGTTTGAATTTCTTATAGGTAGAATGCACTTAATTATGAAGACAGGGATGATAAGGTCGTAAAAGAGAGACTATATTACGGATACAAATAAAACATTGTTATGATACTAGTTTGTTAATATTACTACGATCGGTGACAAAAGAAAGCACCATTATAGTCAAATATTATAAGAATGGATTGAGAATAGACCTTATAACTAAAAAAAAAGTTTTATCGCGTAGGAAAAGAATATGTATTTATTTTCTTAAAGCTATGATCTTAAAGCTTTCTGATCAAATTTTAAAGAATCAAAAGATCTTTTAATCAGATAAAAATTAGATTTTTTAAAATTGGGATACAACTATATTGAATTCGAGGTTAAAATTTTTTACAGTTTTGTAAGAATAATCTAATAGTCGAGTTAAGGGCGTTCTTCTTTACAATTTTTTCAATACAACAACTTTCAAAGTTTTAAAAAACTTGAGTGTCTATGACTAACTTGAATGTTTTTTAATGCCTCAAAGATTTAACGGGGGGAAAAGGACCATTGGAAAGCTAGCAGTTATTTGTAAAGGACTGACTTGACGAGAGAGTTTAGAATCTTGCATTGTGTGTAAGCTCTAGACAGACTTTCAATACCAATGGACTTTATAAAGCAGGCTTAAAATCGGTGGCCTTGTTGGAGTATGATTATGCATTTTAGAAGACCAACCAGCATACGAAGGAAGGTCATCTTGCTAGTCGGCTCCAGTTCAAAGCAGTTACGCAGATGTCTTGAAAAACTGTGATAAGTTATCTATCACAACAAATCAGACTAGATTTACTAAAGCCTGTAGTTATCCGAGCGAATTTCATGGCAGATAAATTTTAAAAGTAATATGTGGAAAAATTTACCGAGACTTCGAAAAGCTAATAAACTTTTCAGTCTTTCCAGAGGTTCTACAATACAACTAATGAAAAATCAAATTGGTATTGCTTACCAAAGCTGTAAGTTTCTATTGAATTGTCATATTTTTTATGGAAACATTTCACTTAATGTATGCTCCAAGCTATATTCAAGGGAATATTTGACTGATTCATTAGCATCATTGTCCAAAGTTTTTTTTCATTCTTTTTTCATTGCTTTATCTTTCAAGAGCATTAGAAATACTTCTAGAGACGAGGGTTATAAATAATTTTCATATACTATCATACTTTCCAAGCTTCAGAAGATCTTTTGGACGCCATTGCACACTGATACTTCTAAACATTTCCTTCCAGATATACAGAACGAACTTATCCTTTTTCTAAAAATATAAAATGCTCTAATTTCATGTTCTAATTTATTTCAAGAACTCTTGAAAATACTCATATTGGTGATATTGGTTTAGATAAAATAAATTGGCTACGAACTTTTATCATTAAACATAAGTTCATAATGTCTTTCAAATCTTCCCTGGTTTTATTTCCCATAACGATTATATCTTCACACACACACATACACACACACACATACACACACACACACACACACACACACATACACACACACACACACACACACACACACACACACACACACACACACACACACACACACACACACATATATATATATATATGTGTGTGTGTGTGTGTGTGTGTGTGTGAATATGTATATATATATATATATATATATATATATATATATATACACGCACACACACTCACACTGAAATTGACGTGTGTAAAACATGTGGAGCGATATCTCGCCAAAACCTGTCGCCTTCTGACCACCATTCCAGCTAATGTCAATTTGTTGCGTTTACTCCCGGACCGGTCCGGTAGCTATCATAATCCGGCAGCGATTATGAGCCCGGGTTTATTAAAAACTTGCCATTCACGGCGCAGAGCCCTGCCGACCAATAAACACAATGGCGGGCAGCCGGCCGGGGTACCCCATAGGGCGCTGGAGCTGCGCAAATCAGAAAAAGCGAACTTGGTTTTTGATTTGTGGCGGCGGCGGTTATTACGAGGAAATTATGCAAATTATTATGAGGCCAGGGCTTTGCGACCGCGTACAAATTTGTGTAATGGCGATACAGGGAGGCGATATTGAATTTCGTGCCGTAGGAGTCAACGACAGAATGTAATCTGAGGATGGGACTTGTTTTAATTCGATGGGGGGGGGGGGAAGAATACCGTATATATATATATAAATGATAACGCTTCCATTATGTGGATAATCTCCCCGTTGCTCCTCTTATTGCTTCCCGTATTAGGTGCTGTTACTTTCCATTTATTAGGGTTGTTTTTAGATTGGAATTGTTTCATACCGCATAAAAGAGAGATGGGATCGTCAGGAGGAAAGATTAACGCCTTTGTTAATCTTTCTTGATGGCGATTATGTAAGAAATTATCTTCGAAGCCTTAATTGCGTTTTTCTTTCCGATGAAAGCCGTAGGTGTCAAGGTATGCTCGTAAAAATATAATGGCAAATTAGATGCTGGTCTCTTTCTATCATCTGAACGATGTTGTAGAATTTTTATTAGCAATATGCGATGTGCGTCACCTTCATTTTTGCACAGGAATAAAACAGGAATGGTAATTCGGGACTTAATATTAGAAAAGGGATTTTTTCTGATAAGGAAACATGCGAAGGTCGTTTGATAAGTCCGAGAAAAATTGTCGTTTGAAAAGTCCGAGTGACGGTGCATGCTGCTGCACTAAAATTTTAGGCGCTCTCACATTTCGTATGCTTGGAAGGCACGCATGTCCAACTGTGATCGTCTATAGGTTGAAAAATAAATCTTTCGATCACAGTTTGAAATTTTAAGTTAGTTGACCCTGGAAACTAAAAATGTGAATCATTATTTTCAGTATAAGAGGGCTTGTGGCAGCCCTGTGGTACAGCGCGCTGGTTTTCGGTGCTGAGGGTGCTCGGATCGAATCCAAGCGTCGCGG
Organism: Dolomedes plantarius; assembly: GCA_907164885.2. Taxonomy (NCBI): domain Eukaryota; kingdom Metazoa; phylum Arthropoda; class Arachnida; order Araneae; family Dolomedidae; genus Dolomedes; species Dolomedes plantarius. Next base: position 33,183,876 of record OU015500.1, read on the forward strand.
CACGAAAAATGCCTCCGTTTGTGTCGTCCCTTCATAGGGGGTAATGCTGTCCGCCTATATGGTGCCGCCATAATAAAATGGACAGTAAACAGCGGCGTAGTTTAGGCGAATGTTTGACAACAAGTGCCTCCGCTTAAAAAAAAATTCAGTATAAGAGAATACATTAATTATTATAAATTAAAGATTATTTAATTGCAAATGATCCTTGAAAAGCTATTTACGTATTGAAGTGTTGTAAAATATGAGCATTTAATTACCTCTTACAAAGTATTTTTAATAACAGGGAAATTTACTACCGTTATAAAAGTTTAAAAAGAGGCTAAAGTTAATAGAAACAGATAAAATGTTGAAACCTCAATTTCTCTACCCCACTGAGTGCACAAAAAAATCTTTAAAAATGCCATTAACATAATCTAATAACACCAATCATTTAAACACCAATGTTTTTAAAGATTAAATAAATTGTATGCCGAATTATGCTTCTAAACTATTTGATGAATATGTAAATAACAGTGCTACCACCTATCCTAGGACAATTCAGCAAACTACCAAGAGTAAATATTTCTTACATTTGAGTTTCTTGGATTAGTTGGTTTAGAGCGCTATTGGCAACTTTTGCCACACATGGCTAATTTCTGCCTTTAAGAAGCAATATTTGTGATTTTTTGTACGCAAGATCTCTGACCAGTATTTTTCTCTTTAATCGTTAAAATAGAATCCCCCTTTTCCACCTAAAACCGTGAATTTTACCGCAATTTTGACCCGGTAGTTGGACAGTATATTAGTGTTATATTATTATTAAACCCCTTAAGTTTTAAACTTACGATATGATGAACACAGGTTATCAAATTCTTAAATAACAAAATTACTTGATATCTAGAAAGCAATCATAATTAATTAAAAACTTTTTAAAATTTAATGGAAAAATTTGGAAAAATAACGGGAAAATTTGGTCATAATGATAACAACAGTAAATGGATGTTGCAGAACGATAAATGCCTGTAACTGCTTTCAAGACGCCAAATTTTTCGTAAAAAATCACTGCAAAATTTTGTAATTTTTTCTGAGAGAGTATACATTTTCAGCTAAAAGTTAAACCACATACTTTTTCATAATATTCATGAGCTTCCACATTATAGTGGATAGGCAAGTATCTTACTGTCAATGATGAAACAGTGTAATATAATATTTACACTGTTTCATCATTGACTGCATACATCTTCAGCTAAAAGTAAAACCACATACTTTTTCATAATATTCATGAGCTTCCACATTATAGCGGAAAGGCAATTATCTTACTGTCAATGATGAAACAGTGTAATATAATACAGAGGCTGTTCGCACATTTTTTAGACGATTTTGGTAAGCGGTAATAAAAAATCGTTTGCTGCAAAAGAAATAATTGCAATTGTACTATGTTTTTAAAAGTCAAAATTATCGTCTGCGGCTTGAAAGTTTTGTTTTTATTCAAAATGGCGTTTTTAACAAAGCAGTGGTTCGAAGGCTACATTTATGCTCTTTCCGAAGAGAAATATGCATACTCCGTTATCCAAAAACGATGTGAGAGTCATGGTTTTGTGATATCTAAAGCGCGATAGGTAATATCGTCAACAAGAAAGGAAAAAAACGTCAAATTGGAGCCTCAAGTGGGACAAAAATTCCAAACAAGTATCCAAGGAAAAAACGGACATCTTCGACTATTGCAAAGGTACGTTGTTTAATGTTAAAAGAAAATCCCCCTAGTCAAAGGACAGTTGCAAAATTATTAACATGCTCGGTGTCCACTGTAAACAAAATGATAAACGTTGATTAAAATCTTAAGAAAGCAAAAAAATGTAATGTCATCGTCTTCTTCCAAATAATATCGCTGAACGCGGACACGCTGCATAATTCTATATGAGAAACACTTATCCAAAGAAAAATGGAAAACAATTGTCACAATAGATGAATCATGGGTGTGTTTAAATGATTGCAACAAAAAAAGAGCCATTTATTATCATAAAAGGGGAGAAAAATATTTAAGTACATGGTTCAAAGAATCGAAAGAAAGTTTTTCTAAGGGATTCATGATTGTTGCTGGTTTTTCTTATAATGGCAAGTTAAAAATAAAGAGAGTGGGAAAAAATGTCAAGATTAACTCCAAATACTATCAGGAACATATTTTATCGCCAATTTTTCTGAATGAAATACCATCGCTTTACCCACAGTGCCATCAATCCGTGAGACTCCATCAGGACAAACCTAGCAGTCACACATCAAAATCCACTTTAAATTTCCTAAAAGAAATGGAACAAAAAACTGGTATCAAGGCCATACCCTTCACTGATATCCCTACTAAATCTCCCGATGTATCACCTATGGATTTTCCTTCTTTCGGACTTTTAAAATCTGCATTATACAAACGTCGTCCCAAAACCCTTACAGGACTCTGGAAAGCTGTTCAGGAGGAATGGGATAGAATACCTCTTCTGACACTTCAAAAGGCATTATTATCCTGGAAATTGCGGTGTCGAAAGATAGTTCAGAATAAGAGATGTCAAATAGAACATTTAAAACACAAGAATTTTATGTAATTTAGTTTTGTGAATACAATATACATCGTCTAAAAAATGTGTGAACAGCCTCTGTATTTACACTGTTTGATCATTGACTGTATACATCTTCATCCAAAAGTAAAACAACATACTTTTTCGTAATATTCATGAGCTTCCACATTATAGCGGATAGGCAATTATCTTACTGCCAATGATGAAACAGTGTAATATAATATTTACACTGTTTCATCATTGACTATACACATCTTCAGCCAAAAGTAAAACAACATACTTTTTCTAATATTCATGAGCTTCCACATTATAGCGGATAGGCAATTACCTTACTGTCAGTAATGAAACAGTGTAATATAATATTTACACTGTTTCATCATTGACTGTATACATCTTCAGCTAAAATTAAAACACATACTTTTTCATAATATTCATGAGCTTCCACATTATAGAGGATAGGCAATTATCTTACTGTCAATGATGAAACAGTGTAATATAATATTTAGTTTTGAGTTGGCAAACCAAATCTGAATATCTCCACGTCAACTTCGGCATGTTATGCAACTTCGGGCATGTTAAATCCATGGGTCGTCCCTCGGTGTGGTATGCCTCGGTGTGGTAATGCCCGGTGTGGTAAGTCCCTCGGTGTGGTATGCAGGCGGAAGGTAGGTATGAACCCACCAGATGTTCCCTGGGAGTGCTCGGTCTAAATTGAGGTGGCATCAGGTAGCAGTGTTGGTTCACTTACACTGTGCTCCCATTACAGATATTCCTCGACTTACGACCGAGATAGGGACCGAGACATTGGTCATAAGTCGAGTTTCAAACATTTTTTTTTGTTTTGTATATGTACATACAAGCATTTTTTTTACTTTCATACATGCATACGTGATTTAAAATGTATTTTTTTTTATTTAGAAGGCAATAAATTATTCTTCGTCATCACTACTTATTATGTTAGTACAATTCAATGGTTCAGAATCTGCGACAGAAGATACGTTGCAAGTTTTTTTTTAACAAAGTTATCCAAGGTAATTTTCAATAGTCATGAAATACATATAGGTACGTACTGTACATTCAAGGAACAATATTTTTTAGAAAAAAAATAAAAATAAGTAAAAGATAAATAAAAATTTCGGTCGTAAGTGCGAGCGGTAGTAGGTCGAGTCGTCGTAAGTCGAGGAATACCTGTACAAATCTCACTGTGTAGTGCGGGGAATGTCGAAAAACAGTGTGCTTGCAGCATTGATGTTTATATATTTTTTATAATTAAAAAAAATCATATAAGAAAGAAGTGCACTTTATTTCATAATTACCCCTTTCCTCCATTTCAAGAACACCAAGCCGGAAAATGCTAGCAGCTGAGAGGCCTTCACTTTGATGAAGTGAAAAATAACACCAATGCATTATTTCAAAAACTGTAACAGAATATAATAACGAAATAATGAATACGAGATCCGGGATGGGGAAAAATTAAACTTCTCATGAAGGTGTTTCAACCGTATGTGCTAAATTTTAATCTTCTTTCAACACGCATTAATCAAAAATCTTATATAATCACGTTTTAACGTTTTAAAAGAGATTATAAATTGAAGTATTTCATTATAATAATACTTTTTTTTTTCATGTTAACAATTATGTTTGGAGTCATTTGAGTTGTTATTCAGCGGTCGTAACATCCAGTAATGACTGTATGCAACTTAGTTTATAATTATTTAACGAAAAAACAATCACCTGAAAAATTTTTTTAAAGAATGATTGATTTTTTTTCATACGTGTTGAAGATTTTGTAAGAAGAAACTTTGTTGTACTGTCTTTCTTAATTTTGAAAACAAATTAACAAAAGCTTAAAAGTAAAGAAATAAAAAATAACCAAATAAAAGATTTTTAATAGTCATCCTCACTTTCTAATCTATTGACTTTCTTAATAGTTTAGTACCACTTCAATATCAGCGTACCAATTAACATTACACATATTAAGTTCCAATTTTAAGATAGGGTGAATTTTCTTCTCGTTATTTTTCTAATCGTAAATTAAAAAATCCATTTTCTAATTACTGATTTTTGCATATGAGAGTAAATGTTTGGATAAACAGTGCGTTGTCTATAAAATTTAATTTTTTTTCGTATTCAGTTTTAGCGACGAATCCAATTATTGATATTTGTCGATTTTGCCAAACGAACACACATCATCAGAAATTTATTTAATAAGGGACTTACAGTAAAATTCAGTCAGTTCCGCTGTGTTCCACTGCTCTGCAATCGATATCAAGCTGTAACACTGGTATCGAGATGTTTCATGAAAATGATACTTTTTCATCGTATTGTCTTGATGTTGCTGATTAGAATAACACTATACATTTATCGTAGTAGCCATACATTTTAACAGATTTCTGTTTATTAAAGTTTATCATATATATATTTTTCAGTTAATGTAAATATTTTATTTCCTTACGCCCTTTAATCCAATTTATACCACGTATTAAGCAGATACTTCTTCCATTACCGTAAGATGGGGTTACTTTGTGACAGATTTTAAGTTTTTTCCTGTGCCATTCTATCAGTTTTAAAAGCAGCCCAAAACGAACAATTGCAAAACATTGGTACATACTTTCCTTACATAGTAATGTATTGCGCAAACTCTGATCTTTAATTACCATTGAGAAATTAAAGTTAAAATGTGTCACAAAGTTGCCGGCTACTTTGTGACATCTGTCTTTTCGCCTTGAAATCCAAGAGGAAAAATTACTTGACACAAAGTTAGACAGTAAAACGCTTATCAAAAGCTTGATACACAATTATATATACCTATTACAAATATTGGATAGCTTTATCTATATCTTTGACATCAAAGAGACCTCGGGTGCCCAGGGCAGCCATCAGTTCTTTAAGAAGAATATCAAATTCGTCTTTCGGCACATATTGCTCCTTCGTGTAGTTTTTTCCCAGATATTCAATACTTTTTTCTCTCCAGTGGTATTTTAGAGGACGGGAAAATGCAACATCATGGCTGGAGGAGGTGGGTCGACTTTGTGGGTTAATTTGTGACAGTGTCAATGTGTCACAAAGTAACCTCATCACCTTTCGATATTTAGGTTATGTTCTCATATCTCTCGGAAATATCACTACACAAAAGTTATATTGCTCCACAATCTAACCAACATATTGACAATAAAAAATAATTCCTTGTGGTAGTTGGTTGTATAATGTGTTGGCCTTCAGCACGTAAAGTTTCCGAAGTTTAAGTCAATAACTTGACAACAGGTTTGAACAATACACTGGCCAGCGAAGACAAATGGCGTGCAGAAGCTTCGGTTACTGACCACTAGGTGTCTCTGTATGTCGGACAAGCTGTTGGCGCTGTTCTTTGCCTACCCGGTATCACGGCGCGTTGCAAGATCCGAAATACGAAATAATTACTATGTGTCACAAAGTAACCCCATCTTACAGTATCTAATTTTTTCATTTTTTCATTTTCTACTTGACTTTCATTTTACTCCGGTAAACCGGAAAACTTAGTTATACACAACTGGACATCCATAAATTAATACCTTCGACTAGCAAGTTTACGGAAGGTAAAACTCGACGTAATTAATTCTCAATATTTCAAATATAATTAAGACTTAAGAAATTATAATTTAGTTTAATTAAATACTAAAGGATATTAATTCTTAAATTTAAAACGTAGTTGAACTTTGTACTTTCGACTTCACTCAGAAGACTGTTGTCTTAATTAAATTTCACGAATTATAGAAAGTTTACTGCAAACAGAATTTAAAATAAGTGATTCAAAAATATTTAGAATTATGGATAATTTATAATTTTATAGAATTATGTTTAAAAAAATGTTTGTTCCGCAGTTTGATGTATCCTAAATTTAGAATATAGTAAAACTAAATATTTCTAACTTCATGACTGTTTCTTTAACTAAACTTGCCCGATAATCAACTTTTGCTATATATAGAACATAATATAAATAACTGGAATAACAAAGTTTAATCTAATTAAATAGAAAAATATATTCATTAATTTAAAATGTAAATGAATCAAGTAATTTCGACTTCACATAACTACGTCTCTAATAAAACTCCCCGGGTTACCGAAAGATTACTGCAGATAAAATATAAAATAATTCTAAAATCTTAAAATAGGGTATAATTTAATGTAATAAAGTACAAAATTTTTTATTATTTAATTGGTTATATTGTAAATTTTAAATATAGTTGAATTTTATATTTTCCCCCTTTTTATTATCATTGTTTTAATTAAATATATTTTATAAATCATAACAAAAATGTACACTACTGGCCATCCAAAATGCAACACCAAGAAGGAAGCAACCAAACAGCTTGAAATTTGCATCATGTGTATACCGCGATGGAATATGCAAATGATAACGACTGCAGCGCACGAGCACATCATGTGCGACTGCAGTTCTTCTGACAAACTGTATTTTAAGAGAGGAAAGATAGCCGTTTTGAAGAACGTGAATAATTGTGCTCTCATGCGATTTTTCGTGTACAGTTTCAATATGCCTCAGTGAAAAACACGAGTCTCATTTTAGCACGTTTCGGAGTTCTACTGAGGCAGAATCGTTGCATACAGAGATTGCGGATTATTCTTCCGAGAAATCGGTCATCGTGTCGGATGTAGCCAAGTCAGTCATGTGAATTTGGAATCGGTGGATGCAGGAGAGAACGAATGACCGATATGAGCGATTGCAACCGCCTCATTGCACCATCCCACGAAAGACAGGTACACTGTGCGCATGGCACTAATGGAGCGCACTGCCACATCTTCAACCACAGCACAACGAATACAGTCTGTAAGACAACAATCGGTGTCCGTACGAACAATACGACTTCGTTTGCCGCACAGTGGACTATCCGCTAGGCGTCCATTGCTTGGCTTACCTTTGACTTTAAACCAAGGGCGTTTGCGTTTGCAATGGTGCGCTGAACGGCGGAGATGGAATTCCGAATGGACATTGTGTTTTCGGACGAATCACGCTTCTGCCTGCAACACAACGATGGTCGGATTAGAATTTGGAGACATCGTGGAAAGAGGCTGCTGAACTGTTGTCTTATGCCGTCATACTAGTCCTGCACGTGGTGTTATGGTGTGGGGTGGTATTGAATGCCCCTCCCGCAACCCTCTAGTACGCATTACCGGTACACTTACCAGCCGACGCTATATCTCTGAGATTTTGTAGCCTTTTCTTCTTCCTTACCTCCAGAGCTTCCCTGCGTCCACGTTTCAACAGGACAATGCGTGACCACACGTTGCATGCATTGTTGAAGATTTCCTCTCAGACCACCAGATTGCGTTGTTACCTTGGCCTGCCTGTTCTCAAGATCTATCGAACATATCTGGTCAATGACTGGATAACGCCTAGCCCGGCATGCCGCACCCGCGGGTACAGCAGATGAACTTTGGCTACGTGTGGAGGCAGCATGGGTTGCCATTTCCCAACACCACATCCAAAGCCTCTTTCAGTCAATGCCGCGACGTGTCGCAGAGGTTATTGACAGATGTGGAGGCAACACTCCTTAATGATTTTCTCGTCTTCCTCACTTCAAAGAAGGCTGTATTTCCAATCAATTATCATTCATACTATCTGTAATCTGTGGAATAATTTTGGCTTTTATATCTCTTGTCCTACTTAGTGTTGAATTTTGGATGTCCAGCAGTGTATAAGAAAACTACGAATTTTTGTACATCTGCTTCAGATTTATCGACAAAATTTTTTCAATTCTCCTAGAGACATGTTTGCTAAATATCCAACACGAACACTTAAAAAACTGAATAAACAAAAAAAAAATCATAAGACTTGATTCCCTATCAGATTGTAAATTTAAAATATTGTATAATTAAGTATTTTTCACTTTACATAACTACTATTTTAATTAAATATGTTATTAATCATAGAAGAAATGCATAGCAAAAATACGAATTTTCGTACATCTGCTTCAGATTTATAGATGCAATTTTCTCAATTCTTCCAAAGCTGTGTTTCCTAAATATCCAACACGAGCGCTTAAAAAATTAAATTAAGAGAAAGAAAATCATCAAAAGACTTGATTCACTTTCATATTGTATATTTAAAATGTAGTAAAATGAAATATATTTCACTTTACATAACTAATGCTTTACTTAAATATATTATAAATAATAAATTAGACACATATTTTAAATCATAAAGAAGAAATACATAACAAAAATAAAAAATGTTGTACATCTGCTTCAGATTTGTCAATACAATTTTCTTAAATCTACCAAAGTCGTATTTTCTATGATATCCAACCCCCAACGCTTAAAAAACTAAATTTAAAAAAAATCAAAAAACTCCATTCCCTTTCAGATTGTAAATTTAAAATGAAGTAGAATTAAATATTTTATCCCAGGGGTGGCCAACCCGCGGCACGCGTGCCACAGTGTGGCACGGCGACGTTTTTACAGTGTCACGCAGAAACTTACTGAAAAATTAAGAAATTTGAAAAAATAATAATTTGTCAAAATCTGTAAAAACCCTACTCATATGCTACTGGAAATAACAGCGCAGGAATATATGCACCTTTTAGCCTATAACAGTTACCCTATAACAGCGCACCTTATTATATTTTTTGTATGCTGGAAAAGTTGGAAGTGGCACGCATAATATTTTTTTTTCAGATAGTGGCACTCTTCCCAAAAAGGTTGGCCACCCCTGTTTTATCCCTTTACATAACTAATGTTTTAATTAAACTTATATTATAAATCATAAAGAAGAAATACATAACAAATATACGAATTTTTGTACATCTGTCAGATTTAAAGATGCAATATTCTTAATTCTCTCAAAGCCGAGCTTTCTAAATATCCAACACGAGCGCTTATAAAATTAAATTAAAAGAAAAAATATCAAAAGACTAGATTAACTTTTGATTGTAAATTTAAAAGGAAGTAGAATAATTAAATATTTTTGTCATTTTACATAACTACTGTTTTAATTAAAATTATATTATAAATCCCAAAGAAGAAATACATAACAAAAATAAGAATTTTTGTACATTTGTCAGATTTATGGACGCAATATTCTTATACTTTCCCAAAGTTGGGCTTTTGAAATATCCAGCACAAACGCTTAAAAAATTAAATTAAAATTAAAAAAAAAATAAAAAGACTCGATTTACTCTCAGATTGTAAATTTAAAATGTAGAAGAATTAAATATTCTTCACTATACATAACTATCGATTTAATTAAATCTATACAGTTGAATCTCGTTATAGCGAACCCGGTATATAACGAACTCACTGATATAACGAACGAAAATTATGGTCCCGCCGTTTTCCTATTGTACGTAATTTAATTAATACTGTGTCACTTTAATGTAATCGATTTTAGTCGGTTTAATTCATTAATGATCATTTTTAATACATTTTTATCATTTTTTAATACATCATTATTGAATACACATTGCAACTAATGAGTTATGCATTTTGTGAACTCTAGCATTCTTCTTAACGGTTCGGATATAGCGAACCATCAGATAAAGCGAACAAAACCCTTGGTCCCTTGAAGTTCGTTATAACGGGGTTCGACTGTATTATAAATCATAAAGAAGAAATACGTAAGAAAAATACGAATTTTTGTACATCCGCTTCAGATTTATCGATGCAATACTCTCTCCCAAAGCCGTGTTTTCTAAATATCCAACACGAGCGCTTAAAAAATTAAATTCAAAGAAAAAAAGCCCATCAAAAGACTTGATTCACTTTCCAACCCAGCACCTCAGGTCTCTCCGTGATGCGGGAGAAGACAAAAGAAATCGCTTCTCCGCCTAAAACCGTCAGCCCTAGAAAGAAAGCAAAGCACGCTGTGTATCGATCAAAAGCGCCCCGTTTCAATAATGGCTTTATCGGAGACCGACGTCTGAAGTGCTTAAATACGCCGTTCCGATGCTAGAGTGATTTGAATTTAATTAACACCCGATGAGTCCCGGAGCCCCGCGGGAGAGGGCGCTGTTATGCACGCATCTAATTACGTGCTATTTAACCCTTCGCATAGTGGGCCCAAATTCGCATAAAAGACGCGCGATAGTGTGGCGAAAAAGCGTGCGTTTCAGTTTATCTGGAGTAGAATAATTGATGCGTATTTTATGTGCGTCAATTACTTTGTAGTTTTAATGGTAGTCTATACCATAAAATTTATGCGCACACGCGTGTAAATAAATATCGTCCCGATGCAAGGCTGATAATCGGCTTTGATTTGACTCCATTAAGGACGTTGAAAATTGTGACAGATTTCATCTAGGATCGATTTAATTCTGAGTTTGCGTAACTTACCATTAAATTTCATGAAAACAGCAAGTGCGTCAATTGATATGTAATTTTAATTGTAGTTTATACAGTCGAACCCCGTTATAACGAACTTCAAGGGACCAAAGATTTTGTTCGCTTTATCCGGTGGTTCGCTATATCCGAACCGTTAAGAAAAATGTTAGAGTTCACAAAATGTATAACTCATTAATTGTAATGCGTCTTCAATAATGATGTATTAAAATAGATGATAAAAACTATTAAAATTGATCATTAATGAATTAAATTGACTAAAATCGATTACATTAAACTGACACAATACTAATTAATTTACGTACAATAGGAAAATGGTGGGACCAAAATTTTTTTTCGTTATATCCATGAGTTCGTTATATACCGGGTTCGCTATAACGGGGTTCGACTGCACCATGAAACTCACCGTACATGTGTGCAAACAAATATTGTTTTCGCGTACACTTGATCCATTAGACAGCTTGGAAGTTCTAAAATAGATTAACTAAATCAGCATTTCATTTTCGTATATCATGCTTATTTTAAGGGTATAATGAAGGGCACTTAATGTGTTTAAGTGCATGCTTTTTTTAAGTGATATTTTTTAATACACAGGGTTTTTTAAGGTTTGTTTACGCTTTTAACGGCTAAAGGCATACCAAGAGATTTATGTTCCCATGCATGTAAAAACACATTTCATCTGTTGTATAGTTGAAGTTTAAGCCTCATAAAGGCTTTTCCCGTTTTAAAATAAAATTTAAGACTGATTTATTAAATTAACAATTGTTTATTTTCGTGTACACAGCGTAAGTGGGTTGAAATGTAGTGCGCTATTTTAGTACACAGTGTATATTATGTGCGCAAAATAGTTTGTACTTTTAAAAGGTATTATAATTTATACTCCTGTACTATAAAATTTATGAGTACTTGGCATATAAATATCGCTGTAGTGAATAGGGAATTAATACACAACTTTGCTGTGGGCGTTTTAACTTTACCGGGTATAAATTTACTGGGATCCTGGCCCGGTAAATTACTACAACTGAACGACACGGTGAATAACGTAACTATGATCAAATGAACATTAAACTCTCATTGAAGTTTTACTGTAGCATCGTTTTGCTAGATTCAAGAAGAACACTTTATAATAATTTTCTATACATATAAAACAGTTCCGTAACTTACTGACTGACTGACATATAACGCACAGACCAAACCGCTGGACATAAAGGACTGAAATGTTGCATGGCAATTCTTCTCATAGTTTAGGGGTGCACCAAAAAAGATTTTTGAAAAATAAAGCCTAGATTTTTTTAAATTAAATTTTTAAGCTGTTTTTGTAACTTTTTAAAATTTTCCATTTAAAAAAATAATCTGAGAGTTATAAAATTTATATCATGAGAAAGATCATAAAAATTCCTTTAAAATAAAATCTTTCTCGAATCTTTACCTCCTTTTTCTGATTTTTGGTGAATTTTTAAAGATCAATTTTTAGAATTTAATTTTTTAAATGCTGATCACGGGATTTCTTTTCCTGGTACTTTAAATTAATTTATCGTCAAGTGCATGACAACGAAATAGACAAAAAAGTTTTTTTTCTTGCTAATGTGACAGACGATTGGACATTATCCAAAAAAATATTAAAATACAGTAAAAGATATGTTCCTTAAACTGTACTATATTAACTGTACTATATTCTTTAGTATGTTCTATTTGATTTAATTAATATTTTCTTCTACATTATTTTGTCTATAAAAATATCCGTTACGATTTTATTAAAAATATATATATATTTTTTTACACCAATTGCATACATTGATCTTTGTATTTATTATAAATATAAATATAAAATTTTTTTGGCATTAATTGCATACATTGACTGTTGTATTTAATTTGAATGTACTCCGTAGCGAAGTACGGGTATTCAGCTAGTTCTAAATAAGCGAAATAGCTGAGCACTTGTCTTCTAATTTTCCTCTACCGTAATCAGGTGCAGCGAGAGTATTTTCTGAAGGAAAAACTATACTCCAGAAACCGTTTGCC